>CM075967.1:3968549-4158549 GCA_038048745.1 Coluber constrictor foxii | reverse complement strand
GGCAGATGGTTCATTAAATTACCTAGTTTAGGTAATGACATTTTTGCAAGGAAACAGCCAAGCTGAGAGATCACTTAGACACCCACCCTCCCTCTCTCTCTCTCTCTCTCTCTCTCTCTCTCTCTCTCTCTCTTTTAAATATATTTAACTTATATTAGAACTCAGGTGGGAAAAACTGTCCCTTAATGCTGACAGATTAATTCAAAGTTTATATCGATCTGGTGATGACTAAACACTATGGACTGTGGCAGGGATGGGTTCTAATTTTTTTACTACTGGTTCTGTGGGCGTGGCTTATTTTGTGGGTGTGGCTTGATGGTCATGTGACAGTTATTTAGGATTTAGCAGAGGTACTGGTCTAACAGGCTTTTAACTGCTTGCAGAGCTGTACCGATCTACCCATTTATTTTTTGTAGGCACTGATCTACTCATTTGTTTTCTTTTAACACTGATCAGCTGTAGGGCGGCCCTTTGAAGCCCTGCCGCAAGAGTTTGAACAGTTTTTTTCCCCTCTAACCATCAGCTGGGACTGAGGAGGCCGCAATAGATTGGGGGTGGGGGCCAAATAAAAGGTAAGAATAATATGGGGGCAGTGGGGCAGGGTGGGGGCAGAACCGGTTTGGTGATGTTATATCGTCACTACTACCGGCTCAGTGGAACTGGGCGGAACTGGGAGGAACCCATCACTGGACTGTGGTGAGCAAACATATTTTTATTTTAAAAACCATGCTTTTGTTAGGCCTGTGGATTTATTTCCCATCTCATAATTTCACTATTTTCTCAGACTTGATTGAGCTTCTTGCTCCTGAGTTGTCTTTGCTCCTTTTCATCTCAGTGAGCTGTAACTGCCAGGTAGCTCAAATGTGATCCTAACGAAGGTGAGGCATGGCCCATCTCAACCTACTGACCTTCTCTTTCTTCCTTCATTTTATCCTCAGAGGTAAACGGATGAAAAATAACAGTCACCTATATCCTCCGTGAGGAACTCAAATTGGGTCTCTCTCTTGCTAGAGGTGGAAGCATGGAGCTGTCAAAACTGTCACCCTCCAGAAGCTAATTAGAGGACTATGTACAACTTCAGCAAGAGGAGAAAAATAATGCATATATTTATTAATAAGTGAAGCTGGAGTTACAACTCTGCAAGGAGAATGAAAGTTTCTATATAAAGCACCAGCAGGGTGAAAGAATGCAGTAGAGGAAAATTATTCAACCCCAGTGGTTTTTATCTCTTCTGCAAGCTGGGAAGGAAAATCTCACAAATCTCTCTTTTTATTTGACTATTTCTACTCTGCCTTACTAAAAAAAAAAAAAAACAAAAAAAAAAAAAACCCTACCTAATCACCTGAATTCCATTTAAGGGTTCATGCCTGAAGACCATGACAATGATTTAAACATTGTCTTGTTCTGATCCTAAAAGGATCCCGAAAGTTGGTGGCTTCAAAACCAACAATAGCTTACCAAGAGTAACTTTGCTCTAAGAAAAACCGAAGGAGTTTTTCTTCTTATCTTCAGAAGTTGTAGGTACTTTATAACTGGAGGCTTTTAAGAAAAGACTGGACAGTCACTTGTCTGAAATAGTATGGAGTCTCCTCTTTATACCATTTCAGATAAGTGACTGTCCAGTCTTTTCTTGGACTGGAAGACCTGCAAGGTCACTTCCAACTCAACCCAACCCAACCCAACCCAACTCAACTCAACTCAACTCAACTCAACTCAACTCAACTATTGTCTTTTCTTCTACTCTATTCTACTCTACTCTATTCTATACTCAAGAACTATAAAACAAATGATGTAAATATTCAAAGATGCCATTCATATACTAAAGCAAATGGAACTTTATATCCAGCATGCTAAGAAAAATAATGCCAAAATTTGGAAATAATTTGGTACTTATGATCTGAAGTAGATGGATGGGGAAAACATTTAAATGGAACATCTAAAGGAGTACAGAAGCTAATTATTGGATTGCAAAATGTATCTCCTGGGTGAACCTAATTTCTTTTAGAGTGAAAGATCAGGAATAGAATTCAGTCTGAAGGCTTTGTGGGAGTAGCACACAAATAGTTGGGGAGAAGCTTGTTATCTTGAATTCTACCCTTAAGATATGACGTTTCTACTTCAAGATCTTATTGACAATTCATACTTTTTCCCCTACTCTAGTTAAGGATTTACAAGTCACAGCAGGGCACCAAATCTGACCAACCGCAGATTGGGTTCTCTGTGACCAACCTACACAGGGTTCTCTGTGATTATGGGGCTGGAGGCTGATATATATGACAAACAGTTGCAGGAAATGGGTCTATCTAAGTCTATCAAAAAGAAAGACTTGGGGTGAGATGATAGCAGTCTTCCATACTTGAGGAGCTGTCACAGAGAAAAGGGGCTCAATTTATTCTCCAAGGCATCTGAAGACAAGACAAGAAGCAGTGGATAGAAATTTATCAAGGAGAGATCCAGCCTAGAAATAGAGAAATTTCCTGACAGTGAGAACAATTGATCAGTGGAATCATTTGCTTCCAGAAGTTGTACGTCCTTCCATCACTGGAACTTTTAAAGAAGAGGTAGGATAGACATTTGTCTGAATAGGGTCTCCTGTCTGAGCAGGGGATTGGATTAGAAGATCTTCAATGTCCCTTCCAATTCTGTTATTCTGTATTCTGATGAGCTGAAAAACAGATAGGAAGAAGACAATGGCAAACCTGTTTGCTAAGAAAATTACTTGGGTGTATCCGTGAAGTCATCCGGAGTCTAACAAAGAACATTTTGGCATCTGTGAAGGAAAGAACCAGGGGTGGGATTGAAAAATTTTAGCAGCCGGTTCTCTGCCTGCGTGGACACGCTTGAGGGGGTAGGGTGGGGTTGGCAGGGTCCACGAGTCCTTTCAACTACCGGTTCGGCGAACCAGATTAAAATTAACATCCGGTTTGCCCGAAATGATCTGAACCGGCTGAATCTCACCCCTGGGTAGAACTCCTGTTAAAGCAACTTATTTAAGGTCTTATCTTACTGGATGAATAAAGTGAAAGGGATGTAAAGAGAATAGTTTAATATGTGATGTGCCTAATACACCCAACTTCTGGCTATCTTTGATTATCGAACTCCCATCAAAATATTATATCAAACGAAAAGGATTGTTTTCCTTGCCCAAGATTTTATTCCATGAAATTTCCATGAAAGCAATAATAGAGCAAGTGGCCTTCGCTCAGGCGTCCTCATTACATAATCCCGAACATTCCCCCCCCCTTCTTTTTCCCTTTTAAAAAAAGAAGTCAATGTTTGTCTCCTCCAGCCTCTGAAATAGCAGCACCATTATTTCTGAAAAAGGCTCCAGTCAGACATTCCATTTGAAGAGTGTCATTTTTTGAATGCTTAATTACCACTCAAAGACAAAACATAGCCATTACTCTGCCATTTGTCTTGTAAGAGGCCATCAAAATTATACCAGTTGAGCCCATCAAGATTGCATTAGGTGTGAGATAAAAGTGCCTTTTATGATTATATATCTCCACTTGGCTTCATATTATAATCTCAGCCTACTCGCTAAAGAGATATTTCCTATCACAGGCTGGGGAAAGAAAGAAAGAAAAAAGCAAGGAAGGAAGGAAGGAAGGAAGGAAGGAAGGAAGGAAGGAAGGAAGGAAGGAAGGAAGGAAGGAAGGAAGGAAGGAAGGAAGGAAGGAAGGAAGGAAGGAAGGAAGAAAGAAAGAAAGAAAGAAAGAAAGAAAGAAAGAAAGAAAGAAAGAAGAAAGAAAGAAAGAAGGAAAGAAAGAAAGGGTGTGAATGTTCAATTCCTTTTAAGTATTGCTGCCTGTAAATATTTGAGAGGCCATCTTGATTTGGTTCTCTGGAAGGCTTCTCCAGAAGCTGACCTCAAAGCCAAGGTTGAAGCGTTCCTTCATAGAATAGTGGCCAAAACTGTGGAAACTTTTTGGGAAAAATGTATTTTTGAGGTTTGATGGTTAATAACACCACTTTTTTGGGGGGAATTACAAGACAATCATATTCCACTGCTGGAATGGCCTGGGAATAGCCCAGACCTTAACCCAATTGAAAATCTACAGAACCAACTAAAAAAACTGGTCAGTCAGAAGCAACCCAGCAATAAAACCCAGTTAATAGAAGCAATCATTCAATCTTGGTTTCACACTATAACAGCTGCAGAAATCAAAGACTTGGTTCACTCCATAGGAAGATGTTGTAAGGCCATACTTCATGCTAAAAGTTACCCAACTAAGTATTAACTGACATGGTGATCATTTTTGTATATCTTGTTCTTTCTATAGTGATCATTTTTGTATATCTCCTTTTTTCTATGTGTTTCACTTTTCTTCTTTATACTGTAACTGCCATTCTAATAGCAAATCCTTCCTAAAAGTGATTGCACTACATTCTTGATTCAAGTATTTTTCCATTGATATATCATTTTATGGTACTACTCCCCCAAAAAAGTGGTGTTATTAGCTAGTTTTAGAAAATACACTCTTCCCAAAAAATTACCACAATTATGGCCACTACTGTATTGTAGCTTCACTCAACCTTTTCCCTTTTCAACACATCATCAAAGCAAGATTCCCAAAGCATTTCCATCAGGTGGATCAATAACAGGTTAGCAGTAAGTTAGTAAACATAAATCAGTGTTTCTTGAACTTGGCAATTTTGAGATGTGTGGATTCCAGCTCCCAGAATGCCTCAGGCAGCCATGTTTGCAAAGGGATTGTTGAGGTTAAAATGGCCAAATCTGAGAAATGGTGGTATAAATGGACAATTTTCATAAAGGAGATTTTTCAGAAGTAAGGAGGCTGCATTGGGAATATTGAAGCTTCAAACCAAAGTCAGATAGACATGGAATTTGTGATAAGTAATGGCATTTTCTCTCCTAGAGCAATAGCAATAGCACTTAGACTTATATACCACTTCATAGTGCTTTTACAGCCCTCCCTAAGCGGTTTACAAAGTCAGCCTATTACCCCCAACAATCTGGTTCCTCATTTTACCCACCTCAGAAAGAGGGAATGCTGAGTCAACCTTGAGCCTGATGGGATTTGAACTGCCAAACTGTAGCTAGCACTCAGCTGAAGTAGCCTGCAGTGTTGCACTCTAACCATCGTACCACCTGGAGGTTCCTCTTCCACATTGTTCTACCTTTCCTGGAATATGACTGTGCAGAAAAATTCTCCTTTGTTTAAACAGCCCTCATTCTATTTACAGAATAACAGCGGTGGAAGGGACTTTCAAGGTCATGAGACTCTGATTTCTTCTTAAAAACCTCCCGTGATGGATTACTAGTGGTGGGTTGACCCCGGTTTGGACCGGTTCTATAGAACCGGTAGTAAAACCAGTGGGAGGCTCCGCCCACTGACCCTGACGTCATGAGAAACCATCTGCATATGCGCAGAAGCAAGGTTCCCGTTGCGAACCGGTAGTAAAGGTAAGTAGAACCCACCCCTCCACAACTTCTGGAGGAAAGCCGTTCCATCGTTTAATTGTTCTCATTGTCAGGAAATTTCTCCCAAGTTCTAGGTTGGATTTCTCTTTGCTAAGCTTCAATCTATTACTTCTTCTCTTGCCCTCAGGTGCTTTGGAGAACACATTGACCCCCTCTCTGTGACAGTCCTCAAATATTGGAAAACTGCTAACATGTAATCCTTAGTCCTTCTCTTTGTTAGACTAGATCAGGGGTGTCAAACTCAAGGCCCGGGTGTCAACTTGCAAAGCTTTCAAGTTGCCATGAGCAGGAGGCAGGGAGAACTGATAGAGCTGATTGATTTCCCTAACTGAAGTTACATTCCATACATGCTTCCTGACCACAATCAGAAGGAGGGTGTTGGATTTCACAGCCAGCCAAAGTGGTTAATTGGAGAATGTGATTTAGGAGACAGCCAGGGAGGAGGGGAAAGACAGGGTCATGGGGGAATGTAAATCTACGTGGGAGTAATTCTAACTGCATCCGAATATTGCCGAAATGGTGCTCCTGATAAATGACTATATTTCTTTTGAAGTTTGGCTAATGGCTCATGAATTAATTAGGGCATCTTTCAGAAACTTCACACCGGGGGCAAGATCCGGCCCACGGGGTGCCTAGATCTGACCCGGAGTGGGGGGTACCCTAGAAATAGCAAAGGACCAGCCCACAGTGCCTCTGCCAGTGAAAACGGAGCTCGTGAGGGCTGCACATGCCCCCCCCCCAAGTTCCATTTTCACTGGCAGAGGGTTGCAGGAGGCCATCCCAACCAAAAACAGATCTCAGGAGACCATTTTCACTGGCAGAGCACTCAGATCTCAACAGGCACCACACCCTGCTCGACACAAGTGATATCATGGTGTCCATGCCCCCTGGCCATGCCCCCTCCCCCGAAGTCAAACACCACCCTGATGCGGCCCACAATGAAATCAAGTTTGACACCCCTGGACTAGATATTACCACTTCCGACAACTGTTCATCTTATGGTTTAACTTCCATTTCCCTTTGATGAAACAGAATTTTCTGTCAGGAAGAAAAGGGGACTAAAGGTAAACGTAAAGATTCCCCTCACACATATTTGCTAGTCATTCCCGACGCTAGGGGACAGTGCTCAACTCCATTTCAAAGCCGAAGAGCCAGCGCTGTCTGAAGATATCTCCATGGTCATGTGGCCAGCATGACTTAATGCCAAAGGCACACGGAACGCTGTTCCCTTCCCACCAAAGGTGGTCCCTATTTTTCTACCTGTACTTTTTATGTGCTTTCGAACTGCTAGGTTGGCAGAAGCTGGGACAAGTAATGGGAGCTCACCCCATTTATGTGGTGTTAGGGATTTGAACCGCTGAACTGCCGACCTTTCGATTAATAATCTCAGCATCTTAGCCACTGAGCCACCATGTCCCTTTAAAGGGGGACTAGAAAGGGTTAAAGATGCCCCACCATCTAACTGGAAGCTCTACTCTGCAACTGTACACAGTCTATCTATCTATCTATCTATCTATCTATCTATCTATCTATCTATCTATCTATCTATCTATCTATCTATCTATCTATCTATCTATCTGCAAAGAAAGAGAATTTCAATCCCAGGATTCAGTGACACCAGAAGAAAACCAAAGAAAAGAATAGTGCTTTTAAAAAATTAGCCAAGTACAGGTTGTTGACAGTGAAGATTATCTTGTTTGATAAAATCAATGTTGATGACAGCACAATCTGAGAGTTACAGTTAGAGATGGTTTTATCAAGAGAATAGAGGAAGTGCATCTGACAAACAGATTCTGGTGGACATAATAATCGTCAAATTTTCCAACTAGGCATGCTGCCATATTCCCATTGCATCCAACTTGTTACTGTGGGTTTAATTTCAATGCGTATTCCCACTGAAATGTCATAGAACAGGAGTGTCAAACTGGATTTTTTCAAGGGCTGGATTAGCATTGTAGTTCTCCATGGGCCGGCCGGGAGGATGGGATGGGACAGGATGGGATGGATGCCTCCTGCAGCACCCTCTCAGCCAAAATGGGGTGTGGCTGGGCCTTGCGGAAACCTCCCTGCAGCCTCTTTTCGGCCACTACGGCCTCCTTCAACACTCTGCTGGCTGAAAATGGGCTGTGGTGGTGGTGGTGGTGGTGGGGGCAGCGCAGAGTGCTACAAGAGGCCAAAAATGGGCTACAGGTCATTGCACGCACACGCATCCCTGGCTAGGGGTGAACTCCAGCAGGTTCTGACAGGTTCTGGAGAACCGGTAGCGGAAATTTTGAGTAGTTTGGAGAACCAGCAAATACCACCTCTGGCTGGCCCCAAACTAGAGTGGGAATGGAGATTTTGCAATATCTTTCCCCCAGGAGTGGGGAGGGAATGGGGATTTTGCAGTATCCTTCCCCTGGAATGGGGAGGGAATGGAGGTTTTGCAGTATCCTTCCCCTGCCATGCCCACCAAGCCACACCACGCTTACCAAGGCATGCCCACAGAACAGGTAGTAAAAAAAAATTGGATTTCACCACTGCCTCGGGCCCTGTTTTGGCCAGCAAAGGCACCACAGGCCGGTCCTTTGATATTTCCAGGCTGGCCCCACGGGCCAGATCTAAGCACTCCACAGGTCGGATCCGAGTTTGATCCCCCTGTCATAGAAGATAGAATAATACTGGAGGACAGTGAAGTATCCAAACAGAACCAATTTGAAGAAAAACCTCAGGAAGAACATTTGCGATCTTCATCATAACTTATATAACCATCTTTCAATCATAGCTTCACACATGAGAAGCAAAGAGTGAAGCCAGTAACAACCTATTTCATCTTTCACAAGGACTTCAACATGCGCCACAGTATCACAATTACAAAGAGCCTTTTACTGAAATACATCTGAACTATCACAGGCTCAGATTCAACTCAGATTCAGCCAGGCAGATAAAATGTTTTTTTGAAAGCCACAATACATCCAGACACTAAAGTAACCTATTTTGTTAAAAAAGAAAAAAAAAAGGTAAAGGAGTCCCTGCAGATTTTACTCTGGTACTCATTGTCGATTATAGGGAATGGAGCTCATCTCTGTTTCAAGGCCGTTAAACCAACACTGTCCAAAGATATTTCTGCAGTCATATTATGGGTTGCTGTGACCTTCCCACCGAAGTGGTATCTACTATTTATCTAATTGCATTTGCATGCTTTCGAACTGCTGGATGAGGATGGGAGCTCACCCCATCACATGGCCATCGGGTCTCGAACCTGGACTGCCAACTTTTCAGCCAACAAGCCCAGTGTTTAGAATAGAATGGCATGGCATGGCATGGCATGGCATGGCATGGCATAGCATAGCATAGCATAGCATAGCATAGCATAGCATAGCATAGCATAGCATAGCATAGCATAGAATAGAATAGAATAGAATAGAACAGGGTAAGGTAGGGTAGGGTAGGGTAGGGTAGGGTAGGGTAGGGTAGGGGAGGGGAGGGGAGGGGAGGGGAGGGGAGGGGAGAGGAGAGGAGAGGAGAGGAGAGGAGAAGAGAAGAGAAGAGAAGAGAAGAGAAGAGAAGAGAAGAGAAGAGAAGAGAAGAGAAGAGAAGAGAAGAGAAGAGAAGAGAAGAGAAGAGAAGAGAAGAGAAGAGAAGAGAAGGAGGGGAGGAGAAGTCTGGAAGGAACCTTGGAGGTCTTCTAGTCCAGCCCCCTGCTCAAGCAGGAGAACCTCTACTATTTCAGATAAGTGGCTGACTAGTTTCTTCTTAAAAACCTCCAGTAATGGAGCACCCACAATTTCTGTGGCAAGCTGTTCCACTGGTTAATTGTCTTCACTGTTAGGAAGTTCCTCCTTAATTCCAGGTTGATTCTCTCTTTGATGAGTTTCCAACCATTGTTTCTTGTCCTGCCCTCTGGTGCTTTGGAGAATAATCGGGCCCCTTCTGCTTTGTGGCAGCCCCTTAAATACTGGAAAAGTGTTATCGTGTCACCAAAAAAAGCCACACAGTTCTAGGCTGCATAAACAGAGAGATAAAATCCAGATCACGTGAAGTGTTAATACCACTTTATAAGGCCTTGGTAAGGCCGCACTTGGAATATGGCATCCAGTTTTGGTCGCCATAATGTAAAAAAGATGTGGAAACTCTAGAAAGAGTGCAGAGAAGAACAACAAAGAGGATTAGGGAGGCTAAAACATATGAAGAACGGTTGCAGGAACTGGGTATGTCTAGTTTGATGAAAAGAAAGACTAGGGGAGACATGATAGCAGTGTTCCAATATCTCGGGGGCTGCCCCAAAGAAGAGGGAGTCAAGCTATTCTCCAAAGCGCCTGAGGGCAGGACCAGAAGCAACAGATGGAAACTCATCAGGGAGAGAAGCAACTTAGAACTAAGGAGAAATTTCCTGACAGTGAGAACAATTATTCAGTGGAACGACTTGCCTCCAGAAGTTGTGAATGCTCCAACACTGGAAGTTTTTAAGAAGGTGGTGGATAGTCATTTATCTGAAGTGGTGTAAGGTTTCCTGACTAAGCAGGGGTTGGACTAGAAGACCTCCAAGGTCCCTTCCAACACTGTTCTTCTATTCTATTCTACTTATGATTGTTGGAGGATTCCCACAATCACATGATAGAAATTTGGGTGCTTAGCAACCAGCATGCATTTACAATGATTGCAGCATCTAGGTATGATGGGATGACCATTTCTTACCTTTCCAGCCAACAAGCAAAGTCAATGGGGGAAACTGGGTTCATTTAATGACTGTGTGTGACTCACTTAATAACTGCAACAATTTGCTTAAAATCATGATTTAAAGGTTGTACAAATCTCTTAATAACCGCCTTGCTTAGCAGTAAACCGCCTTGCTTAGCAGTAAATGTTCTGATCCCTATTGTAGCTGTAAATTGAGGACTAACCTGTATGGCTTCCACGGTAGGAAGTGACTCATCAAAACAAACCTAAGCACGAATAAGTCATATAATATATTATTTCCTTTCCTGAGTTTCTTTTCCTCTTTTCTACAAAGAATCAGAAGTGGATTTCAGCAAGTTCTGACCAGTTCTGGAGAACCGGTAGCGGAAATTTTGAGTAGTTTGGAGAACCGGTAGTAAAAATTCTAACTGGCCCCGCCCCCATCTATTCTCTGCCTCCCAAATCCCAGCTGATCGGGAGGAAATGGGGATTTTGTAGTAACCTTCCCTTGGAGTGGGGATGGAATGGTGATTTTACAGTATCCTTCCCCTGGAGTGGGGTGGGAATGGAGATTTTACAGTATCCTTCTCCTGCCATGTCCACCAAGCCACGCCCACCAAGCCATGCCATGCCACGCCCATTAAGCCACACCCACAGGACCGGTAGTAAAAAATGTTTGAAACCCACCATTGCATAGAATCTAACATTTTAGGGAATTTTAAGAAGAGGAACTCTGACCACAGCCACTGTGACTGAGATGGACTGAATTTAACAAATAAATAAAGGAAAAATAAACACAAATTAATTATAGTAATGAAGCTTGTTTTAACATAATATAGTAGTCCATTCAGAGTGGATAAATCATGCCCCCCTTCCCGTTTTGGGGCAGTTTCTACATTGATTCAGCCATTTCTATTATTTCCCCATTTTTACATAAATCTTTTCTGCTCTTTTTTTTCAAAATCCACCCCAATTTCTCAGCGAATTCAAACTTAGATGAAACATTCCTAGATATATTTTTGGAGAAAAGCATGTATGCGGTTTTAAATATAAATTCTGCTGCTGCTTCTTTAGAGATTTTTTTTAAAAAAAACCTGTGTCAGAGATTTGGGAAACATTAACCTAATTCTGGTCTACATTTCTCAAGTGCAGCAAGATCAAATCAATGTAACCGAAATTTGCAAAGGTCAAATTTCATCTTTAATTCTCCAAAGCATCTCTAATCCTACAAATACGATAAAAGCAGAAGCCGGGAGAGCAGCAATTCTGAGTAATTCACCTGTGCCATGACTAGAATTCAGACTTATAAAAAATGCAATCAATACCAAACTATCCTTTAACCTTTTATAGAAGGGTTTGAATCTTCGGCTATTTGCTTTTGTGTGGTTCTTGTACATCTGAGCCCAAAGTCAACACACACGGGAGCAGCGTCTTTCTCTTATGTGGAATGTGGAATGTGGAACCTTACATCAGATAGGTCCAACCTTGGCAACTTGAAGACTTGTGGACTTCAATTCTCAGCCATTCCCCAGCCAGCCATGAATTCTGGAAGTTGAAGTCCACAAGTCTTCAAGTTGGCAAGGCTGGACACTTCTGAGGTAAATTTTCACACTCCCAACCACCATGTATGGCTGGCTGGGGAATTCCAGGAATTGAAGTCCACAAGTCTTCAAGTTGCCAAGGTTGGATACTTCTGAGGTAAAGTTTCACACTCCCAACCACCATGTATGGCTGGATGGGGAATTCCGGGAATTGAAGTCCAGAAGTCTTCAAGTTGCCAAGGTTGGACACTTCTGAGGTAAAGTTTCACACTCCCAACCACCATGTATGGCTGGCTGGGGAATTCCAGGAATTGAAGTCCACAAGTCTTCAAGTTGCCAAGGTTGGACACTTCTGAGCTAAATTTTCACACTCCCAACCTCCATGTATGGCTGGCTGGGGAATTCCGGGAATTGAAGTCCACAAGTTTTAAAGTTGTTAAGGTTGGGCACCTGTAGCTTAAATTGTGTCTCAGATTTCACCAAGGGAGCATCTGAGGACAAAGACAGTTTAGAAGATTTAACTTTGAATTTCCACCCAGCCTTCCTGCTGGTCGCCATGACATGTCAACCTGGGGACCACCTTTTGTGCCTGACTATTTTTTTTCTTGTTAAGTGAATGCCTGCCATAAAAATGAAAATAATCCTGTTGCACCTACTGTGTAACCACCTGTCACTAAATTTATGAACAATTAAGGAAGTGGAAAAGCTTCCCAGGGAGTGATTTGTATGTACTATAAAATGCTCTTTTTTGTCTGAAAAAAATAATAATGGGAGAAACAACTCTCTCCATCCCATCCCATCACCATCGCTTTTTTTATTTAATTCAGCTTTGTAGTAATTATTCAGGTACGCTGGGGTGTTCCTCCTACTTCTTTTAATTTATGGTAGCGCCGAACATAACAGATAAACAAAATTCCATAGAGGCCAATTGCCTTCGAAACAAAGTGCGACTGGCAAATCGTGCCACCGCATCTAAAAACAAGATGCTGCACGATGGCTGCCAAAGTATCAGAGACACAGCTAGGTCCTTCTGTTGCAATTGCAGGATTGTGACCTTGGCACTGGAGAAAGAAGAGCTTCATCCAAGATTTGAGAGGCTCCTACAAAGACGACGAGGTCAAACTCTTTTCCAAAGTGCCAAAAAGGCATAAGACAAGAAAAAAAGGGATGGAAACTAATCAAGAAGAGAAGCAAACCTAGAACTAAATTTCCTAATGGTGAGAGCAATCAAGCAATGAAACAGCTTGCTGCCAGAAATTGTGGGTGCTCCATCACTGGAAGATTTTAAGAAGAGATGGGACAACCATTTGCCTGGAAGGGTATAAGGCAATGATGGTGAACCTTTTCAGTACCAAGTACCCAAATCGGAACAGGCGTGAGTATGCCAGAGTGCCGGAAACTTGAAAACCAGCTGGCCAGTGCACATGTGTGTGCCGGTCACCTGGTTTTTGGGTTTCCGACGCATGCATGTGCGCTGGCCAGCTGGTCTTCGTGCATACCGGAACGCTGGAAAGCCGAAAAACAAGGTGGCCGGCACACACATGCATGCGCTGGAAACCCAAAGACCAAGTGGCATGCACACACTGGCCAGTGGCTCTACAAGTTTCTGGCACTCCAGCACACACAAAGACCAGCTGGCACACCAGAAATTGGAAGAGCAGCTGGCAACGTAGCTGCAGAGAGGGCTCTGTGCCCCGCCTCTGGCACATGTGCCATAGATTCGGGCAGTGGTGGGATTCAGCCAGGTTGCACCACTTTGGGAGAAACAGTTGTTAACTTTCTGAGCCGTTTGGTGAAAAGGTTGTTGGAAGAAATCATTAGGGCAAAGAACCAGCTGTTAGAATCCCACCACTGGGTTCGGGTCAGTGGTGGGTTTCAAAAAAATTTACTACTGGTTCTGTGGGTGAGGCTTGGTGGGCATGGCAGGATACTGCAAAATCCCCATTCCCTCCCGATGGAAGACCGAGAATAGATGGTGGCAGGGCCAGTCAGAATTTTTACTACCGGTTCTCTGAACTACTCAAAATTTCCGCTACCGGTTCTCCGGAACTGGTCAGAAACTCACCACAGGTTCAGATATAGGATCTCATGCTTGAGCAGGGGGTTGGACTAGAAGACCTCCAAGGTCCCTTCTGACTCTGTTATTCTATGTTTTGTGTCCAAGGCTAACTTGCATTCTTTTGCTATGGTCTGAGAACATAGCCAGAGTTTCAAAGTGCAGAGTGAAATATGCATGTCAAAAAGGCCCAGGTTCAATTCCATCAAATGCTAATTATTCAAGTATGTTCTTAAGAGCCAGGTCTTTATTATATATACTCTCCCACAAGAGGAAAAGAGAAGGCTCCTTTCCCTTGAAAGGTGATTTCAAACAAAGAGAAGTTATTAGCTTTCTTCAAACATACTTTTAATCTATATTTAGGAGGTGGGGCCTCCTAAATATATTTGGCCCTACCCATGTTTTTGGGGGGGAGTCTATTTTCTTTCACTCAGCAACAGTCTTGTTAGAGGTGTTCAATTGTTGCACACTGCATCACAAAGGAAACTATAGGTAATCCTTGAGTTATGACCACCATCAAGGCCAATATTTCTGCTGCTGAGACAGTTAAGTGAGTTTTGCCCCATTATATTATTATTTATTTATTTTATTTTATTAAATTTATATACCGCCCTTCTCCTAGTGGACTCAGGGCGGTGTACAGCCAAAAATAAAAAAGCACTCCAATACAAAATTTAAAATATTAATAAAAGAATTAAATAATTTTGGCCCAATAAATTTAAAAAATAGGCAATTAAAATTTAAAACCCATAAAACTTTAAGCTTAAAAAAGAGGGGGGGGGGTTACGCCAGCCCAGCTTGACAAAATAAAAAAGTTTTTAGGGCACGGCGGAAAGCCCGGAGATCAGGTATCGTACGGATCTCCGGGGGCAAATCGTTCCAGAGGGCTGGTGCTGCCACAGAGAAGGCCCTCCCCCTGGGTGTCGCCAGCCGACATTGTCTGGCTGATGGCACCCTGAGGAGTCCCTCTCTGTGGGAGCGAACTGGCCGGTGGGAGGCTATCGGTAGCAGAAGGCGGTCCCGCAAGTATAGTATAGCCCTGTTATGGCGAACCTATGGCACGCGTGGCCGAAGTGGCATGTGGAGCCATGTCACCTGGCATGCCCGGCATCGCCCATTCCTCTTCCGGGTTTCTGACGCGGTGCATGTGCAATGATCAGCTGGCCTTTTTGCCTGCGGCAGGAAACTGGAAGAGCTGGTTGTCCATTTTCCTGCATGAGCATGCGTATCGGCCAGCTGATTTTCACCCAAACATGGGAGCCAGAAACCCAGAACAGTAGCTGGTCGGCGTGCATGTGCACGACAGAAATCAGAAGTTTATTTTCTGGTGTGCACATGTGTCCTGGGCAGCCCCTCTTCTGGGTTAGGCGGCCCGGACAAGTGCGCGCATGGGCAAGCTCCGATATAGTCTTTCTTGACAGAGAAAGTTCAGTGAATCACTGCCATTGTTAAATTAAGAAGACTGTTTATTAAGTGAATCTGGCTTCCCCATTGACTGTCAGAAAATCATAAAAGGTCATCAGGTGACCCTGGGATACCGCCACTGTCATACTGTTTATGTACATGCCAGTTGCCAAGTGCCCAAATTTTGATCACGTGACCATGGGGATGCTGCAGCGGTCATAAGTGTGAAAAACGGCCATAACTCACTTTTTTCAATGGTGCAACTTTGAACAATTGCTAAACAAATGGT
The DNA here is from genome assembly GCA_038048745.1 of Coluber constrictor foxii. Taxonomy (NCBI): domain Eukaryota; kingdom Metazoa; phylum Chordata; class Lepidosauria; order Squamata; family Colubridae; genus Coluber; species Coluber constrictor. The sequence continues at coordinate 4,143,154 of CM075967.1, read as the reverse complement.
GATTATGATTACTATCAGTAATCAACACCTTCTGGATTCATATGGCTATGAATCCAACCCATTCCATGCCTCCTAAATATTTCAATTTGCTCAAATTAGCTTTAAGCTTGTGTGTTTCTGAAGGGAAAACTAAGTTTTGAAATCTGCTCTAAATACACATTTAAGAGCAATTTCTTACACAAATTAACCATTTTGCAGTTCATGGGGAGATGAGGGTGAATGAATTGATGGGACTGAAAATAATAGATCAATTTGTCCATAAATTTGTTTTTTAAAAATATTCTTGACAGATATCTCATTAGCAACCATCCAGTTAATTAATTTTGCCACTCTGCGAGACATCTGGATAAGTCTTACATAAAACAGAATGTTGGATTAGATGATAGCTAAAGCTCGCCCTATAAAGTATTTCTGATGTTCTATAAGGATATTTCTCCATCATTATTCTTTTTATTGTTCAGGCTTGGTCTAAAATGTTGCTTAGAGCTAAAATTTAGGCTCTGTCTTGTCACCACTCTCTCTTACCATGATGGGTGACAATTTTCTGAAGATCTGTTGTTTTGAAAGATTCCCATTTCACTTCCCCGGGCTTCATTTTAATGGTGGCAACTTAAATTGATTTTCACTGTTTATTTTTAATTTTTTTTCTTCTCCCTCATCTTATGTGTTTTATGTCAGCGAGAGTGCAATTTAATAAAAATGTGTGAAGCTAGCTGGACCTTTTTTTCCCTTTTTGCAACCACCTGTGAATACATCTAAGGAAAAATAGATTTCACAACTTTTTTAAAAATCTCAAGTGACATTATTCGGGTTGCATTTTATTTACTGCCAGAGAGAACGCTTGTTAATATATAGAGTTGCTATGGTTTAAAAAACCCTTTGATACCCCTTCTCATCCTTTTTCCATTATTTGTCTTTTTCATCCTTTTTTCAAGTCTGGATTTTTTAAAAAACAAACAAACAAAACAAATCTATTCTTGGGTGGGGAAAGTAGTTTGCTTCCTATACAAACTCAGACACTGTCAGAGAGAGACTGGCAAAGCAAGGGGAAGGAGTCAAATGGGGAATTAGTTTAGAATTTCTATGTTGTCACGGATCATAAGAAAGGCTGAGCACCAAAGAATTGAGGCTTTTGAACTCTGGTGCTGGAGAAGACTCCTGCGAGTCCCTTGAACTGCAAGGCGATCCAAGCGATCAGTCCTAGAGGAGTTCAACCATGACTGCCCTTTAGAAGGCCAGATCCTGAAGATGAAGCTCAAATGCTTTGGCCACCTAATGAGAAGGAAGGAAGGACTCACTGGAGAAGAGCCTAATGCTGGGAAAGATTAAGGGCAAAAGAAGAATGGGATGGCAAATAATGAGGTGGCTGGATGGAGTCACTGAAGCAGTAGGCCTGATCTTAAATGGATTCCAGAGGATGGTAGAGGACAAGAAGGCCTGGAGGAAAGTTGTCCATGGGGTTGCGATGGATCAGACACAACTTTGCAATGTTGTCATAGGAGCTTGGTTTAGCTCTGCAGACTAAAGCACTGTAATTAACATCCAGCTGTCTTCAATTACACCAGTTCGATTCTCACCAGGCTCAAGGTTGACTCAGCCTTCCATCCTTTCTAAGGTAGGTAAATTGAGGACCCAGTTTGCGGGGGCAATAAGCTGACTTTGTATAAATATACAAAAGTATGAAGGCTATTGCTTAACAGATTGCAAGCCGCCCTGAGTTTTCGGAGAAGGGCAGCATATAAATCAAATTAAAAAAAATAATAATAAGAGGGCAAAGTCAAACTGTCCTTGAATACCATTAAACCCTATCTTTTACCCCGGTGCAAACTGTTAAGCTGAAAAGATTCCTCCTTGAGCCTTTCATGTGTGGATCTGGTTGTCCATGCCTGAGAGATATCATGGAATATAAAAACAGATGTTCCTATGGATGGCCAGCTGTTTTAAAAAAACCAAAAACAAGGAGCAAGAATAAATCAACAATTCTAGAACTAAGTAACTCAGGGATCGATGTTGGAAGAACGCTTCTTAAATTGTGTACAGTGATGGGGATTAAGATAGGGCAGTGAAGTAACCCTGTTTACTGGTTAATACCAAACCTCTCCAGGTGGCAACTTTCAAAACAGCACAAGAATCATAGGTGATAGAATAATAGAGTTGGAAGGGATCTCAGAGGTCATCCAGTCCAATTCCCTGCTAAAGCAGGAGACCCTATATCAGTGATAGCAAACTTTTTCGGCACCCAGTGCTGAAAGGGAGCGCATGCACACACTCATCTGGGCCGCAAAAAGGAAGAGGAGTTGAGGACAGAACCCAGAAAATGAACCCGGAACTGGGTTGCATGTGTGCCACCCAGCAACTCTTTCAGTTACTGCGGTGCTTGTGCATGCGCCAATCAGCTTATTGGTGTGCATGCTCATGCTGGAAAATGGAAGACCACCTCTTTCGGTTTCCGGCACCTCCGCAAGCTCAAAGGCCAGCTGATCATTGTGTGCACATGTACACTAGAAACCCGGAATGGGTGACACCGTGCATGCCAGGCAACATGGTTCCGTGTGCCACTTCAGACACCTGTGAAATAGGTTTGCCATCATGGCCCTATACCACTTTAGATAAATGGTTGTCCAGTCTCTTTTTCAAAGCCTCCAGTGATGAAGCGCTCACAACGTTTGAAGGCAAGCTGTTCCATTGGTTGATTGTTCTCACTTTTAGGGAATTTCTTCTTCATTCTAGGCTGCTTCTCTCCTTGGCTAGTTTCCATCCATTGTTTCTCGTCTTGCCTTTGCTGGCTGAGGAATTCTGGGAGTTGAAGTCCACAAGCCGTAAAGCTGCTAAGGTTTCAAACCCCAGCGTTATGCTATCTGAACTTGGCAGTAGTTGAACAGAAAAGGAAATCTGAATTGGAGCGAAAAGCGAAATGAAAATGTTACCCCGGTGTATAAACTGAAGAGAGGCAAATTTAATGTTTGGAATCATAGCAAAGAAAATTGAAGATGGAATTGCGGGAATAATAGCCCTTATACAAATCTATGGCAAGACTATACTTAAGAGTACTGTACAGGGTATCATTTTGGCCATCACACCTTAAATTTATTACAGCGCTACAAAAGGCAGAAAATAGGGCAACCCAAATGATTGTATGAGTGGTGCAGTTCTATTTTGAGAGGGGGGGAAATCGCAGCCATGGGGATGATTGGCTCAGAGTGGAGGGGAAACATAATAGATATATACTGTATAGGATCAAGCACAGTATAGATACATGGAGAAAAATTGACTGTGTTTCTTCCTTTCTCACAATTCTACAATCGGAGATCTAAATACGGAAAGATCCAGAACCTAAAACCGTGAGGGTGGAACCTATGGCATGCGTTCCGGAAGTGTCATGCAGAACTATCTCTCTGGGCCCGCCACCGTCACTCATTGCTCTTCCAGATTCCAGAGCGGGAAATCAAAAGAGTAGCCCCGTGGTATACATGTGAGTACCAGCTGGTCTTTGCACGCACATGCATACTAAAACCCGGAATATCAGGTGACTTTCGCACATGCGCATGCCGGAAACCAGAAACACAGCTTCCAGCAGGTGCATGCACGTGCATGCACGCCAGAGAACTGCTCTTCCGGTTTCCAGAGCTCCTGCGCATACACGCCAGGGAGCTGCTCTTCCGGTGCTCCCCTGCATTCGCACACGCACTCCCGTTTCGGCACTTGGTGCTGAAAAGGTTCACCAACACCGACCTAAAATAAACAAAGACTCCCTCTCCCCACAAATTGTAAACGAAAGATGATTTTGCAACCAGTAGTTGTGGAAAGAAGTTTGAATAGTTATAAACAGGGACAGGTTCGTGTTGATTCAAGCTGTCCATGGTAACGTCTATCGTTGGTTTTTTACTACCGTCAACCACAGAAATAATAGCTGGTTCAGGATCTGCTTGAATTTTGGATCCCGTTTTTATGACGATCACTGATGCACCATCAAAATACCAGCAATTACGTCTCTGAGAAATAGAAGCATGATCTGCCACTGACTTTGGAGGATCAACAAAGGAAATAAAAGTAGATACGGTGAATAGCACTGACACTACTGTAAGGAGGTTGGGAATCCACTCTGGTATCGCACAACTGCAGAACATCACAGCTACTATGGGGCTTAATAATAATTATTGCCCTTGACGGGAGGTCCAGTCTACAAGTTTTTCAGGAATGAGAAGTGTAAACTAGCTTTTGATTAAGGCTATCCAGTCTGGGCTGCAAAACAATGGCCAAGGAGTTTGAGTTTCCTATGTCACTTTGCCTCTATCTAGCAGTCATCCACTTTTGGGAAGCTCTACTGCTGACTTTTGGGGCTAAAAGAACTGAAAATAGTAGAGGGGAGGGGAGGGAGGGAGAAAGACCTCTCTACTGAGCCTGAGTAGCATAGGGGGCTAATGCCTCCTACTAAAGGCAGCAATTAACATCCAGCTGCCTGTAATTCTGCGAGTTCAATCCTAGCCAGGCTCAAGGTCGACTCAGCCTTCCATCCTTTCTAAGGTGGGTAAATTGAGGACCCAGTTTGTGGGGGCAATAAGCTGACTTTGTATAAATATACAAAAGTATGAAGGCTATTGCTTAATGCATTGTAAGCCGCCCTGAGTCTCCGGAGAAGGGCGGCATATAAATCAAATTTTAAAAAAAAGGGAGAGAAAAGAAGGAAGAGAAGAAGGAGGAAGAGGGAAGAATGGAGGAGGAGGAGGGAGGAGGAATGAGGGAGGGAAAGCAGAAGGAAGGAAGCAAGGAAGGAAGAGGAGGGGGAGGGGGAGGAGGGAAGAAGGGAGGAGGAGGAAGGAGGAGGTGGTGAAAGGAGGGAGAAGGAGAAAAAAGGAAGAAGGAGGAGGGAGGGAAAGTGGAAAGAAGGATGGAAGGAAGGAAATAAGGAAGGTAGGAAGGAAGGAAATAAGGAAGGTAGGTAAGAAGAAAGGACAAAAGAAGAGGAAAAAGAAAGGAGGGAGGGGAAGGAAGGAAGGAAGGAAGGAAGGAAGGAAGGAAGGAAGGAAGGAAGGAAGGAAGGAAGGAAGGAAGGAAGGAAGGAAGGAAGGAAGGAAGGAAGGAAGGAAGGAACCTTTTCCAGTGCTATCTAAAAAAACCTTCATATTAAAATGCGGACTCTTCTGTATGCAAAGCCCAGGCTCTATATAATTAAGCTATGCTTCCATTAAGCAAGACACATTCTGGAATACTTATGTTATAGACAGGTAATGCCTGAGACAAAAAAGAAAAGCAAAATACTGGCTTTAAAAAAAAAAAAACTATCAGGAAGGTTAAGGTTGGGTCTCAGCAGATGGCAGCACCTGTCTCACCTTGGATAGTCTTAAAATCTAAGAGAGACAGACCTCACCTTGCTAGTTTTTGAAAGAGTATTGAAAACATAGCTCTTCTCAAAGGTCTTGGGTCAGACCAGCCCTGGAACCCAATGCAGGAAAATAAATCCCTGTGTGGTTTTTCTGGCTACGAACCACCAAAGACGAAGAAGCGACGGAGAAAAAGAGGGTGCAATTGATACCTGAAATATAACCAGGATCAGCCATCTCCCCCCCCCCCCCCAAATTAGAAGGCTTTTTTTGTTTTTTAAATTCATTGGGTTGGATCCAAAGTTCTCCGCAGCAAATGCTTTTCTTTCTCGAAAACATGGCTAAATTTGGATCCAGTTCTTCAAAGGCTGGCACTGCAATACGTTTCACATCATCAAGGCATATTGCACATCTTCCCTTCCAGATTTGCGGAAAATATTTCAGATTTCTTAGAGCACAGCAAAGCTAAGATAGTCGGATGAGATGTGGGAGTAGACGGGAAGGGAGGGGAACAGAAGGGATGTGTTCGGCCCCATAATAGGCTTCATAATCGCAATACCTGGATAGTTCAGCAGACTAAAGCCTGATATTAACATTCAGCTGTCTGCAATTACTGTAAATTCGAATCTCACCGGGCTCAAGGTTGACTCAGCCTTCCATCCTTTCTAAGGTAGGTCAATTGAGGACCCAGTTTGTGGGGGCAATAAGCTGACTTTGTATAAAAATATACAAAAGTATGAAGGGTATTGCTTAACGCATTGTAAGCCGCCCTCAGTCTCCGGAGAAGGGCGGCATATAAATCAAATTTTTTAAGAAAAGGATGTTCCTGCTGTATGGATTTACCTCAGGATGCTCCTGGTGTGTGGATTTACCTCAGGATGCACCTGCTGTGTGGATTTACCTCAGGATAGGAGCCAGGATAGCTCAGCAGACTAAAGCATTGTGATTAACATCAGCTGTCTGCAATTACTATAAATTCGAATCTCCCCAGGCTCAAGGTTGACTCAGACTTCCATCCTTTCTAAGGTAGGTCAATCGAGGACCCAGTTTGTGGGGGCAATAAGCTGACTTTGTATAAAATATACAGAAGTATGAAGGCTATTGCTTAACGCATTGTAAGCTGCCCTGAGTCTCCGGAGAAGGGCGGCATATAAATCCAATTAAAAAAAAAATATCTGCTTGTATCTCTGTGTATCTACATATGTACACAGCGAAGTAGCCATCTTGCATTCTACACTGGTATCTCACTACTCAACGTTAATTGGTTCCGGGAGGAGCAATGAGTACCAAAAATAATGAGAACCAATAAATTTTTTTCCCATAAGGAATAATGTAGTGAGCCACAAGATAGCCGACACTGACAAATTCTAGCTTGTGCATCGAGTATCAAACAAATGAGTGTTGGGACAAAATGTTCATGTCCAAATGCTTTGAGTACTACATTCGATGACTTTCAAAGTACACGCAGTCCTCAACGTACGACCGCAACTGAGCCCAAACTTTTGTGGCTGAGTGAGACATTTCGGTGGAGTTTTGACCCATTTTACAACCTTTCTTGCTACAGTTGTTAAGTGAATCGCTGCGACTGTTAAATTAGTAACCCGGTTGTTAAGAGATTCTGGTTTCCCCAATGACTTTACTTGCCAGAAAAACTTTGCAAAAAAAAAGGGATCAAAGGACTCCTGGGATATTGCAACCGTCATAACCATGTCCCAGAGGTGCTTTTTTTTTCAAGAGGCAACTGGACTTTCTGGTTTTTCTATGAATATGTTTTGCTTCTCATCCAAGAAGCTTCTTCAGCGCTGACTGGGTGGTGGGGAATGGAAGGATTTATACTCCTCGCAGACAGCTGGTCATTTGCATCCTTTTTAGAGGGTTGTTAAGGCCACCTGGAGGTATATCTATGTCCTCAGGGTCACCTGAGTGGTGCAAATGAGTGTGAAGCCTACTTGGAACTGTTGAAAAGACTGTATTATAGATTGGAGCTGGATGATTTTGCATCCCTCTCCCTCTATGGAGGGAGGGCTGTTCAATTTTGACATAGATGGCCTCTTGGACCCCTCTTTCAAATCAGCCATCCTCTCTGTCCAAAATGTGGAGTTTGTTGTCTTTAAAAGAGTGGCCCGTGTCTTTTAAACGCAGATGGATTGCTGAATCTAGTCCTGATGGGTTTGTTCTGCTGTGTTGTGCCATGCATTTATGAAGTGGTTGTTTTGTTTCCCCAATGTACAGATCTGCACATGGCTCACTGCATTGTACTGCATATACCACGCTGTCTGATTGTTTTATCCTTGGGATGGAAACATCTTCAAAGAGAAACCAGAAAATCCAGTTGCCTCCTGAAAAAAGGCACCTTTGGGGCAACCATGACTGGATGACTGAGCATCTCCATAGACGCCATAAATATAAATGAATTGCTAAGCATCCAAATTTTGATCATAGCAATAGGACTTAGATTTATATACCACTTTACAGTGCTTTAGGGCCCTCTCTAAGCAGTTTATAAAGTTCAGCCTCTTGCCCCCAACAATCTGGGTCCTCATTTTACCCACCTCGGAAGGATGGAAGGCTGAGTCAACCTTGAGCCTGGTGAGATTTGAACTGAGAAATTGCAGGCAGCCAGCAGTCAGCAGAATTAGCCTGTAGTACTGCACTCTAACCACTGCGCCACCCCAGGTCTCATAGAATAATGAGGATACTGCGATGGTCATAAGTATGAAAAATGGTCATAAGACACTTTTTTCAGCACTGTTGGAAGTTTGAACAGACTACAACTGTTTAAGCATGCGCAAGATGGCGGTTGCATCCTGAATGCTGGGAGGAGGACGAAATGGGCTGGCGGCTTTAGGGGCGCTGCGGGGGTTGCAGCCCATCGGCAACCCCCCCACCCAGCCAGCGGAACACTTGGTCATCACGCTGAGGGGTTTTTTAGCCCCCAGCGTGGCTTGTAGAACCTTTTCGCCGTCGCCATCGGCTCAGCAGGAGCGGGAGGCGCTGCGAGAGATGGCGGCGAGAGAGAGATGGCGACGAGCATCAGCGAGCAGCGGCTGCAAAGAGCGGTGAGCTACGACGGCAGAAATGGCAAGCTGGCGGCTTTAGGGGCGTTGTGGGAGTGGCAGTCCATCAGCAACCCCCCGCCCAGCCAGCAGAATATACGGTCGGCGCGCTGGGGGGTTTTTTTAGCCCCAGCGTGTCTCTTGGAATTGCCGTTGGGCTGGAAGAAATGGGAGGTGCCTCGAGAAGAGGGCGACATGAGAAGAAGGAGAGGAACAAGTGAAATGGTGGCGAGCGGCGTCGGGACGAGATGGTGCCTGGCTGGGGCGAGAGGGCAGCCAGCAGCCAGGCCCGCTGGTGCCCAGGCACCCTGGAGGAGGAGGTGGTGGCAGAGTGCCTGGAGGAGGAGAGAGTGGATTGCCGGAGCCATTGGCAGAGGCCAGCGAACTTGTCAGCAGGGGGGTGGGATCTCATTTTGGCCCTGTATTTATTAACCCCTACTATGCCTGTATATTGTCCGTATGCCCCCGGAGCTCTCTTCTAGATTAGACCTACCGACCACCTCCCAGACACATTGACTATCTTGCTCTTTTGACTATCTTGCTGCTTGACTATTTTATTATCTTTTACTATCTTACTATGACCGTTTGGCTGATTGGCCGGATTGGAGACCATGGCAGTCATCGGAGGACTTTGGAGCCGGTTCTTTACATTATCTACCTCGAGGGGGTGTTGCATTTTTAGGACAGTATGGCCGGACCTCTGTGAGAGAGTGGCCCTGCCTTGTTTCAACTTACTGGACCTTTGCAACGAACCACAGTGAGAGGGTGGTTTGACACCCCCCAGCAGGACTGGGCAGAACTTAACAACTCCATTGCTACTGTGGGAGGGTAGCGAGGACCCTCCGGATAGACTGGTCCGCTCCTGGACATTGTTTTATCTCTGCGGAAGCCATGTTTTATCGTCCTCTATGTTTCTTATATATTGTTCCGGATGTATTTAAGGTCCACGCTTCTTGCCCTGCGAGATTCCCCCCTCTCGCAGGCCTGGCCCTCCACACTATCGAGGGCCTACCTTAATGACGGGTCCTGGGACCCCGAGAGGTGGCATGTGGCAAAAAAGGGGTTGAGAGGGTTTTTAAATCGGTTTTTAAGAATTTTAAGGGGCTCTGGGGTGGGGGTGGGAGAGGGTTTGGGGGGGAACCCAAATGGGAATAGGACAGGCTCGGTATTGGGTGTTACGGAGGGTGTAGACTCTGGAGGTAAGAGGGCTCCTAGAGAGCCCCCTGTCGAGGGTTGGGCTATAGAAACATTGTGTGGGAGGGGCAGATATGGCGTGAGCGGGGGACCGTATCATGTGAAGGGGGCACGCACTCGCTGTCTTCGAGCGGTTGCATGCCCCGGTCCCCGGAGCTATTCCCGTTCCCCAGGTTGTTCGGAGTCTCAGGACCCGAGGCTCCGGTTGCTGTTATGCAATGCCAGGTCCGTTGTAAATAAGGCCCCCCTCATCTGTGACCTTCTTCAAGAGGGGGGTGCGGACCTGGCTGGTATTACTGAGACCTGGTTGGGCCGCGAGGGTGGGGTTCCCCTCGTGGAGATGTGCCCGCCAGGTTTCCTTGCATTTCACCAGCCGAGAGCTCAGGGCAGGGGTGGGGGAGTGGCGGTCATTATTAAGGAAGGTCTGGATCCGAGGGAGGCCACTGTTCCTCAGATAGCCGGGTGTGAGTCCATCTTCGTGAGGTGGGGTCCTGGTGGGCAGATGGGTTTGTTAGTCACGTACCTGGCTCCCTGCCACGTGGCAACGACCCTGCCCGAGCTCCTCAATGTTGTAGCCGATGTGGTGATTGGCACCCCCAGGATTATGGTCATGGGGGATTTCAATCTGCCATCTATCGGCGAAACATCTGAGATAGCTCGGGAGTTCATGGCTTCCATGACGGCCATGGACCTGACCCAGGTAATTCAGGGCCCAACTCACATTGGTGGACACACCCTGGACCTAGTTTTTGTCTCTGGACAGTGGTTGAGTGGTCTTGATATTGGGGATATAGGCTTAGAACCCTTGTCATGGACTGACCACTCGCTCCTTCGGCTCGACTTTCTGACCGCTGTACCCCACCGCAGGGAGGCGGAACCGACCAGATGGTTCCGCCCCAGGCGCCTGATGGATCCTGATAGGTTCCAGACGGAGCTTGGGCCATTCCCTGAGACACTGACACACGACTCGGCCGAGGACCTGGTGGCTGCCTGGAATAGAGCGGCCGGTGGGGCCTTGGACCGTGTCGTGCCTTTGCGGCCTCTGACCCGGTACCAAACCAACTTAGCTCCTTGGTTCACCGAGGAGCTGAGGGAGATGAAGCGCCGGAAAAGACGCCTAGAGAGTGGTTGGAGGGCCAGCCGCTCCGAATCTGACTTGACACTAGTAAGAGCTCATATTAAGACTTACTTAGTGGCGATAAAAACGGCCAAGTCTAATTACTTTGCCGCTCTTATCGCATCATCAGATAATCGCCCAGCCGCCCTGTTTAGGATGACCCGCTCCCTCCTCCATTCGGGAGCGCGGGAGGATCTCTTACAGGGACGTGCTGAGGATTTTGTTCAATATCTGGATGATAAAATAACTCAGATTCGGGACGACCTGGCCGCCGACTGGGTGGGTTCAGGCGGGGTGACTGAGCCAGGTCTTGAGAGTGTTATCTGGGCTGAGTTCGATCCTGTGGCTCCCGAGGACGTGGACAGGATTCTGGGAAGACTGAACGCAACCACATGTTTACTGGACCCGTGTCCCTCCTGGTTGGTGCTGGCCTCCCGGGAGGTTACACGAGGCTGGCTCCAGGAGATTATAAACGCTTCTTTGAGTGAGGGTGTCCTTCCGCCTGCCTTGAAAGAGGCGGTGGTGAGGCCCCTCCTCAAGAAGCCCTCCCTGGACCCAGCTGTTTTAGCAAACTACCGTCCTGTCTCCAACCTTCCCTTCCTGGCGAAGGTTGTTGAGAGTGTGGTGGCGTGGCAGCTCCCCCGATACCTGGATGAAGCCGTCTATTTAGACCCGCTCCAGTCCGGCTTCAGGTCTGGGTACAGCACCGAAACGGCATTGGTCGCGTTGGTGGATGATCTCTGGAGGGCCCGGGGTAGGGGGTACTCCTCTATCCTGGTGCTGTTAGACCTCTCAGCGGCTTTTGATACCATCGACCATGGTATCATATTGCGCCGGTTGGAGGGACTGGGGGTGGGGGGCACCGTCTTACGGTGGTTCTCCTCCTACCTCTCCAACCGGTCGCAATCTGTGTTGACAGGGGGGCAGCGGTCGACCCCGAGGCGCCTGGTATGTGGGGTGCCGCAAGGGTCGGTCCTCTCGCCCCTCCTGTTCAACATTTATGTAAAGCCGCTGGGTGAGATCATCCGTGGTTTTGGGGTGGAGTTCCATCAGTACGCTGATGATACTCAGCTGTACATTTCCACCCCAGACCACCCCAACGATGCCGTGGAAGTGATGTCCCAGTGCCTTGAAGCTGTGCGGGTCTGGATGGGGAGAAACAGGCTTCGACTCAACCCCTCCAAGACCGAGTGGCTGTGGCTGCCGGCGTCCCGATATAGCCAGCTGACTCCATCGCTGGTTATTGGGGGCGAGTCATTGGCCCCCACGGAAAGGGTTCGCAACTTGGGCGTCCTCCTGGACTCACGGCTGTCTTTAGAGGATCATATGACGGCCGTGGCCAGGGGGGCTTTTTATCAGGTCCGCCTGATTCGCCAGCTGCGACCCTTTCTAGATCGGGACTCCCTACGCACGGTCACTCATGCTCTTGTCACTTCCCGTCTGGACTACTGTAATGCTGTCTACATGGGGCTCCCCTTGGGGTGCACCCGGAGGCTCCAACTGGTGCAGAATGCGGCCGCGCGGGGGATTATGGGAGCGACGGGACGCTCCCACGTGACACCTCTCCTGCGCGAGCTGCATTGGCTGCCGGTGGACTTTCGGGTGCGTTTCAAGGTGTTGGTAATCACCTTTAAAGCGCTCCATGGCTTAGGGCCAGGGTACTTACGGGACCGCCTTCTGCCGCCAATTGCCTCCCACTGGCCGGTTCGCTCCCACAGAGTGGGCCTCCTCAGGGTGCCGTCAGCCAGACAATGCCGGCTGGCGACCCCCAGGGGGAGAGCCTTCTCTGTGGCAGCACCCACCCTCTGGAATGATCTGCCTCCAGAGTTAAGAATAATCTCTGACCTCCCAACCTTTCGGCGGGCTTTAAAAACCCATCTCTTTCAGCTCGCCGGCCTAGCCTGATCCCTATAACATTTTAGTATTTTTAGAGTTGTATTTTAAATATGTTAATTTTTAAATTTTATGGCCATTTATATTATTATTTTAAGAAATTTTAACTTGTGTATGTTTATATGTTGTTCTTAATTGGCTGTACACCGCCCTGAGTCCGCAAGGAGAAGGGCGGTATATAAATCCAAATAAACTAAACTAAACTAAATATTGAAATATGCCTGTAGCTGAGTACCGAGGTACCACTGTATCTTTATTAAATTAAATTCTCAGTTGCGTTTCATCTCCCTTTTGCTCTCATAGCCATATGGCTTAAGCCTTCAATCCAATCAAATAGCAACTGGATTGAGGAGAGAGAGAGAGAGAGAGAGAGAGGGAGGGAGAGAGAGAGAGAGAAAACCCCACTTTAATGCTGGCATTTTGCCATCCTAGCTCTTATAAACCATGGTTAACGGCTATAATGAACTAATCCAAGAGACATATTAATAATGACACAAAGAGACGCATTTATTGTTGATTGCCGAGTCCGTGGCAGATTTATCACAGGGTTTCCGGCTAGAAAAAGCTGGACTCTACAGTGGTGCAATTAAAACCAGATTGAGTAGAGGGACAAAGAATCAATAATCTAACCAGGCAACTTTTACATTTTGAGGAAAAAATATATATATATATAAATGAATTGACATGAACATGGCTGCTAATGAGTAATTAATGCCGGGCCTGGCTGGCCAATGAGAGCGCAAAACAGATTCCGTTTGGATTATTAAACTAAATTGCTGCTAAGCAGTTGTTTTATCTGCATTTCCAACCCACTTGAGTGCTAGTGGGTGGTACAGATATTGGGCTCCCTCTCAGTGGTGAAATATAAAATTTATTACTACTGGTTCTGTGGGTGTGGCTTAGTGGGCGTGGCTCGGTGGGCATGGCAGGAGAAGGATACTGCAAAATCTCCATTCCCACTCCACTCCAGGGGAAGGAAACTGCAAAATCCCCATTCCCTCCTTACTACTGAGGGAAGGCTATTGCAAAATCTCCATTCTCATTCCACTCTGGGGCCAGCCAGAGGTGGTATTTGCCGGTTCTCCGAACTGCTCAAAATTTCCGCTACCAGTTCTCCAGAACCTGTCAGAACCTGCTGGATTTCACCCCTGCTCCGGAGCCTGGGGAGGCCGTTTTTGCTCTCCCGGAGGTTCAAGAAAATCCTCCAGAGCTCAGGGCGGACAACCTCCCCCCCGACGTGGTGCAGGAGGTCAACTAGGCCACGCCCATCATGACCACGCCCACCCAGCATCCGGGCAGAAAACCCCTTGCTAAAATTTTTGAAACCCACCCCTGGATTTAAGTGAAACACAGGAAGCCAACTAAATTTCAGACTGTTGCTAAAAGACAGGGATTTACACCCATCCCTGGCTCACCTTGTAAATAATTATGCGCGAGCATTCCTGTGGCTACCCACGAGCATTTTACTTAAACTGTCACATCGTTTAAAAGGAATAGCTAAAAGGGATTTCTTATTCCCTAAATTGAAAAAAAAATGGTCAAAGATAAGACACTAATGTCTTTAAAACTATTTTATTTATTTATTTATTTTTACCAGCAGGAATACATCCTGTGGGACAGAGTGACAAAATATAAAGCATTAGTGAAAAGAATATGAGATTCAGTTTAAATGCTGCTGAAGCCTTATTGACAGTGAAAGAAACAATACTTCCATATTGGAGGGGATCAAAGAAAATGTACTTTCAAGACTACAATCTAATTGGACGATCTGAATGAAGCCTGTAGCCCACAAGATTTTGCCAGGACTGTCTTGATCGGGAGGAGAACATGTTTAATAGAAATGCTGAGTTATAGCAATGCAGAAAAAAGAAGAATATCAGAAAATCTCCAACCCTGTTTAAAAAAAAAGGAGAGAGAGAGAGAGAGAGAGAGAGAGAAAGAGAAAGAGAGAGAGAGGGTAGTATATTGCATCAAGATTCTTCAGCAGATGGTTCAAACAGAAGCAAAATTCTCAGGAGAACAAGTGCTGTTTTTGTAGACAGATTTCAAGTCAGGGAGAAAAAATGCACACAAGGAAAGAATTGGTTTGCAATCTTTGACTTCAGTTCGTAGGCCACAGTCAAATAGTGCCATCATCCAAAGCAACGAAGTCTACAACAAGTTTGGGAGTTATCGCTTCCCCTTACTATGACCTCCTAGAAAAACCTTACACAATATAAGGATGTGGGATCTTTAGCGCTCTCTGAGCTTGGTTTTCTTGCAGGCAACATCATCAAGGCTAGAAGGTAGCAAACCTTACTCCCTTCTAACACTGATGATGTTAGCTAGTTGGTTAATGAGATGTCTGCAAGAAAAGCAACAAACTCAGAGAGCACCAAGGACCCCAGATTGTTAAAATAAATACACTCAGTACAAGTACTACTTACTTGATGTGTACACCAGGAACTAGATAAAAAACATTGAACTAATGTCTAAATATTAAATGAAAGGCAGCCACCCAGAAATCACTTTGGATAGAGATGGGTGCTGTAGTGGGATTTAAGAGCCTGTGTAGCGTAGGGGGCTAATGCCTCCTACTAAAGGCAACAATTAACACCAGCTGCCTGTAATTTCTGTGAGTTCAATCCTAGCCAGGCTCAAGGTCGACTCAGCCTTCCATCCTTTCTAAGGTGGGTAAATTGAGGACCCAGTTTGTGGGGGCAATAAGCTGACTTTGTATAAATATACAAAAATATGAAGGCTATTGCTTAACGCATTGTAAGCCGCCCTGAGTCTCCGGAGAAGGACGGCATATAAATCAAATAAAAAATAAAATAAAATAAACCCATCGCTACTGGTTCACTCATGTGCATTTGCCCTTGTTTGGTGTGGGTGGGCGAAGCCTCCCACCGCCGCTATGGGTTCGCCAATCCGGGTAGAACTGGTAGGAACCCACCACTGGATGGGTGGCATCTAAATTTAATAAATACATGAAATAAAATAAAAATTAATAAGAGATAGCTACATGTGGTTGTATTTTTCTCCTATAAGAAAGGCTGATTTCTCACGCCAAGAAGCTCCTTAAATGGGGTACAAAGGAAGAAATTATTTTAATAACAGTTTTGTGAAGTGTTTTTTTCCCCTCCTAAAAGGAAGGTGGGGGGGGAGCCAAAGCACCTCCCCAATTCAGACTGACTCATTGCAAAGTCAATATCCATCAGCTGTTGGAAATTAAAGGGACGGTTTTATGCATGCCTTATTGTACAGCCAGAGCTTTCTACTCAGCTAGATAAATCTTCTTTAAGAGGATTAGGAAACTTTCATTATCTTTATCTAACCTGAACTAACACTAACGCTGAAAAATTAATCTATAGACTGGACAAAAGCCAATAGCACTTGCTAAGAAGCCAGCCCTCAGGAGTTCCTTTCTAATTGAAGGTGGGTGGGAGGAGAAAATACTTAATTCTACTCAGCACTCGGGACAGTGGGGTAGAAAGTTACTGGGGGGAAAGCACTGAGAAAAGAATAGAACTCTTTATTGGCCAAGTTGTTATTGGACACACAAGGAATTTGTCTTTGGTCTATATGCTCAGTGTACATAAGGAGAATAAAATACATTTGTCAAGAATAAAAAGATATAACACTTAGTGATAGTCAAGGTTACTAATAAGCTATCAAATCGTACTAGGAAACAAATAAAAACAGTACAATTGAAAGATACAAGCAACATGTTAATAGTAATAAGTGGGAGAAACAAGAATTTCTCCTGGGCTAATGGACTAAGAGGTCATGTAATTCCTTGTGAATTATTTCTTCATCAACAGGAGGTATGCATGCAGGTGAGTACACAGGTAAGTCAAAAAGAGGGCTGTGAAAATATCTACAGACCCCTCACATCCTGGACATAAATTGTTTCAATTTCTACCCTCAAAACAATCCTATAGAACACTGCACACCAGAGCAACTAGACACAAGGACAGTTTTTCCCCGAATGCCATCACTCTGCTAAACAACTAATTCCCACAACACTGTCAAATTAACTACTGAGATTGTATTCTTCTTCTCTTCCTCATCCTCACTAGTACCTATCTCTTCCCACTTATGGCTATATCCATGTTGCTTGTATCTTTACAACTTCTATTGTTTTTATTGTTTCCTATAAATGTAAAAAAGATGTTGAGACTTTAGAAAGAGTAAAGAGAACATCAACAAAGATGATTAGGGGACTGGAGGCTAAAACATATGAAGAACAGTTGCAGGAACTGGGTATGTCTAGTTTAATGAAAAGAAGGACTAGGGGAGACATGATAGCAGTCTTCCAATATCTCAGGGGCTGCCCCAAAGAAGAGGGAGTCAAACTATTCTCCAAAGCACCTGAGGGCAGGAGAAGAAGCAATGGGTGGAAACTAATCAAGGAGAGAAGCAACTTAGAACTAAGGAGAAATTTCCTAACAGTGACAACAATTAACCAGTGGAACAACTTGCCTCCAGAAGTTGTGAATTTTTTTTTTTTAAATTAGATTTATATGCCGCCCTTCTCCGGAGACTCAGGGCAGGTTACAATGCGTTAAGCAATAGCCTTCATACTTTTGTATATTTTTATACAAAGTCAGCTTATTGCCCCCACAAAGTGGGTCCTCAATTTACCTACCTTAGAAAGGATGGAAGGCTGAGTCAACCTTGAGCCTTGAGATTCGAACTTGCAATAATTGCAGACAGCTGAATGTTAATAACAGGCTTTTAGTCTGTTGAGCTATCCAGGCTCCTGCAGAAGTTGTGAATGCTCCAACACTGGAAGTTTTTAAGAAGAGGTTGGATAACCATTTGTCTGAAGTGGTGTAGGGTTTCCTGCCTGGGCTGGGGGTTGGACTGGAAGACCTCCAAGGTCCCTTCCAACTCTGTTATTCTATTCTGTTCTGTTCTGTTCTGTTCTGTTCTGTTCCTAGTATGATTTGATTGTTTATTAGTATACTATGACTATCATTAAGTGCTGTATCTTATGATTCTTGAGGAGTATATTTTATTTATTTTTTCTTTATGCACACTGAGAGCCTATGCACCAAAGACAAATTCCTTGTGTGTCCAATCACACTTGGCCAATAAAGAATTCTATTCTATTCTAAGTGTGATTACATGCAACATTCACATCTAAAGTCAGAAGAATTCTTCTGCTATGCAGCTCTAAACAAAGGCAACTACGGGCAAATATTCACCTCGGGCACTATAAGTAATCCTTAACTTACGACAGTTCATTTAGTGGCCATTCAAAGTTAAACCTCACTTAACAAATGTCTCGCTTCGCAACAGAAATCGGAGGCGCCATTGTGGCCATAAGTCGAGGACTACCTGTAGCTGAAAGAAGCTCTGGCGACCTACCAGCAGGTGAGAAGGAATGCATAAAGACCTTTTGTTTCTTTTCTTTATGAAACCCACAGATAAATTAGCGCTGGGGTTTAATTCACGGAAGGAGAAAGAGAGAGGGGGAGGGGGAGAGGGGGAGAGGGAGGGAGGTGTTTAAATAGAGCTGCTAATGCAGAACAATGAAAAGGAAAACGAAGGGATAAACCTTTGCATGTGTTAATCCATAGGCATAGCTACAGATTTAGAAATAATTGTCATACTTTGCTCAGGAATACAGTACATCTCAATATAGCAGACAAGGGAGTAAGCAGGTGATAGATTTGCTTCCCCGGTGTGCGGACCAGGTGTTGATCTGCTGATTTCAATGTTCCTGGGCTTATTTCTGATGATATTCCATTTTATAGCCTAGATAAACATTTATTTTGCTTTTTTTAAAAAAAAGAAAAATCTTATTTTTTTTAAAAAAATAATAATTTATATGCCGCCCTTCTCCGGAGACTCAGGGTGGCTTACAATGCGTTAAGCAATAGCCTTCATACTTTTGTATATACCTGCTTAGTAGGGCTTTCGCCCCCCCCCCTAAGTGGTGTTCTTTTTTATACAAAGTCACCTTATTGGCCCCACAATCCGGGTCCTCATTTTACCTACCTCGGAAGGATGGAAGGCTGAGTCAACCTTGAGCCTGGTGAGATTAGAACTTGCAGTAATTTCAGGCAGCTGGGGTCACTTTAATACCACTTTAAACTGCTGTGCCACCACGGCTTATTTAACGCTATGGCAAATTCATGGCTTTCCTTTGTTTTTATGGACTTTGCTTTTCACGGAGAAGAAGTGTTGGGTGGAATGTGGAATTCTGGAACCATGTTTCTTTCCCCTCGCCCCCCCCCCCCAGAAGAATTAAAAAGCTAAGAAAGATTTCTGATCTTTCTGTCTGCAACAGGGCTGTCCAATCTTGGCAATTTTAAGACTTTCTCATAGCTGGCTGGTGAATTCTGGGAGTTGAAATCCACAAGTTTTAAAGTTTCCAAGGTTGGACATCCCTGGTTTACAAGGTGAAATTAATTCTAATCTGTCCCCCAGAATAAGGAAGACAAACAAATGCCTCTTTTTGCAGAGGAAGAAAACTTTTAGGAAACTAATAGAGAATATCTGTAGCTCAGGGCTAAATTGCATTATTTGAAAGGACCAACAATCAAGATTCTTAAAAGTAAAAGGAAGGGATGTAAAGTTGATTTATTTGATCAAGGTTAAAATAGACCTGTAGTTATCTGTGATAACGCTTAATGGATTTGTGTTGCTAATCAGGAATGAATGATAAAGTTTAAAGCAATATTTCTTAAGCTTGGCTACTTGAAGATGTCTAGACTTCAACTCCCAGAATTCTCCACCAGCCCTGCTGGCTGGCTGGGGAATTCTGGGAGTTGAAGTCCAGACATTCTGGGAGTTGAAGTCCAGATGTTTTCAAGTGGTCAAGGCTCAGAAACACTGACTTAAAGAATTCAATTATAGATAAGAGATGAGATATGGGGAAAAAAGATCATTTGTTATATTTTAAGAGGGTGATAAATTATTAAAATGGTTTGTACTGATGATGAAGTCATTGCATTATATGCTTTTCTTTTTCATTAATATTCTTATTTTTTTCCTTCTCTACTTTGTCCTTTTTTTTCCTGCCCATTTTAACTTTTTAATGTCTTTTTCTTTTAGTTTCTATTATCTCTCTATATAAATGGCTGTGTGTATTTGTGTGTGTGTGTGTGTGTGTGTGTGTGTGTGTGTGTGTGTGTGTGTGTGTGTGTTCCAGCATAACCCTGGAATGCCTTGAGCAATTTCAACCAAACTTGGTATACAGATGACTTACTGTCTGGAAACAAATACTGTGTGGGTAAGACACCACTAATACCCCTCGGTATGTGGGGGTGTGTGGGTTTTCCAGCATAAGTCTGGAACGCCTGGGCCACTGAAATGAAAAGGAATGAATTATATCTATAGTGTCCAATCACAATATTTTTGACAGTGACAGTGTGCATTTTGGATTCAAGTTCTGTTAAGATACAGCCTGTTGTACCTTAAAATGGCTTCTACTGTACAGCACAGTGGAGTTGCGATGGTAACGGCTTCACAGTACTCCACAAGGGGGCTCCTTCTGGTAAGGGGGATTGATTTGACACTACAGATATAATTCATTCTTTTGCCTGTCTAATACAGGATTAGGATAAATAAATATCCGGAAAATGCCGGGTTGTCAGCTAGTGTTTATTAAAAGTGAGACTAAAATCCTTTCTTTTAAAAAAAAGTAAGCTGGCTTTTATCTTCATTTCTTCAGAAGATGATCGGCAAAACTTACTCTCAGTGAAATCAAAGCTATCCTTGCAGTACAACGCACCTATAGAGGACACGAATCTCCTGTTAATTTAGCCCTTAATTTGGACATTCTTTAGTTGTTCCTGTCAGAAAAATCCTGGGTTCAATCCTTCTTATTCTTCCCCAAATGTGTTGGGCTAACAGAGCTCTCATGTGCATTTATCTCTTGAAGTTCTCTGCCAAGTATATCTTGATGGTTTTCAATGACTTTGACATACTTATGCTATCCGTCTTCTTTTTCTTACTTGCTGAGGAAAGTGTTAGACTTGTTCTCTTTGAGTCTTTTCTTCTACAGCACCTGTCAGGTCTTTTATATTGCCACTATATTTCCTCCTAAAGACGATAATTCAATGGTAGTTGAATTGGACTTGGCTTCCTTATTTTAAAAGCATCTCCATTCCTATGAAACTTGGACACCACACACTAGTTTAGGAAAGAGAGAGCCAACAACAGATTTTTGCCCTTGATGACCCAAAACACAATTTCATTTCTACATAATTGAAAGGAGAACTGGGTACTATTTGCTCTATGAAAGAGACACTTGTATGCACAACAATTAGGTTAGGCTCATCTGTAGTATACCATGTGTATCCTGGGGTCAAGCTTCGTAACCTCTTCGTAACCTCAGGCAATGCCTGAAAAAGTTCATTGCTTTTTTGTAGTATTAGAGCAGGAAAAATAAATAATGCAAACCAGGATTTTTCACCAGCACAGTGAAAACAAACAAACAAGCTTCACTCAAAATTCAAGCCACAAAAGGACTGAACCGCCAAGACTCCAGTTGACATCAAAAGATAGAATTATGTCAATTTCTACCATGTTTTCACAAAAATAAGACCGGGTCTTATTTTCTTTTGGGCCCCAAAATACGAACTAGGGTTTATTTTCGGGGAGTGTTTTATCTTTTTTCCATATATGGGAGGCTCACTTCTTCTCTTTGCTCGCGGTGGGGTAGGAGGCCATATGGCACACTATTGCTACCACTGTGAAGCTACCCCACATGCCCAGCACCAGTATAATAATAATAATAATAATAATAATAATAATAATAATAATAATAATAATAAAAAAATCACAAAGTACCGGGACTTGCAAATTGAAGTTGAGCGACTATGGAAAAAGAAATCATGTGTTGTTCCGATTGTAATTGGAGCCCTTGGAGCAATACCCAAAGGGCTACCCCGCTATTTAGAAATTCTAAATTTACTGGACTTGAACATTTTGACTCTACAAAAAACCACCTTACTCGGAACAGCTTACATCCTCCGACGATATCTTAACAGTTCCTAGGTCCTTGGTTAGGACTCGAGCTGCTGAGCTATTAACCAGCCTCAAAGACTGTGAATCTCACTACAGATTAACCAATAATAATAATAATAATAATAATAATTTTATTTCTTTACCGCCCTTCTCTCGAAGAAATCAGGGTGGTGTACAGCCTGATTAAAAGCACAAGGACAGACAAAATTTAAAAATAATTAAAATTATTATATAGTTTGGCTCAATTATAAAACCCCCACATTAAAATCCCACATTTAAAATCAATTAAAATCTTTACATTGATAGCCCGGCCTGGCGGAACAACAAGGTTTTGAGGGCACAGTGAAATACATGGAGGTCAGAGATCTTACACATTTCTGGGGGCAGTTCATTCCAAAGGGCAGGGGTTCCCTTACAGAAGGCTGTCCCCCTGGGTGTCGCCAGCTGGCATAATTTGGCTGATGGCACCCTGAGGAGACCCTCTCTGTGGGAGCAGACTGGCTGGTGAGAGGCTACTAGTGGCAGAAGACAGTCTCGAAGGTACCCAGGTTCAATGCCATTTTACCTCAGAGCCCCACAGCCAGCCAACCATGCCCTGATACTTGCAGGAGGGTGGAAAACTGGCAGAGCAGCATGGTAGCCGCAAACAGAAGCACATTCCATGCATACCTTTCTCAAGGCTGTATCCCAGGTTACCAGAACCAGCTGGAGAGGCGTGATTTCTACAGCCCGGGAAAGTGCTCTGTTGGAGAATGTGATTTATGACAAACCCTGGGAGGAGGGAGGAAATAGGGTCATAGTTGAGCCGTAAATTATGTGGGGCAGAGCTGACTTCACTTGGGTATGTGCCAGCATGTTGCTCCTATTAAATAACTGGATTTCTTTTGAAACTTGGCTTGAGGCTCATGGTTTAATTAGGGCATCCGTCGGAACCCTGACAAAGCACGTGTGTAAAAACATGCTAGGTCTTATTTTCAGGATAGGTCTTATTTTTGGGGAAACTGGTTCCCTAGGGCATTTCTTTATTCATTGTTAACCAGTGGAAGCCCCTCATTTCTAAATGAAAGAATTCAAGGTAGAATTGGATGGTCCAGAAAAGGACCCACAGCCCATTTTTATTAATAAAGCCCTGAGGACCTCTAACCCTGAACAATTATACAAAGATGACAGAGCCTCCTCATGTTCATTTCATCAGCAAACATCCACTAAGTCTTACCTTGGACGATAAGATGAACCCTTGACGTTTTGGGATGATTGTCTGTCTGTACAGAGCAGGTGTAGGGGCCTTCATCATATATGTCCACATTATGGATCTTGATACTGTATTGAGTTTTGGTGTTTGTGAGAATGACCACCCGGTCATCTATCGACCACTTATCATTTCCAGCATAAAGAATAGTGCTACGGTTCAGCCAAGCTACTCGCGTGACTCGGTCATCGACAGTACACCTAATAAAATAAATAAAGAGAATGAAAAAGAATTGGTTGTTAGTGCTTTCTGGGGGGGAAAAATAAATAAACAAATAATATCATAAATTCCTGTTCCTGTCCTCTATTATTTTTCAATTATTTAGCCTTGGAGGCCTTCTAGCCCAACCCCCTGCTTAGGCAAGAAACCCTACACCACTTCAGACAAATGGTTATCCAACATCTTCTTAAAAACTATCTAGTTTTGAAGCATTCACAACTTCTGGAGGCAAGTTGTTCCACTGATTAATTGTTCTAACTGTCAGGAAATTTCTCCTTAACTCTGCATCCATGATTTTTTTTTTTAAAGTAAAATAAAATTATGGAAAAAACTAATCAGATGATATATTTCCCCCTTTCTCCTGCTGGGATGAAATTCAACGAACTCAGGATTTACATTTTTGTTCCTTTTGAACGGAAGCCAGCTGAGGCTGTTTGCTTAAAATTTGCGATACTGATGAACATCTGTTGCTCGGGTGTAGGTGCTGATTCATTACAAGACTCTCACCTGACATGACCTCCCCATCTTAAGACCTACTGACAACCAATACGATTCACACCAATACTGACATCTCCTAAATGCAGGGGTGAGCTCCTGGGAGTTCAGCAGGGTTAGGGTGATCCTCTAGCCAACGATCACCGAGGTTCAGCAAACCCCCAAATGCCACCTCTGGCTGGCAATGCCCAAGCCCACCCCTCCCACTCCATCCCGTCCCTCCCAGGAATCTCTATGCAGCCTGTTCATCATTCCAGGTATGTGCAGGGGCTGCACGGAAAGTCTGGGAGGGCAAAAAATGGTCCTACCAGAGTCTGGAAATGGGCTTGTTTCTGGCCTCCGAACCCAGGGGAAGCAGCCCAGGAGAAGCCCTGGAGCCTGGGGAGGGCGAAACCCCACCCACCCCCACTGTGGTGCAGGCAAACAACTAGGCCACGCCCACCATGGCCATGCCCACCAAAGGGGACAGCAAACCCGTTGCTAAAGGATCTGAAGCCCACCCCTGCCTAAATTCTACTGAAGATATTACCTAGCCTGGTAATGAAACATTTGGAAACCAACCCACAAGTTTGGAGAATGAACTTCTATCCTCATGTTGTCTTAAAATATTTCTGCTTATTGAGAATTACAACGTGAATATACAGATATGGCAAAACTAAAAGATGTCAATAGAGGATCATGTACCCAACTCTCATTTCCAAGCTGTGCAGAAACAGCCAGCTTCTAAGATGTTTTCAGAACCCAAGACCCAGATATCTGTGATAGTGCTAAATTAGATTTAAGGAAGCTTTCTGAATAAACCACAATAGCTGGCTTTACATAGCAACAGCACTTAGACTTATATACCACTTCACACTGCTTTAAAGCCCACACTAAGCGGTTTTCAGAGTCAGCATATTCATCATCTTCTTCATTTAATGACCCCATAATCCCTTGCGGGGTGGCGTCTGAGCAACTGAATGGAGCTAGCAGAGTGTTTTAATGGCCGGATGCCCTTCCTGTCACCAATGCGGAGTTTTATTCAGCAGATAAATTTTCATTGTGCCCAGAGAGAGAAATATCTGCCTTTATCTAGGATTGAACTCACAGACTCCTGATTGTGAGGCAAGAGCTCCACCTCTAGGCCACTGTATCACTCCTAAAGAGTTAGCATATTTGCCCCCAACAATCTGGGTCCTCATTTTACTGACCTCGGAAGGATGGAAGGCTATGTCAAACTTGAGCCTGGTGAGATTTGAACTGCCAAATTGCAGTCAGTTGGCAGTCAGCAGAAGTAGCCTGCAGTACTGCACTCTAACCACTGTACCACTGCTACTCGTACCTTGTTGAGCCCCTGCCCATGGCTTCAAAGCATAATAACAGGGCATAGGTATCTTGCTCAGCCACACATATTTTACATGCATACATCAGGCTAACCCTTAAATCATGGTTCATCAACCATAATAGCTGGGTTAGCCAAGGCCGATCCAAGCAAATTGTATTACCTTGCTATATACACCAAGCCTGTATCCATTTATTTCTCAGAATGCAGACTGTTGTCATTTTCACACTGAGAAAGTATGCTCATATGCTCCAGAGAACTGCTTTCCAAGTATCAGGGATGAAACACATACTGTGACCTGGAAGATCCTCCTAATTCACAGGGTAGATCTCTAAAACTCAGCTGCAGCTCAGCACGGCATTAAATGGCAAGAGGATTCCGCAAAAAAAGCCCAACCACTAACCACAATAAATTCAACTATTCATTAGGTGGAATGAAAAGTTGCCCCTTTGTTTTGCATCTGACAAAGAGTCACTCAAAGTGGATTTTTAATGCAAACTCAGTAGAGAAACATGTACTGACACTAGAGTGAAGATCTACTGTACCTCTCCCGGAGATCAAAATGTGTATCTTGAGTGGCTGAAGTTGCATGAGATCTTAAAAGGCTCTGAGGTTCAGAACTGCCAAGGAAGCCTTCGGTCTACGTTGAACAAACATTTGCTCAAACCTATCATCTTGCCTTGATTTAGAGGATGGTGTAAATAGCTCCAGAGACAACAATTGTACAAATTAGATTTCAGTTGAGCCTCCTTTTTCCTGTTGATTGAGTACTAAAATTCCTTAGCTGGCAAATCTCAAACAGTAAGTATTTAGCCTGGCCCAAAGATGTTTTTTGACCTGGATTACCAAGAATCCCCATAGACATTGATAACTTGGTTGGTTTTTCAACCAACATGCAAGTACCCTGTTTTCCCGAAAATAAGACATCCCCTGATAATAAGCCCAATTGGGCTTTTGAGCACATGCACTAAAGTAAGTCTATCCTTGAAAATAAGCCATCCCCGAAAATATTTAAATGCAGAGCTGGAAATCAGGTAAGACAGTAAGAGGAGCCCTATCTTGCTCCCTGCACCTCAAAATAATAAGACCTCCCTCAAAATAAAACCAAGTGTTTATTTCGGGGTTCAAAAAATATAAGACAGGGTCTTATTTTTGGGAAAACACGGTAGCATTGGTAAGTTGGCCTCATCCCTTCCATAGACATCACCTGTGAGATCTAAGGGTTTCTCAAATTACACTTACTTCTATAGTTTAGTTTAGTTTAGTTTAGTTTATTTGATTTATATACCGCCCTACTCCTGAAGGACTCAGGGTGGTGAATAGCCAACAGTAAAAATACATATATACAAAATTTAAAAGCCCAGATAAAATTGAATTAAATAGATTTGGCCCAGAGAGATTAAAACACCCCGATCAATTTAAAACAGATTAAAATTTAAACATTAAAAGAGGAAGAAAAGTTAGGACAGGCCTGCCTGGTGAAATAAAAAGGTCTTAAGAGCACGGCGGAAGGTGCACAGATCTGGGATCCTCCGTATCTCCGGGGGGAGCTCATTCCAAATAGTAAGTGCCCCCACAGAGAAAGCTCTCCCCCTGGGGGCCGCCAGTCGACATTGTTTGGCCGACGGCACCCAGAGGAGCCCCTCTCTATGAGAGCGTACCGGCCGGTGGGAGGCTATTGGTGGTAGTAGGCGGTCCTGCAGATACCCAGGTATAGAAAGTCAGTACCTATCCCCTGTCTTAGAATAATGAAATATTTTGAGGAATATTTAAAAAAAAAAGCATAATATTGTATTTCCCCAAACAAAGGGAGAAATGGAGAAACATGGGTTTTTTTAGAGGCAGGAAGCAGCTCCAGTCTCCCTGCCCCCAAGCAGAAACTGAGGAGGCCAGCTTTTAGAAATGAAGATTCTAAATGCAAATCCATTCAAGACAAGGATATTTTGAAAGTCTCTGCAGCAAAGTCTGAATAAAAGCAGAATGGTAGGATTAGTCCCTCACTCAAGATCCAACACAGGACAAAGCCACAATAGGAATTGCTCAACACCCTTTCAGAACACAAGCTCCTTCATTGCACCATTCCAGAGCAGTCCAAACTTCATCTGGGAGCTCAGATAAACAATAAACCAGAGGTTGGTCAAATTAGCTCAGAGAAGTACCTAGGATTTGCATTTCTTCTTTTGCCTATAGAGCCAGCCATGACCCCTACATGACCCCATAGGAATCTGACAACAGCCAATAGAATATTAAAGGACATATTCTTGCACAGGAGCAGGAAGCTCAAGAGCCAAGGTGGCGCAGTGGTTAGAGTGCTGTACTGCAGCTAGTTCAGCTGACTGCTAGTTCAGCAGATCAAATCTCACCGGCTCAAGGTTAACTCAGCCTTCCATCTTTCCAAGGTGGATAAAATGAAGACCCAGATGGTTGGGGGCAATATGCTATTTTTGTAAAGAGCCTTGGTGGTGCAGTGGACTAAAGTGCTGGTAAATAGCACTTAGTTGCTAGCTGCCTGCAATTACTGCGAGTTCAAATCTCACCAGGCTCAAGGTCGACTCAGCCTTCCATCCTTCTGAGGTAGGTAAAATGAGGACCCAGATTGTGGGGGCAATAAGCTGACTTTGTATAAAAAAGAACACCGCTGGGGGGGGGGCAAAAACCCTACTAAGCAAGTATGAAGGCTATTGCTTATCGCATTATAAGCCGCCTTGAGTCTCCGGAGAAGGGCGGCATATAAATTGAACCAATAAATAAATAAATACATACATACATACATACAAAGCCCAGAGAAGGTATTAAAAAAACCCCACTCTCAACTCCAGTTTGCAGCAGGAGAATTGGACTAGAAGACCTCCAAAGTCCCTTCGAAATGCTCCTGGTTCGGACCGGATCGCGTGATCCGGTAGCGATGGCAGTGTTCGGAGAACCGGTAGCAGAAATCCCTGCCCCCACCCCCCGTGCCCAGCTGAGCCATGCGATCATCAGAGGCCTTTTTTTTTTTACTTTTAAAAGCATTTTTTCTACAAATGCTTTTAAAAGTAAAAAAAAAAGCCTCTGATCATCGCGCTGCTCAGCTGGGATCGTCAGAGCCTTTGAAAAGCATTTTTTTTACAACCTCTTCCCCGAGGTTGTACAACTTCTTCGGCCGTAGAAAAAATGCTTTCAAAAGTAAAAAAAAAAAATGGCCACGCCCACCCAGTCACATTACCCCCCCCATCAAGCCACGCCCACAGAACCGGTAGTAACAAATTTTACATTTCACCACTGCTTCAAACTCTTGTTATTCTGTTAGACACACTTTTCTCTTCCCATTCACAAGTTTCTTCTGCGTTCTCCTCCGCGGAGTTCCAGAGCATCTTACTTTCTACCCATCTTCATCCCGACTTGTGACGTGGCTGCCCAAAATTCAGTGGTGGGTTGCCCCCGTTTCAGACCGGTTCTGTAGAACCGGTAGTAAAACTGGGGGGAGGCTCCGCCCACTGACCCTGACATCATCAGAAGTGATCTGCACATGTGATCCCATTGCAGACTGGTAGTAAAGGTAAGTGGGACCCACCCCTGCTAAAGTTCTAATATAAGAACCTTCCCTTTATTCAAATTAACTCCCGGAGAGCTAAGTACAGTTTAGTTAAGTTGAGTCCTGGGGGGATTGCAGTCGGGTGGACTATTACTCCCTCTCTCAGTTCATTATAATGAATAATAAAGAGATACTTACATGAGTTTTTTGTTAAATTATTCATTGTATGGACTGGTGAAATCAGGAGAGTAATCTGTAAAACAGGCAACGTCCATGCCTGTAATCATCTAAATATCTAGGCGAAGGATTTTCAAGCCAACTCACCGCGCCCGTCATTAAAGATAAAATGTGTGTTTTTACTGTTTGATGAGACAGTGTTATAGTGATTCTTTCTTTTTGCTTTGTGCAGGGGGGAAAAAAGGGAGGGGGGAGAGGACTAATTGTCTGATGTCTAAATTTTGATTTTGCAATAAGCTAAAATACCGTCTCGCCCTCTTCCGAGCCTGCTTGTTTGATATTAGATTGAGATTCACAAAACGCGGTAAGAAGTAAAATAAATTAAGAGTTTCCATTAACCCAATCCCATACGTATCCACTACCAAAGACAAAGAAAAACAAATCACGATCCACAGATTATTATTATTATATATATTAAAATTTCTTTTCTTTATTTGGAAATTTTAGTTTACAGTTTTTAATTAGTTTTTTTTTTTTAAGACTCCGCTGAAGAAACTCACAGCCAGATACTCTTCCCCAGTCGGAATCTCTCTGGGACTTTTGAGGCTTGAACATATATCTGTGAGATATCTTCAAGAATGCATCCTTCTAAAAACCAAAGGTAGGGTCCAGAAATCTGAATCATCTGAATCTATATGATAGTCTACCTTTTTTTTATGATTAATGTACGTCTCCTGATGAATGGACCCAAGTTACCCAGCCAGCTTTGAA
Organism: Coluber constrictor foxii; assembly: GCA_038048745.1. Lineage (NCBI taxonomy): Eukaryota > Metazoa > Chordata > Lepidosauria > Squamata > Colubridae > Coluber > Coluber constrictor. The sequence continues at coordinate 4,113,863 of CM075967.1, read as the reverse complement.
GACTAAGGTGGAACTAGAATTCACTGCCTCCTAGTGACTGGCTCAAAGTCACCCAGCCAGCTTTCATACCTAAAACAGGACTAGAACTCACAATCTCCTAGTGATCGGCTCAAAGTCACCCAGCCAGCTTTCATATCTAAGACAGGACTAGAACTCACCATCTCCTAGTGATTGGCTCAAAGTCACCCAGCCAGCTTTCATACCTAAGACAGGACTAGAACTCACAATCTCCTAGTGTTTGGCTCAAAGTCACCCAGCCAGCTTTCATACCTAAGACAGGACTAGAACTCACCATCTCCTAGTGATTGGCTTAAAATCACCCAGCCAGCTTTCAAGGCTAAAATGGGATTAGAATTCACTGCCTCCTAGTGATTGGCCCAAAGTCACCCAGCCAGTTTTCATACCTAAGACAGGACTAGAACTCACAATCTCCTAGTGATTGGCTCAAAGTCACCCAGCCAGCTTTCATACCTAAGACAGGACTAGAACTCACAATTTCCTAATGGCTGGCCCAAAGTCACCCAGCCAGCTTTCATATCTAAAACAGGACTAGAACTCACCATCTCCTGGTGATTGGCCCAAAGTCACCCAGTTGGCTTTTGTGCCTAAGGTGAGGATAGATTTTCACAGTGTTCTTCTAGTCCACCACCTTAACTACTAGACCAAACTTTAGAGGAAATGGTGTAAACATCACCTAGACCTTTGGTGGAAATACTACTCATTTACTTTATTGATGTAATCTATAGTAACAGAATCTTGAAAACATCTCCGTCTTCTACCAGAGAGAATGAAGACAGGGAAGTCTTGAGTTTCTTTCTCACACCTTTCTCTTTTCCCAGGCTAAGTTCACCTTCCTCACCTTGACCATAAATTTCCTTTAAGGCCATCTCTGTACTCGACATTCCATTTATCCCCATGCATGGTTACAATTCCATTGTTAGCGGTTGAATATCTCACTTGGCTTTTTATTAGGAACACAGATTTACATCCAATATATTAACTTCTAGGAAACTGTTTTGTATTTTTCTAACACAACTGTTATTGTTTTTTTGCTGCTACGGGCAGTAAGAAGGATGATGATGATGAAGAAGAAGAAGATGATGATGATGCAACATCACCAGAAAAATTAAGCACCAGAAAATGTGACTGTCACGCTAGAGTTGTCTGACGAAATTAGATGCCTCTCACATTTTGATAATAAAGAAAAAAAAAACTTTTATTTGTTAGAACAACGTCTTCACGGACTCATATGCAGCCAGGAAATGACCTCTGCTCCATCATCCCTCCCTTTCCTGGCTTGCTTCCTTATCCTATTGGTCATTATCTAAATCATTCTACGGCATTCTCTCTTACTAATCTCACAGGAATTTAACCCCCTCTTTACTATGTCAGCACTGAGAAGCTGACAGTGACCCTTTGTTTCAAAACATTTTTTGATCTCTGTGTCTGTGCTTTAATATAAATATAGATTTTTATTTCATAAAATAGATAGCTGGATAGATATAGATATAGATATAGATATAGATATAGATATAGATATAGATATAGATATAGATGATATAGATATAGATATAGATATAGATATAGATATAGATATAGATATAGATATAGATATAGATATAGATATAGATATAGATATAGATATAGATATAGATATAGATATATAGATATACATAAATTTATATAGATATATAGATATATAAATCTATATTTATATACACCCCTGCTTATTATGGAAGCATTCAAAAATTTTAGCAACCGATTATCTGCCCAGTTCCTGGGTGGGTATGGCCATGGTGGGTGTGGCCTATTTGGCCTCCTGCACCATGGCAGGGGGGATGTTTTGACCCTCCCCAAGCTCCGGAGGCTTTCCTTGTGCCTCTGAGAGGGCAAAAATGGCCTCCCCTGGGTTCCAAAGGCCCCTCTGGAGGCCGGAAATGAGCCCGTTTCCAGACTTCGGGGAGGCCTGTTTTTTGCCTTCCCAGAGCCTCCAGGTGGGCACTACATTTACCTGGCATCCAAAATGGGTCACATGGAGACTCCTGGGAGGGGCGGGGCAGGGTGGGTGGGGCAGCCAGTCCTTGCAACTACCGGTTCGGCGAATGAGATGTAAAATTAGCATACGGTTTTCTTGAACCGGTCTAAACCGGCTGAATCCCAACCTTGATAACAAGCCTATGTTCCTTGACGTCCACAAAGTGCTATGCAAACAACGAAAAATCATGCAAAATTTGCTTCCAAATTTTGACGAATGTACTTGTGGGGCTCTGAAATGGAATTTCAAAAAAAAAAAATAAAAAAAAATTCCAAGCTGCGAAGCGGAGTGTAATTCTCAAGCTGTTGGTTCCTTAGTGTAACTGAATGTTTGGTGCCGTTGTGTTCTGACATTGATTCCTTCTCTGAATGGAGATCTGACCAATTCAAGCCCATGCCTTTTGTACATCCGCTGCAGATTTCACCTGATGGCGCAGTTGAATAAACCCATTCTGTTTTCCATCAAAACTCCACCGAGCGGAACCAAATGGAAGAATCAGCCTTGATGATATATAGAATGTCCCAACAATAACTGTTCGTCTCCCTGAAGCGCAGGTGGCCAATGGAAGAACTTGGTGTATTGATGCCATTTGCATTTAAGTTTATCCCTTTCTCTAAAGGATTTGCTTCTCCAAAATGGGGCTTTGCAAATATGAGCCAGGTGCCATGTTGCTGAATAATTCTATTGAGTCCTCTGGTTAATTCTTGCTTCAGTATTCAATCACAATTGAAGTCTGTTTCGTTTTATGAAATGCAATCCTTACACTTTCTGTCTCCCCCCCCCCCCAATGGCCATTTTATGACAATGTCTCCAATAGGCAACAGGGGAAGATGTCGGAGAAGAGCAAGAATCAAGAGAGAAATCAGTGAAGACTGTGTTACTGTGTTACTGTGTTTTCCTGAAAATAAGACCCTGTTTTATATTATTTTGAACCCTGAAATAAGTGCTTGGCCTTATTGCCATGCACTCAAAAGCCCGATTGGGCTTATTATCAGGGGATGTCTTATTTTGGGGGAAACAGGATAGGTAGGTAGGTAGGCAGACAGACAGATAGATAGAGGTAGGTAGGTAGGTAGGTAGGTAGGCAGGCAGACAGACAGACAAATAGAAGTAGGTAGGCAGGTATAATAGATAGATAAGAGATAGATAGATAGATAGATAGATAGATAGATAGATAGATAGATAGATAGATAGATAGATAGATAGATACTGTGTTTCCCTGAAAATAAGACCCTGTCTTATATTTTTTTGAACCCTGAAATAAGTGCTTGGCCTTATTGCCATGCGCTCAAAAGCCAATTGGACTTATTATCAAGGGATGTCTTATTTTGGGGAATATATATATATATATATATATATATATATATATATATATATATACATACATACATACATACATACATACATACATACATACATACATACATACATACACTTTTCTTAGGTTTTATGTGTGTTTTTAAGCCAGGTTTTTCCTACATAACCAAGATTTTTCTGCAACACTAATTGAGTGAAATCACATTCACTACTTTCTGGGTGGGGGGTGGGGGGGTGTTCCCTTCTTTTCATTCTGGCAGCTTGCAGATTTTGTGCTGCATAGTGAGAGACTTATATAGCTATTTCTGGCTCATTAGCCATCATCAGTAAGCCACACCCACATCTCATGTATCCTCCCTGTAAAGGTACAATATCTATTTTCTTACTTTTCGTAGGTTTTATGTGTGTTACCATATATATATGGTAATGCTATAATGAAAAGAAGGAAGAAGAAAGAAGAGAAAGAAGATAGATAAATCTATTAAAAGAAGAAGATAGATAAATGTATTAATCGAAAAAGCAAGAAATGTGGGAGAAATGTTATAATAAATGAAAGATAATATTAAGATATGATAAATAGTGGAGGAGTAGGAACACAAAAGATGTACTCAGATGATACACTGATTGATTATGTATTGTATGTTTGTCTATAAAATAAAAAAAAACTTTTATAAAAAAAATACTGTCTATCTTGTATTGGGTTCTCATTGTATGTATCCCTATTTTCTACAGGTTCACCATATCCTGTTCTTTCAATAAAGCATCCAGATCTATGCACACCATTCATTTTATTGGAGGATAGGTGGGTTCAGCTGCATGTCTAGCTGCACACAGATTGACGTGTAGTGAGGACAGAAAAACCTTAATTGGCTAGATTCTTATGTATAGGCTTGAACAATACATATTCTCAATTGCAAGTTAGCAGATTCTTTGTGCCTAACGGAAGAGAATTATTTAATGGATTTACACACAGGGAACAAGTGTCGACATAGTGGGATCATAACCTGAGGGTTTTCCCTAGAAAGGATCAAATTAAGAGTAAAAAAAAAAACCCAAACATTTTCCTGGCATTCACTATTCATCTTCAGAATAATCAGGCTACTGCAAAATTATTGTGGAGAAGAAAAAATAAACTTGTACAATTCTAGGAAGAACAGAAATAGCCACAACGCCTAGTTTGATTTGTGGCTTTAGCTCTTACGAAGATAATTAAAATTACTTTCTTAATAGAATCTGTAAGAATTTGAGTTACAGGTGGTCCTCATTTAATGTCCACAGTTGAGCCCAGAATTTTGGTCATAAGTCATTGTGGTTGTTAAGTGGGTCACCATACGACCAGAGTTGATTTTTGGACTGCTTTTATGCTGGTCATAATGAAAGTCCTCATGGTTGTTAAGCAAATCATGTGGTTAAGGAAACCGTGTGGTCTTTAAGTAAATTCATACAAATGGGAAGATCTGGCCAAAGAGTTGCAAATCATGGTCATATGATCACAGGACACTGCAACTGATCATAAATGCTAGCTGGTTGTCGAGCACCCAAAATGGGATCATGGGGACCGTGTGTGTGTGTATATGTAACTTCAAGTCATAAGTAACTTTTTTTTAGGATGAATCATAACTTCGACTACTTTTTAAATGACCAGTCATTAAGTGAGGACTTCATAAACTGATGGAGTTAGCAGAGATGGCTAAATTGACTGCTTTGATATAAAAGGAAAAAACCAACAAACAAATATTTTTGTTTCTACTTGGAAATCACTTCTGGACTTTATGCTTGAGGTGGAAAAAAAATGAAACTTTGTGTTTTACCGATTAGATAGGTTCGTTGATATAGATATGGGCGATCCAACCGGTCAGTCCTAGAAGAGATCAACCTTGACTGCTCTTTAGAAGGCCAGATCCTGAAGAGGAAACTCAAATACTTTGGCCACCTAATGAGAAGGAAGGACTCACTGGAGAAGAGCCTAATGCCAGGAACGATTGAGGGCAAAAGAAGAAGGGGTTGGCAGAGAACGAGGTGGCTGGATGGAGTCACTGAAGTAGTTGGCGTGAGCTTAAATGGACTCTGGAGGATGGTAGAGAACAGGAAGGCCTGGAGGAAAGTTGTCCATGGGGCTGTGATGGGTCGGACATGATTTCGCAACTAATAACAAAAGTTTACACTACCATGTAAAAATAGAAAATGGAGGTTTGGTGTTACTACCTTATTTTATTGCAGCAAAGAGAGTCCAAAGTCAACACTATCTCTTTCTTTTTCTCTTCTTTTCCACACTCTTTCCTTCCCCTTTCCCTCCTCTGTTTTTCCTATTTGTTTTCCTATTTTTTTGTGTGTTTTATATTATAAACAAATTTTTAAAAAGAGTCCGATAAAATAAGGACTCCCCTATACCTCCCAAAAGTTACATTCTCCCCTTTTTTTCTTTTAAAATGATACTGAAATTTCCATTAAAAAAATGATCAAACCCCAAAATGTCTTTTAAGTTTCCACCTTCCTAACATGGATGGGGCCATTGCTTGGAGAGCAGATTGTCTGGAAAATCAGTGTAATTTGCCTTGAATAACTCCGTGGAAGAAATATGAGCTGGAGCCATAGATAGGAAAGCTATAAGGAGAATTATTCAATGGAACTCAATTGGCCATTTAATGCCAGTTTCCCACTCAGAGAGCTGGCCTGCAGAAACGAACTTCAGATCACATGACAAATCTAGGAACAGGAATGTAGGAATCTAGGAATATAATTTTTATATACACTGAGAGCTTATGCACGAAAGACAAATTCCTTGTGCGTCAAATCACACTTAGCCAATAAATAATTCCCTTCCCTTCCCTTCCCTTCCCTTCCCTTCCCTTCCCTTCCCTTCCCTTCCCTTCCCTTCCCTTCCCTTCCCCTCCCCTCCCCTCCCCTCCCCTATTCTATTCTATTCTATTCTATTCTATTCTATTCTATTCTATTCTATTCTATTCTATTCTATTCTATTCTGGAACAGCTTTATGGCAAGGAAGAGGAGGAAAAACAGAATTAAAAGATGGAGGAAGGAGACCATCGAGCAAGGAATAACATTAAAGGAGGATATGGCTGAAGGACCCAACCTCCCTGAGATTACTTGAAGGACCCTGAATAGGTTGAGAGTTGGAGTGCCAAAGTGTAAGACCAATATGCTCAAGTGGGAGGCTGTTAACATACAACAACACATTGTGTGAATATGGAGAGATGCAAAGCCTGGTCCATCTGCTGGCATATCAGCTATTACCAGAAATGTGTACCAACAATGACTCATTCTTGGCCAAGGATAAAGCCAAGAAGGTGGCTTCCTTTTGGAACTCTAAAGTTTGATTTGGACATGGAAGAAGGAGAAGGAAACATGACAAATCCATGCTTCTGGACCGCATGTGTTTGTGTGTACTCACAGGTGCAAACTTGTGTGCGTGGAACTGCGTCAACTCCCACTGGAAAACAGCAACTCTTAAAAATCCTGTGAATCATTACACTGAATTGTAATTCATGAAAGGTGTGGAACTATAATATAATATCTTTCCAACATCTTTTGCATGCTTGACCCTTCCATAGAAATATGAACCCCATCAAGAACCAAGATGGGTATGGGAGAAACCAGGTTGAGCCCGAGGGAAGGGTCAAGCACATCATCAGTCTTGAGTCCCTTCACGCCTACAAGAGATCCAGCCAACCTTGAATTCCATTGACTCTTATCTACTGCCAATTTGCTTTGACTGTTAGTAGCTCAGATTCTTGTAGAGTGTTATAATGTAATAAATTTGTAGTCATTTGAACTGCCTTGACCCCTGATTTCTTGCACCAGACAATGGGGTTATATAGGACTCAAACTATTTCTGGATCTGGTTTTCTGAAGTTTAATCTCTCTGTTTGGTCCTAACAATCTCCAGATGCCTGTCAGAACATGTAGCAATAGCATTTAGATGTATTTACCACTTCACAGTGCTTTACAGCCTTCTCTAAGTGCTTTACAGAGTCAGCATATTTTCCGCAACAGTCTGGGTCCTTATTTTACCGACCTCGGAAGAATGGAAGGCTGAGTCAACCTTAAGCCGGTGAGAATCGAACTGTCGAACTGCTTGCAGCCAGTGATCAGCAGAAGTAGCCTGCAGTTCTGGGTCCTAACCACTGTGCCACCACAGCATCTACAACATCTTCTGCTTGGCCCAGTTGGAGATAGACAACTTGCCTCTCATCCACATATTGGTGATACCTCATCCAGACAGTTGAGTTTCCTCTCCTGATTTTTGCTTCTAGTTTCAGAGTTAAGAAACTCCAACCAAATCTTGTTGCAGGATGATTGGAAGGGTGGACAGGAGGAAGAGGAGATTTATTTATAATCATGAGAAATAAACAGGGCTGTTCAAAAGGGTCAGTATATAAGTAATTATGAGCTGGAATAGACATAGCAACAGGTCAGCCAATGGGGACTGTTTGGAAACTGAAACATAGTATTTGTTTGTATGGGGCCATAAGAGACAGTTTGGAGTCTGGGCGTGGCTTAGACTTGCTGAACTGTATATAAGAGTTGGTTTGGCCTCTGTAACTTTGCAGCCTCTGTACAATATATTAGCCTTTGTATCTCTCTACTGGGGATGCAGTGGCTCAGCAGCTAAGACGCTGAACTTGTCAATCAAAAAATCAGCAGTTCAGCGGTTCGAATCCCTAGCGCCATGTAACGGAGTGAGCTCCTGTTATTTGTCCCAGCTTCTGCCAACCTAGCAGTTCGAAAGCATGTAAATAATGCAAGTAGAAAAATAGGGACCACCTTTGGTGGGAAGGTAACAGAGTTCCATGCGCCTTTGGCATGAAGTCATGCCCACCACATGACCACAGAGACGTCTTCGGACAGCGCTGGCTCTTTGGCTTTGAAACGGAGATGAACACTGTCCCCTAGAGTTGGGTACGACTAGCACATATGTGTGAGGAGAACCTTTACCTTTATCTCTCTACTCTGTAATGACTTACTTCTATGAATATTGCTTCTGTGTTCCTGATATTGTATGCTGACTTCCGCTGTATGGTATTGCATATAAAGAAGTTTCTTATGTAGATGAATCCTGAAGAATTATTTAATTGTATGCTGGTCAGATGTGCCGCAAACTCTGACAAAAAAAGTAAACACAAAAGAGCAGAAGTTGGCTGAAATCCCGACTCTTAAAGATGCAAATTAGAAGCCGGCTATCAAACCACGAGGTTTCACTAATCCTCTCTCAACAACATAAATCGTCAAATTAGCTTGCTGAACAATGACATCTGTGGCGTGTAATATCGAGTTTAATACAATAGGTCCTAAAGGAAGGATCAGGTATCATCTGCTGGGCTTTTGTCACGGATGATATTTATTCATGGTGATGAGGACAGAAGGGTCTTAGCTGTGACATCCAGGCCCTTCATTGCTGCAAAGGAAACTAATATTTTTTTGGCATTCTTCCACTCAAGTTTTCTTTCTTCTACCTCCTGTTGGTCCTTTTCCTATCCGCCACATAAAAAAACCCCTGGCATTTTGACAACGGAGGAAGGACATCATTCATTCAGACCATGTAATATATTTTGGTGGGTAAAATAATTACAGGTTGCTAGTTATTCCTGCAAAACTCTGAGAACCCCGCTGTCACAGGGTAGAGGGAATAAATTTTTTAAAAGGCAGGGATAAATGTGGTGCTTGAATTTTTTAAGAGTCTGGGGCATGATGAGACAGGCTGATGGAGAAGTAATTTCATGGAGACGCTGAAGTGGGCTTTAAAATGGAAATCTTGGAGCTATTAAATCTAGTCGTTTGTTTTGTTATTTGGTAAAGTGAACTCGGTGTAGGTGGTTGAAGAATTTTTCCATCTTTGGTTCTTTAATTTAAAAAAAAATAATAAAAGTTGTGATTACAAGAAGTCCTTGACTTACAAGTGTAATGAAGGTTGCCTATTAAGGTGGTAAGTCATGATGGCTGTAAAGTCACATGACCAATCTGATCCCATGACCAACCTGATTTTATGACCTTTTTTCTATGGTGATCATTAAGCAAATCACTATGGTTGGTTGTTTATTGATTGATTGGTTGATTGATTGGTTCGATTTATATGCCGCCCTTCTCCAGGGACTCAGGGCGGCTTACAATGTGTTAAGCAATAGCCTTCATACTTTTGTATATACCTGATTAGTAGGGCTTTTGCCCTCCCCAAGCGGTGTTCTTTTTTCTACAAAGTCATCTTATTGCCCCCACAATCCGGGTCCTCATTTTACCTACCTCGGAAGGATGGAAGGCTGAGTCAACCTTGAGCCTGGTGAGATTCGAGCTCGCAGTAATTGCAGGCAGCTGTTCCATGGATGTTAAGCGAATGCCACACTTGTCACATGAAACCACTGTTCCCTCTGCAGCAGTTTTTGCGAAAACCGGAAGTAAATGCCAGTTTACGGCAAAAAATGTCATAAGTCACATCATGTAACCACGGAATGCTCCAAACGGCCATAAATGTAAGTTGGTAGCTGAGGGTCTGCAGTCCTGTGACCATGGTGTTAATGTGTGTCTGGCTGTTGGAAATTCTGAATTGGGTCATCCCAAGTATGTTGTTTTTAAGGGGGGGGGGGTCCTGTCATAATTTTGAATGGTTGCTAAGCAACCAGTTGTAAATCAAGGACTCCCTGAACTCATAACACATCCCTTTTGTATTTCTCCCTATGCATGGGATCTGGACATTTCAGGGAGAAATGTAATTTTGGACTCAAAAGCATCAACTCACTTGGGAAGGAAGGTAAAAATCTTTGGTACTGTATTTCCGTTCGGAAGCGCCAAAGTGCTTCCATGGTGAAAGGATTTGCCAGTAGCCCCATCGTTGCCTGGGAGATGCCTAGTTGGGGATTCCTTTCACGTCCCCATGAAGTTGTCCACCGAAGTGGTACCCATTTATCTACTTGCGCTCACCCGCTTTTAAATCACTTGGTGGAAAGGAGCTGGAGCAAGTGATGGGAGCTCATCCCATCCCAATGCAGTAACCAGATCTCAAACCCAAGGTCGCGAATCGTCAACCCAGCATTCTAACCTCACGAGCCACCTCCTCCTAGTATCTTTGGTATTTTGCTGAAATCAAAGAAGCTATGCAGGACCAATTATTCTTCTTTTCATTTTACATACTGTAAATTACCAGAGTTGGGAGTTTCAAGTAAAATCATAACCCCAAGGCAGTTTGTTAAAATTAGATTTCACTATGTTAAGCCTCATTATATCTGATTAAGAAGGGAAAGGAAAGTGCAATAAATTGAAGACTTAGTTGTGGCTGGCCATATGACAAGATTTAGAAGGGCACCATCATCACACAAATGATGAAACAGCATTATTTACCTGTTGTCCTTCTGCAAATGACACAACTGGTTCCCCTTGTGTAATCACTTCATCACACAACACATATTTCTTTGGCTCTAGGATAGAATTTGGACATTTCTAAAATATTGACGAACAAGAACCAATGGACATTTCCAAGGAGTCAAATAAGCAATTAGCACTGAACCCAACACTCTGTTAGAAAGATAATCAGAGATAACAGGAAGGTTTTAAATTGAAACATATTTGCTGATAAATTAGAGCCAATTGTCCTCTTTTTCTCTTGCTAAAATTCCCTATTCCTACTCTGAGAATCTGGCTGTCATGGCTGTGGGCTTTGACAAATGACGTCATTACATCCATGACACCAAGTGCAACTGAAGTTTGATTCATTGCATATGAAGTCCAATGCACTTAGATCTGGTAAATCAAGATTTAAGCCTAATATGAAAAAAATGATTTATTGTAGGAAGAGAGCAGGCAGAGCTGGGGGTGGCGGGAGAGTTAAATGAGTCATCAGCCTAGCATCGTTATGTTCTCATAAACATTCTAAGTCAAATCCCTCTTGAATTCCACTGACCCATATCAATTTAGTATTGAACTTCAATTGAATAATTTCTCGTGTATAAGCTTGAGCAATAAATATTTTTTTTGAATTGAAACTTGCCATATGGTCCTGATCCTTTGCACCTAGACCAGTGATGGTGAACCTTTTTGGTGCACGGAAACATTGTGTGTGCACGCTTGTCGGGGCCATGCTCCAGAAAAAAAACAAAATTCCAGGTTCTAGTGTGCATGTGCATCCAACGATCAGCTGGCTGGCGTGCATGCACAGGGCAATTTTTGGCACTGCTGCAAGCGCAAAGGGATCATGGTCCAGAAAAGCTGATTTTCTGGGTTCTGGTGTCCATGGATGCCCAACGAACAGATGGCCAGCATGCATGTGCAGGCTGATTTTTGGCACTGCCACACACACAATGGGATCGTGCTCTGGAAAAATCAATCTTCCAGGTTCTGACATGTATAAGCACCTGATAATCAGCTGGCTGGCACGCATGCATACACCAATTTTCGGCACTGCCGCATGTGCGAAGGACAGCTGATCATCACATGTGCATGCACGCCAGAAACCCGGAAGACAAACAGGCAAGGCCACATGTGTTGGGTGACATGGCTTTGTGTGCCACTTTGGGCATGCATGCCATAGGTTCGCCATCATGGATCTAGACACTTATAAGTATCAACAGTTACAGGTTCATCTCGTGATACCTGTATAAAAGACAGCCAGAAAGGGTAACCCTCTCAGACCTGGAGGGAAAGTGTTCAAAAGAACCAGGAGCATTATCCCTACACACTATCACCTTTGCTGCATTTTTGTTTCAGTCCTGCCAAAAATTAATATCAAAACACACAAGGGTTGGGTTTTGGTGTCAAACTCAATTTCAATGAAGGCCGCATCAAGATTGTGTTTGACCTTGGAGGGCCATGGTGGGTGTGGCCGTGGTGGGAGTGGCCGTGGTGGGAGTGGCCATGGTGGGAGTGGCCATGGTGGGAGTGGCCGTGGTGGGAGTGGCCAGCTCGACATCACTCATGTCGGGGGCGCCTGTGGCAGCTCGAGTACTCTGCCAGTAAAAATGGGCTCCTGAGCTCCGTTTTCAGCTGCCACTGCCTCCTGCAACCCTCTGCCAGAAGAAACAGAGCTTGGGCCAATCCTTCACTGTTTCCAAGGTGGCCCCATGGACCAGATCTAAGTACCTCACAGACTGGATCTCGTTCCTGGGCCTTGACTTTGAGACCCCTGGTGTCAGGCCTGGAAGCCCTCTTTTTCATTGGATCTTCATGCCTGTTGCAATTAGTAAATTGTGGGAAACTGGGAGGAGGGATTGTATGGAGCAGGGGTGATATGTAGTCATAATAGCATTCCTTTCTCAGAGAGTCAAGGACATCTTGCCCTGTACCTGGAGGGGTGTGACTGGGAGGTATCTCCAGAATGGAAAGTGCTTTGATTGGACCATGTGATGGACATATGGGTGCTGGGTAGGGACTTGGACTTTCCTTTGAGTGGGGAAAACCTGGGAGCTTTCAGATTCGGGTTTTCCCACATGTGCCAATATGACATCTCTAATAACATGGAGCTTTGAGGAACATCAAGCCTTGGAGTCTTTTTTCATTGGGGGTGTTAATTGGAACCCTGACACCTGGTATAGAATATGGGCTTAGTTTATTGGTAGCAAGTTATTAGCAATCACTTATTGTCACTGAGGTTTCACTCCATTTGTTCAAAAATATTGGAATGTCAATATGGGGGGAGGGGAAGTAGATAACATGAAAATTGTTTGGAAAACTGAAAAGAAACATCACAGTACTTACTCTCTGTAATGGGATTTGAGGGAAAATAGAAAGAAAGGTGCTTTTTGAGAATTATTTCAGTTGTTAGAAGGCTTAGAATAATGTTGCAATTCTTTCTCAGAGAAAAGAGTAAAATATTACTAATAGTACATCCAATTTTGCTGATGTATCTACAAATGTGAAGTCCTCACATAAATTACACTTTAGAATGCAGCCTTTATATTGTTGCAATTCAGATAAACGGAATGGGCAATTTATGTCCATATAAAGGCTCTTGATTATTTGCCACAGCTGAGGTCTTGTGCATCAATACCTCATTTTTTAATATATTTCCTTCTTGGAATTAAAACAAGGAGAGAATTGTATTAAAGCGGCCGCCAATGTGCTTTTCTTTTTTCTTTTTTCGGTTTCCATCTATACAGTACTACTTTTATTTAGTGCTACTATATCTGGATTGCCAAAAATTCAGAGGACCACTAGATGGCAGCATTAAACTTTTACATCTCCTTGTTGCCCTCTAGTGATAATATAGATTTTTGCTATCGGACAATTGTAATTCTAGTAGAACACCTGCCTTTCTACTTTCCAAAATGAATTTACAATCTTCCTTCCTTTCTTCATGATTAAAACAAAAATAAAAATGTGTAAACCCCGCCTGCTATCCTAGTCACAGAGTCCATACTTTTAATTTGCCTAGAATAGAATAGAATAGAATAGAATAGAATAGAATAGAATAGAATAGAATAGAATAGAATAGAATAGAATAGAGAATGGAACAGAATGGAACGGAACGGAACGGAACGGAACGGAACGGAACGGAACGGAACAGAACAGAACAGAACAGAACAGAACAGAACAGAACAATGAATGGAATGGAATGGAATGGAATGGAATGGAATGGAATGGAATGGAATGGAATAGAATAGAATAGAATAGAATAGAATAGAATAGAATAGAATAGAATAGAATAGAATAGAATAGAATAGAATAGAATAGAATAGAATAGAAGGTCAGTAGAGGGGGCGTGCATAAGTGCACTAACATGCCTATTGTCCCTGTCATTGTATTTTTACTCTCTTATTCTTGTTCTCATTTTTGTTTGACAAATTTCAATGAAATAAATAAATACATAAATAAATACATAAATAAATGAAAAAAGAATAGAACAGAATATAGAATTGTAGGGTAGGGTAGGGTAGGGTAGGGTAGGGTAGGGTAGGGTAGGGTAGAATAGAATAGAATAGAATAGAATAGAATAGAATAGAATAGAATAGAATAGAATAGAATAGAATAGAATAGAATAGAATAGAAAGCATTGTAATTAACATCCAGCTGTCTGCAATTACTGTGCATTCGAATCTCACCAGGCTCAAGGTTGACTCAGCCTTCCAAGGTAGGTAAATTGAGGACCCAGTTTGTGGGGACAATAAGCTGACTTTGTATAAACATACAAAAGTATGAAGGCTATTGCTCAACGCATTGTAAGCCATTTGAGCCATTCAAATTAAAATAAATCAATTTTTTTTAAAAAAATAGAACAGAACAGAACCGGATAGTATAGAATGAGCTGGAAAGGATCTTGGAATTTTCTACTCTAGCCCCCTGCTCAAACAGGAGAACCTATACCATTTCAAATAAGTGACTGTCTAGACTCTTCCTAAAAAAATCCAGTGATGGAGCATCCATGACTTCTGGAGGCAAGCTGTTCCACTGGTTAATTGACCTCACTGTTAGGAAGTTTCTACATAATTTAATTTATGTAGGCATCCCATCTGGCTTTTTGCAGTCCAGATACTGAAACTCTACAATTTTGTACTTGTCACTAGTCGTTTGCAAAACATTTCTCAAGAACTCTTTGTATATTAGGAAAATCTAAATTGTAGGATTCTTCCCTAAGCTGAAGTGGCCAGAAGAAGAGTTGGATGGTGGAGATGAGATAGTCATCAATCTCTTTGATAGGAATCCAAACACAGAGAAATTTATGGGGTTTTGGGGGGTCTCTGAGCTTGGTGGTCTCCAGGCAAGCGTTTCATTGCCAAACTAGGTAACTGCTAGCACCAAGCTCAGAGAGCATCGAGGACTCTACAGTTCAACTCTGAGCTGCAAATATTCTCTTCTGAAATCTATAGATATGTAGCTTCTGTTTGCTGGAACACAAGTTTCATCATCACAAAAAAAGTTAGTCCTGCTTAATACAGGCTGTTTTCCAAGGACTCCTAGTCAATGGTGAAATCTAATTTTTTTTACTACCAGTTCTCTGGGCATGGGCGTTGTGTGGCTTGGTAGGCATGGCAGGGGAAGGGTACTGCAAAATCCCCATTCCCACCCCACTCCTGGGAGAAGAATATTGCAAAATCCCCATTCCAACCCCACTCCTGGAGGAAGGATATTGCAAAAATCTCCATTCCCAACCCACTCTGGGACCAGCCAGAGGTGGTATTTGCCAGTTCTCCGAACTACTCAAAATTTCCGCTACCGGTTCTCCGAACTAGTCAAAATTTCCACTACTGGTTCTCCAGAACCTGTCAGAACCCTGTTGGATTTCACCCCTGCTCCTAGAAAACTGGGATTTTAGGAATTTGCATGCAACATTATGCAACTAGCCATTGATTGATATGATTGTGATCAGTCAATTACGAAAGGCAGCTTTGCTTTCTACGGCTTACATCCTGCAGCGGCACCCTCCGACAGCCACAGCTGCCTATCCCAGGTTCTTGAGAAGGACTGAATAGATGGATTAAAAAAAAAGCCAAATCCATTCTCCACGTCCGGCTGGCTGTGCAACCAACCATAATAATAGCGATAACAATGCTTCTGTACAGAGAGGCCGGGAGAAATCGCCTCACCAAAAATCATTTGGCTCAGAATTGTTCCATTCGATGGGTTTCCCTCCGCAGGCCCAGGAAAGGAGCAAGCGGCGCGGCAGATGAAAGAGACTCAGCAGCAATATCAATAGGATGGAGGAGACTGATTAAGGGACATGATCCAGCAAAATGGCCTCTTCATTGCAGCCTCCTGTTTGCAGAATTGTGCACTTGCTGAACACCAGCCTCAATCAACCGGCTGTGTAAGAATTCAATCAGTGCTAATCTAACACAATACACCACCTGCTCCCTGGCTGATTTCTAGTGTTCTTCAATCAAAAAAAAAAAAGTGTGTGTGCGTGTGTCGGGGGCGGGGGAAGCAAAGGATTTCATGCCAGCAGTGTAAGCAGGCCTGAAAAATTCAAGAACTCAGAGCCTCTAGTTTTTGTGCGAGTGCACACTTTACAAATAAATCCGCTCCGGTCTGCGATGGAAAGGAGGGGTGTGGGAAAGAAACGCAAGAAGACAGGAGGAGATGCAGTGTATCTCGTATTCACCAAAGATTAATTAAAGTGTGTTAACTACAGGTGTCTGCTGGGAAATGGGAAGGCAAGTGATGCCATGGGGATCACAGGGACTCCCAGCAGACAGCTACGGAGTTCACGTCAGGGTGCAGGACACATACATTAAGTATCTCAGAATAAAAGGTGCCTTCCTTTTTCAAATGTTGTACGTAGTGTTCTACATGGGGCTACCCTTGAAGAGTATCTGGAAGCTACAGCCAGAGCAGAGCGTAACCACGTGGACAGTTCTTGGGGGCCCTAGGCTGGCCCATGTTATACCACTGTTTTGCAAACTGTACTGGTTGCCAGTTTGCTTCTGGGTCCAAATCAAAAGTATTCGTTCTTATCTTTAAAGCCCTCCATGCTTTGGATCCAGGGTATCTGGAGAGCTGGCTCATCCCTTTGGGATTGGTGGATTCCACCTACACTGGGAGAAGGGGCATGCTGTGGACTCCATCAGCCAAGTGTTGTGGTCTGCCAGCAGCTTGCAGAGCTGGCAGTGGAATCGGCCAGTGAGGAGGCTGGGGAGGAACATGGGCCAGTCCTGGAGTCTGGGGAAGGCCCAGATGAGGACTCCGTGTTGGAGGCAGAGATGGGGCCAGGGCCATCTGAGAATGATGCATGGACTCCGGAGCCCCCAGATTCGGACAGCAGAGAGGCAGAAGAACAGGAGGAGCCTGTTCCTAGTGCATGCATGCGCAGAGCTGCCAGAAGGCAAGAACAGCTAAAGTAAAAGGGACGACTTGGGAGTAAGGCCAGGAGATGATTGGCCCCTCCCATAAGGCTTAAAAGAGAAACAATGGTACTTGGGCCTTTTGCAGGAAAGCAATATTGTTAACTCTGTTTCCAGTCGGCATTTCTTGTTTGTTTCTGAACTTTGTGGGGCTTTGCCAAGTAAGGCCTTTGGCAGGGGGTCAAAGAAGATACAGGTTGGTGATTATCTCGAAAATTTATTCTGAAGGACTTGTTTGGCAACTAATTGGGACTCAGCTGGGAATGAACATAATTCTCAGCTGTTACAATAAAATAGATTTGTCTGGGACTAATTGTGTATTGCAATTATTCAGTAAGCCTAGGTCACAACACTAAGGAATTATGGCTGATAAGGTCTTTTCTGCCGTGGCTCATCTGGAACATCATGGTCCCTGAGATGCGATCTACCCCAACCCTCTTGGCCTTCTGAAATAGCAATAGCAATAGCACTTAGACTTATATACCACTTCATAATACTTTACAGCCGTCTCCCAGTGGTTTAGAGATTCAGCATACTTCCACCACCAACCTCGGATTGACTCAGCTTTCCCTCCTTCCGAGGTCGTCAAATGAGGACCCAGAATGTTGCGGGACAATATGCTGACTCTGTAAACCGCTTAGAGAGGGCTGTAAAGCACTGTGAAGCGGTATATAAGTCTAAGTGCTACTGCTATCGCGTTCAATGATTTCACTTGGCTATCTTAAAGGAGGCCAATCAACCATTGAATTTCAGAAGGCTGATAAGCTTGGCCGCAGCCTTAAGGTGAACATAAGGAAATACGCACGAACTACCTATGCTGTCCCTGATACCTCTTGGGCCACATCCAAAGGATGTGCTGGGAACCGCGAGATGGGAAGGAAATAAATGTGAGAAGCAAAATTGAATAGACCAAAAAAAAAGAGAAAGAAATAGCACGCAGGGAGGGTTATACAATCTGGCCTCATTTACCTTGCCAAACTCCAATGCTTGCTTCAGGCTGAAACACAGGGGATCTTCTAGTTGAGGATAGATAGGTTGACAAATTGTGCCCAGCCATATTGTGCTTTGTTTGATTTTGGCTTAGTGCAAGTACAGACCACTGTTTTCAATTAGGGAACTTAGCATGTGATGCAATCCCTCATTGAAATCAATAGGACTTGGGTCGCAAGGTGCATAATTGCTGCCAAGGCATAATTTTCTCATTTGCTGTATTATCCACTCATACAGACCAGGGGTGAAATCCAGCAGGTTCTGACAGGTTCTGGAGAACTGGTAGCGGAATTTTTGAGTAGTTTGGAGAAACGGCAAATACCACCTCTGGCTGGCCCCAGAGTGGGGTGGGAATGGAGATTTTGCAGTATCCTTCCCCCAGGAGGGGGGGAATGGGCATTTTACAGTATCCTTCCCCCAGGAGTGGGCAGGGAATGGGGATTTTGCAGTATCCTTCCCCTGGAGTGGGGTGGGAATGGGGATTTTGCAGTATCCTTCCCCCAGGAGTGGGATGGGAATGGAGATTTTGCAGTAACCTCTCCCCCCACGAATGGGGTGGGAATGGAGATTTTGCAGTATCCTTCCCCTGGAATGGGAAGGGAATGGAGATTTTGCAGTATCCTTCCCCCAGGAGGGGGGGAATGGGCATTTTACAGTATCCTTCCCCCAGGAGTGGGCAGGGAATGGGGATTTTGCAGTATCCTTCCCCTGGACTGGGGTGGGAATGGGCATTTTACAGGATCCTTTCCCCAGGAGTGGGCAGGGAATGGGGATTTTGCAGTATTCTTTCCCCAGGAGTGGAAGGGGAATGGGGATTTTGCAGTATCCTTCCCCTGGAGTGAGGAGGGAATGGGGATTTTGCGATATCCTTCTCCTGGGGTGGGGAGGGAATGGGGATTTTGCAGTATCCTTCCCCTGGAGTGAGGAGGGAATGGGGATTTTGCAGTATCCTTCCCCCAGGAGTGAGCAGGGAATGGAGATTTTGCAGTAACCTTCCCCTGGAGTGGGGTGTGAATGGAGATTTTGCAGTATCCTTCCCCTGCCACGCCCAAGCCACACCCACCAAGCCACACCACATCCACCAAACCACGGCCACAGAACCAATAGTAAAAAAGAAAATTGGATTTCACCACTGATTCAGACGTCCCTCTCTCCTTATGTTCTCTGTAAGAAATGCCTGCAGAATTTATGAACTATTTTTTTTTCTCCATTCAGTTTTGAAGGAACAGGTTTGAAGAAATGTTTGAGATTTCTTTTTCCTACCTAGGTAGAAAAAGGAAGTCTCTTTCTCTAATTTTCTCTAACTACCTTCTTTATTTATAACTGTCCGGTTTGGTTCAGCAACCAAACAGGACAGGTACTGAGTTAAATGGATAGTTAGGACAACAGAAAAAAAAAATGGCTACCAACCTGCCTTCCATTGAGGACCTGTATACTGCATGGGTCAGAAGGAGGGCTGAGAAAATATCTATAGACCCCTCACATCCTGGACATCAACTGTTTCAACTCCTACTCTCAAAATGAGGCTATAGAGCACTGCACACCAGAACAACTAGACACAAAGACAACACCATCATTTTGCTAAATACCTAATTCCTGCAACACTGTCTTATTCCTAAGGATATTTCCCCATGTAGTAGGGCTGTGTTACTAGTATCCTTCTCATCTTTCCTATTACCTTCTCCTATTGATATCTTATGATTTATCACTTTATTGTTTGTATGTAAATTGAGAGCTTCTGCACTGGAGACAAATTCCTTGTGTGTCCAATTAGTTCACCATTGGCCAAATATTCTATTCTATTCTATTCTATTCTATTCTATTCTATTCTATTCTATTCTATTCTATTCTATTCTATTCTATTCTATTCTATTCTATTCTATTCTATTCTATTCTATTCTAGTCTAGTCTAGTCTAGTCTAGTCTAGTCTAGTCTAGTCTAGTCTAGTCCTAGTCTAGTCTAGTCTAGTCTAGTCTAGTCCAGTCCAGTCCAGTCCATTCCTTGTCCTAGTCTAGTCTAGTCTAGTCTAATCTAGTCTAGTCTAGTCTAGTCTAGTCTAGTCCAGTCCAGTCCAGTCCAGTCCAGTCCAGTCCATTCCATTCCATTCCATTCCATTCCATTCCATTCCATTCCATTCCATTCCTTGTCCTATTCTATTCTATTCTATTCTATTCTATTCTATTCTATTCTATTCTATTCTATTCTATTCTATTCTATTCTATTCTATTCTATTCTTGTCCACTCCATCTTTTCTAAATATTTGCCTCCTTGTCCATTTCCTTCCACAACCGCCAAGAATTATAATTCAAACGGAGGGATTGTTGTAGTTGTGATTTGTGAAGGCCATTGCGTGACACTCATTTTAAATGACGTATTTGTAAGCATCATATTAAGTTGGCCCTAAATAAGATTTAACTCAAGCATCTAATTCCAACCCATATCCAATTATTGCCAAAAATGTTGTTTGTGCTAGGATCCCAAATTCCAATCTCTGTAACTCCTAAATGAGCTGGAGAAATTATCACGGGAATAAGCCTTGGGCTCTTGGCAGCTCGCCCAGGAGGATTATTATACAACAGGTTGGATTCTGTTGTAATTATCTCCTAAACAGCTGGACTAGCTGGATAAACTCTCTGTATCTTAATACACAGTGCAAGGACAGCCATGGAGAATTGAGCTGCAACTATAGATTTTTTGAGCAGATAGACAAAAGTGGACAGCTAAGGTAGAAGTTTTCTCAAGCTTTAAAAGTTGGGAGCAATAGTTGTCCAGGCTCTACTCTAGGCCTTTAAAAATGATCTATAACAGCAAAATACATACTTCTCTATAGTACAACACCCAGATGAGCATAGATTAGCATCATCAGACCAACAATCAAGAAATAAACAATACCCCAATCAAGGAACTGCCAAACAAGCTAATGGTAAAACCTAACCAAAGAACTTCTAAGGCTACTCTCACCAACATGGACAGAGCAAGCCACTAGAATATAAATTGAGAGCAAACCCTACTCCTTACTAGCACTAATGATTTACCTAGTTGAAATGCAGGGTCCTTGGTGCTCTCTCTGAGTTTGGTTGTGGAGGAGGAGGAGGAGGAGGAGGAGGAGGAGGAGGAGGAGGAGGAGGAGGAGGAGGAGGAGGAGGAGGAGGAGGAGGAGGAGGAGGAGAAAAAGAAGAAGGAGAAGGAGAAGGAAAAGAAGAAGAAGAAGGAGAAGGAGAAGAAGAGGAGGAGGAGGAGGAGAAGGAGAAGGAGGAGGAGAAGGAGAAGGAAAAGAAGAAGGGGAAGGGGAAGGGGAGGAGGAGGAGGAGGAGAGGAAGAGGAGGAGGAGGAGGAGGAGGAGGAGAAGGAGAAGGGGAAGGGGAAGGGGAAGGGGAAGGGGAAGGGGAAGGGGAAGGGGAAGGGGAAGGGGAAGGGGAAGGGGAAGGGGAAGGGGAAGGGCAGGAGGAGAAGGAGGAGAAGGAGAAGGACTACTACTACTCTCTGAGCTTGCAGACATTCCATTACCCATCTAGGTAACATCTTCAGTGCTAATGAAACATTTAAAAGACAACAACCAAGTTCAGAAAGCACCGAGGAGTCAGTGCCTGACTCAATAACTACCAACACAACAAAGAAAACATCACAGGTAACACTTGCCATTTGGACCATCTTCTCAATAGAAGAAGCTAAAAAGAACGGAGTTGAATCTAATTAAAGGTCCATCAGCAGTGGCTCACCAGATGTTACGGAATTAGCGCTAGCAAGGTATAAGCACAACAGGATATTCCCAGCGGGTTGAACCTGAAAACTTTCTGGGTGTAAACAATATCTTTAGTCAGGTGTTAATGAAATACAGCTTATAAATATATCCATATTTGTTTTCAAATGTGTTAAACCAGGAGGAGATAAGAAGCAAGCAGATCTGTTTATATAAAATCAGTTAGCCTTAGTGTTAAGTTTTGGGAGGCTTGGCAGGAGATGCAAACCCAGCCTGTCCTTTAATAAACACATTGCCTGGGTTGTAAGGATTAAACCACAGTGAAGAAGAAGTAATTCCACTTCTGGTTTTCTTCTGCCAGCGAACAAACTTATTCCTTGGACAAACAGCTCCAAAATACTAGTGTTCCAATATTTGAGGGGCTGCCCCAAAGAAGACGGGGTCAACCTATTTTCCAAAGCACCAGAAGGCAGAACAAGAAGCAATGCATGGAAACTAACCAAGGAGAGAAATATAACCTGAAATATAAGAAGAAACTTCCTAACGGTGAGAACAATTGACCAATTGTCCAATTGAACAATGGACCTGGGTATCCATGAGACTGCCTTCTGCCTGCGATAGCCTCCCACCGGCCAGTACGCTCTCACAGAGAGGGACTCCTCAGGGTGCCGTTGGTCAAATTATGTCGACTGGCGACCCCCAGGGGGAGTGCCTTCTCTGTGGGGGCTCCCACCCTATGGAATGAATTGCCCCCAGAGATATGTAGGATCCCCGACCTACGGACCTTTTCTCCGTGCCCCCAAGACCCTATTATTCCAGCAGGCTGGGCTAATGAAAGTATGATTTTTAAATTGGGTATTTAAATTTGGGGTTTTTTTAAAAAATAAAACGGGGCCTTTATTATTTATTTATTTATTTATTTATTATCTATCTATCTATCTATCTATCTATCTATCTATCTATCTATCTATCTATCTATCTATCTATCTATCTATCTATCTATTTAGATTTATATACCGCCCTTCTCCTTGCGGACTCAGGGCGGTGAACAGCCAAATGAAAACCAAGTACACAAAAGTTAAAATTTCCTAAAAAGAACCAATATAAGGTGGCCAATAATTAAAACGAATTAATTTAAAACGAATAGCAAGCTCTAAAAATAAGAAGAAATGGTAAGAAATTATGTGATACATTTTAAATTGTTTTTAAAGTTTTATTGTATATGTTGTTTTATAATGGCTGTACACCACTCTGAGTCCCTCGGGAGAAAGGTGGTATAAAAATTTAATAAACTAAAGTAAAGTAAAGTAAAGTAAACTAAACTGTGCTCCCCCTACTTTTGGTACGTGATGGCAAAAAGATCTCCTTCTTGAGGGTTCTACAGAGTTGGATTTAGAAGACCTCCAAAATCTCTTCCAGCTCTGTTATTCTGTTAAAATGCTTCTGCTATTTAGCTATTTAGTTTAATTAAAAGCATAAACTCTGCACTATGCAAACCTGAAAATCTTCTAGATGAGCCAGGAAAAAAAAAAAAAAGAGTGAGAACAGAGTAAACATTTGCCTTCTGCTATTTTGTCAAAATGTGGGTGCAAACTGTCAGCTATTCTCAGAAGTAGCAATGGAATAGGATAGGGAGAAATGGCATAACGGCTCTTGAAAAGTCAGACTTAGTCAAACTCAAGAGTTCCATTTTTTTTTCCTTTCGATTATCTACCGGCATAAAAATCACATTAGGATGATAAAAATTTACAAGGGCTCCAATACGAAAAATCTCACTTGTAAACGGCGGAAAATAGCTATAAATTAGAATTACTCACTCAAAGCTGTAAAATCCGTATGTATGTAAACATTATAATTAAGTTGACAATTATGGAAACTACAGTATAATATAGGGCAGTATAAAACAGTGTGATATAAATGATATAAATGTTAACATAGAAAAGGCTATAGAAAAAAATAATTTAGGATTATTACCCCAAATCTGTTTGCTAATGCAGAAATAGCTAGTACATATTAATATGTAAAAGTAAAAAGTTGAGGCTGTAATGTTACTATCTTATTCCACTGTGCTAAAAGGAGTTGGAAGCTAATGTTTTTTTCTTTTCCTTTTTCCCCTTTACCCTATCCTTCTTTCTCTTCCCTCTTCCCTCTTTCATTTTCCATTATTTTCCCTTCCTTTTATACTTTGATAAACTAAATAAAATTATTATTAAAAAAAATTACTAGCCCAAACCTATAAAAACACAAATCTACATTACTGCTACATGTAAAAGTATAATATTGATATTAAAGTTATGTAAACATTGCTTTTAATATGTTCGCACATGAATAGAATATAGTTCAGTGTAAAAGATTTCCCCCATCCAGTTGTGTCCAACTCTAGGGGGCGCTGTTCATCTCCATTTCTTAGCCATGGGAGCCAATCTTGTCCAAAGATATTTTCCATGGTCATGTGGCCAGCATGACTGTAAGCCAAGACACATCGAATGCTGTTACCTTCCCATCAAAGTGGTACTTATTTATCTACTTGCATTTGCATGCTTTCAAACTGCTAGATGGGCAGGAGCTTGGAGAAGAAATTGGGAGTGCACCCCATCATGTGGCGCTTGCAGAGGTGGGATTCACTTATTTTCCCTACCAGTTCACAAATGTGAGCGCACTTGCACAGCACTTGCGTGTTATGTCGGGGCAGGTGGGCGGAGCCTCCCACAGTCGCTACTACCAGTTCGCCCCAAACCAGACAGAACTGAACCGGCTGAATCCCGCCTCCGGGTGCTTGGGTCTCGAACCCAAGCTGCCAGTCCAACTGACAAACTCAGTATCCGTAACCACTAAGCCAAAACACATTTCCCCAATTTAAAGAACCATATTTTTCAGAGTATAAGATGCACCAGAGTATAAGACACACCTTAGTTTTTGGGGAGGAAAATAAGAAAAATCTGATTGGCAGGTGGATCGGCCTCTCGGAATACCCACAATCAGCTGTTCCCAGAGGTGAATTTTAGCAACAGGTTCCTTGGTTGTGAGCTCTGTGCCCTTCTTCTTCTTCTTCTTCTTCTTCTTCTTCTTCTTCTTCTTCTTCTTCTTCTTCTTCTTCTTCTTCTTCTTCTTCTTTTCTTCTTCTTCTTCTTCTTCTTCTTCTTCTTCTTCTTCTTCTTCTTCTTCTTCTTCTTCTTTTTTGCTTTTTTTCCCTGCCTCTGAAACTTCTGAAACTCTGTTTCTGAAAAAATCTTTTTTCCTGCCTCTGAAAGCCTCCGAAACAGCTTCAGAAAAAAAGCCACTGAAGCTTTGTATGGAGGCTTCTTTTCTGAAGCTTCATTTCTGATGCTTTTTTCAGCCTCTGAAATCTCCGTCTGAGAAGCTGGGAAAAGCTACATTTAGAGTATAAGACGCACCCAGATTTTCACCCTCTTTTTTGGGGGGGGAAAAGGTACATCTTATAGTCTGAAAAATACGGTAGTGTGATTTAACTATACAGAAAACAATTTCAGTTCCTGGCTAAACAACTTGAGAAAAGTCTTATCAATATAGGAACAAGGTCTTCTTCTGGTCAAATAGCCTTAGTGAATAGACAAAAGTCCAAAGCCAGGGCTTTGGGCAAGAAAGTTTACTTCAACCAATGTTTCTCAATCTTGGCTACTTTAAGATGTATTGTCAGGGTAATGATGATTTAAAGCTGACTAGCCCCTTTAAGACTGAGGATGAGTTAGCAGGGTTATTGCCCTTTAAGAAGCTGTCTATATAAGGGAGGCCATTAGAGGGCATCTCTCTCTCCTCGTGTATCTGCATTCTAGTTCTTCGTGTAGAGTTCAAGAAGACTGATTGATTGTCTGGTATGTGCCTACCACTTGTATATTTGTATACAGAAGTCTTGTATATAAACTACTGTTTGTAATGACAACACCCCTGTGTGCTGTATTTTGCTCCTGGTTGTCTCAAAATAGTAATTACGCTGTAAACACTCTGACATGTATGGACTTCAACTTCTGATTGGAAAGCCAGGAATGCTGATGGGCCACAGGAAGATCCACTGAGAAATCAGTGACCTGGTGGACTATCTGTTGCTGTTATTTTTCCATTTCCTCATCCTCTGCTACACATTTGAGAAGGAGACTCTATTTACTACCTTTTTCCTGAACTGAACAGTTATCTTTCCAAGGCTTTTACCGGAAGAACTGTTCATTTAACTTGCAAATCGAGGCAATATGAATTTCCTGGGTAATCATCAATAGATGAACTAGATGTATGTCCACGCAAATGAGCAAGTTCATCTAATTAGGGTGTTTATTTGTTTGAGTTGTACATGAATATACCAAATTGCATTATCAGATCATAGTTGCTTTTCTGATTTATTCTCCCTTTGTTCGTCAAAACTTCCTACATCCAAGCAATTAACCTCTCAGAGAGCCAAGTGAAGGCATAATTATCCTCATTTGTCTAACCGTCACCAAGATGGCCAGCTTTCAGTTAACCTTCTGGGAATGGAATAGAGTTGGAGTGTTATAGTGACCGTTTTCAACCTTACTGTATCCTTTATATATCTATATCTATATATTTATATTAAAACATCAAAGGGAATTGAAATATTTATATGAAGATAGAATACGGCTGGATAGTTTTATATACAGCAACAAGGTTTGAAGAAAAGAAACTAGCGATGGGAATATTTTAATATTACTTGGCACTTCTGCCAGCGATATAAAAATAACTTTACTTTTTTATGAATTAATATCTTTAAGTATTGCCTTTGCGTCTTCTCCACCCACACCTGTGTTTACAATCTGAAAAATAAAGCTCAGTGGGCACTTGCCTTTCCTTCTTAGAAAAAGAAGAGACACCCCCCCTTTTTTTTGTTTGACAATTGGCACAAGGAATTCGTGAAAGAAATGTATTGAAATCAAATATTGATATTAAAACTGACGTGATGATGAAGTAATGTTATAGGGGAGCCAATCTCCAGAGGTGATAACCTAAACGTAGACTCCGAATGTCTTCCGCTGTAAAATGACAGTTCCAATGTCTTTCTTTATTAAAGGTTTGCAATAAGGTTTTTTTTATCAAAAGCACCAGAATCTGCAGAAGGGGTCAAAAGCGTGAAGAACGTAGCTGCAACCAGGCAGTTCAAATCCCCACATCTTTTATCCATGCGGTAGGTTTCCAACCTCTGGAGATTGGCTTTTTCAAGAGAGAATCGGACTTTCTGCTTTCTCTTTGGTTTTTCGTTCTGGAAGAAGCAGGAAGTCCAGTTGCTTCTTGAAAAAGCACCTTTGAGACAACCATCACCTGGATGACTGAGAATCTCCATAGACGTCATAAATATCAACGACTTGCTACTTAGACTTTTGTGTAACTGCAGATGTTAAATTAGAAACACGGTTGTTCAGAGGATGTTAGGAAATGATTATTACCGAACTTGTCGGGTTGGCAATATATAAACCCTTAATATAGCTTTAAAACTGCTGTATTGCATCATACTGCATCCTGATTGGTTAACTCTGTAGCCAATGTCCTTAAGAGGGAGCTAGAAACATGGTTTGCTTTTCTTTGCTGTTCTTGCTCTCTGATATCTCTGTATGCTACTGTTTGCAAATCCAGAAGAACTGTTTATTGTGAATGACTATGACGACTGGTAAGAAGACTTTGTTATTGGATTATCCCTGGACTATTGTTTTGGCTATCTCCTGCTTTATATGTGTATGACCTGGATTGTTTATTGGACTGTGCCTTACTATTTCCTCAAAGTAAACACAACTCAGTGTACTTGTGTGTTGGCTGTATTTATTCGTAACCAAACTCAATCGCTTTCATGTGTACACCCTTGCTACTCAAAGGTTACTCTGAGAATTCCTTAACGGAGAATCTGGTTTCCCCAAGAACTTTGCTTGTCAGAAGGTTTACGGAAGGGATCATGTGACTCCGGGACACAGCAACGGTCAGAAATGTGAGTCAGTTGCCAAGCATCCAAATTTAAATCATGTGACCATGGAAACAATGCAATGGTCATAAGCATGAAAGTTATTTTTTTCAGCGCCGTTGTAACTTTGAATGATCACTGTTAGGAAATTGTTATTGCCCAACTGGATGGTCAGGAAATATATAAACCAACATTGTGTGGTTGTAGCTAAAAGTATTACGTAGCTTTAAAAACTGTGTTGCATCATCCTGCATCCTGATTGGCTGAGCTCTGTAGCCAATGTACTTAAGGAGAGCTGAATTATGTTTCAGCTACACCATTTTACCTGCTGATATGCTATAACTCTAGATTTGATCTCTCTGCATAATGATTGCTTGATCATGGCTATTTATTGCTCTTCTACTATTTATTGACGGTTTTTATATTGAACTGTGTTCCTGAATGAAACTAAAGAAGATCTGCTTTATTGTATTTTTCTACAACTGGTAAGAAGACTTTATATTGGAAAAATATCCCTGGACTGATCTTTATCTCACTTTATATGTGTATGACTTGGAATGTTTTTTTGGATTATGAATTTTGCTTTTTCCCTAAAAGTAAAATATTATCGAAACCCAGTTTGTTTGTATGTGAACTGTTATTATCCACAGTCATTCTCAGTCGTTTTAGTGTGTAAACTCAAAGGATACTCTGCTCAATAACCCACAACATCGGTTATGAGAGAAGAATATCCTTAACAGTCACTAAGTAAACTGCCGAGGACCACCTCTACATAAATACCCCACCCCCCCACACACATAACTACAGACACACAAAGTCTCCAATTTACAGTCATTTTTTTTTAGTGACCGTCTGAAATTAAAACAGCACTGAAAAAAAGTGACTTGTGATCGGTCTTCGCACTTATAACCATCGCAGCATCTCCACCCCGTCACGTGATCCAAAATTGGGCACTTGGCAACCGGCTCGTCTTTATGACAGATTGCGGCATCCCAAGGTCACATGATTACCATTTGTAATCTTCCCAGCTGTCTTCTGACAAGCAAGTCAACGGGCGAAGACAGATCCCCTGTTAACGGCCACTTAACGGCTTAACGGCCACATAATTCACTTAACAACCATGAGAAAAAAAAGGTTATGAAATCAGGTGTGACCAGAGATGGGTTTCCCATAATTTTACCACCGGTTCACCACTACCGAAAATGTGAGCGTGCGTGGCTTGCATGCATGAGCAAAGGAGCCTTGGTGGAGCAGCAGACTAAAGCACTGTTAAATAGCACTTAGCTGCCAGCTGCCTGCAATTACTGCAAGTTCAAATCTCTCAAGGCTCAAGGTTGACTCAGCCTTCCATCCTTCCGAGGTAGGTAAAATGAGGACCCAGATTGTGGGGGCAGTAAGCTGACTTTGTATAAAAAAGAACACCGCTTGGGGGGGGGGAAAGCCCTACTAAGCAGGTATATACAAAAGTATGAAGGCTATTGCTTAATGCAATGTAAGCTGCCCTGAGTCTCCGGAGAAGGGCAGCATATAAATCAACCTAATAAATAATAAACAATAAATAAATAAAATGCGTATGGCTTAGAAAACGTGGCTAAATAGGATGACATACCGTCGGGGCAGATGGGCTGGCTGAGCCCACCTGCAGGTCGCCACTACCGATTTTCCCGAACCGGACTGAACCAGCTGAATGCCACCACTGGGTGTAACTCACTCAACAACTGCTTTGCTTAACAATGGAAACTCTTAGAATTGTCGTTCTAAGTCGAGGACAATCTGTACTCTGAAAAGACCTACCGGGGAGTGCATGTATGTAAGTAACTTGCACTCTCTGTTGCAATTAATCTTTCTCCGAAAACCACCAAAATCAGATTTCTTTCTCAGTCAACTATTGTATGGTTGTGTGTGCTTTTATTCCGCTGAACAGTAAGAAGTGAAAAACAGGTTTAAAATCGTTTGACACCCAGAGCGAACGACGAGATGCATATCGGAATAAGTAATCAGACAACACTTTTCATTTTATCCCAAGTCAGCTCAGGATATAAGACTTTCCAAGGAGTCAGTTCTCATATTCAATTGCCATTTATCAAGAAAGAAAGCAATGAAGCACAGAGAAATCCAGCCATGGCTGCTCAGGAAGTGAATCAACTTTTCATCGCTAATATATTTCCCCACCCTTCACCCTAGGAATGAGTAAACGGCAAACATGAGTGGGTCTCTCAAATTATTAGTTTTATCAGTACGGAAACTGAAAAACAATCTCAACACTTGCATATCTTGGCATTACAGAGCCAAGGTGGCACAGTGGTTAGAGTGCAGTACTGCAGGCTCTTCAGCTGACTGCTAGCTGCAAATCGGCAGTTCGAATCGCACCAGGCTCAAGGTTGACTCAGCCTTCCATCCTTCCGAGGTGGGTAAAACTGAGGACCCAGATTGTTAGGGGCAATAGGCTGACTCTGTAAATTGCTTAGAGACAGCTGTAAAACACTGTAAAGCGGTATATAAGTGTTATTGCTATTGTGGGCAAATTCTACCCACAGCCACAGTTTGATTCTGACCAGTTCAAGGTTGACTCAGCCTTCCATTCTTCCAAGGTCAGTAAAATGAGGACCCAGATAATTGGTGGCAATACGCTGACTGTAAAACAGTTAGAGAGGGCTGTAAAGCACTATGAAGCGGTATACAAGTCTAAATGCTACTGCTATTGCTATATAAAGGTCTTCCGGGTGTAATTCAAGGTGTTGGTTACCACCTTTAAAGCTCTCCATGGCATCGGACCTGGGTACCTTTGAGACCGTCTTCTGCCACCAAAAGCCTCCCACCGGCCAGTCCGCTCCCACAGAGAGGTTCTCCTCAGGGTGCCATCGGCCAAATTATGTCGGCTGGCGACACCCAGGGGGAGGGCCTTCTCTGTGGGAGCCCTTGCCCTTTGGAATGAACTGCCCCCGGAAATTCGTAAGATCTCCGACCTCAGTATATTTCGCTGTGCCCTCAAGACCCTGCTATTCCGCCAGGCCGGGCTATTAATGTGATGATTTTTAAATTGGGTGTTTAAATGTTAGTTTTAAATCTGAGCCTAAATTATTTATTAATTTTAATTGTTTTTTAACTGATGTCTCTTTGTGCTTTTAATAGGCTGTACACCGCCCTGAGTCCTTCGGGAGAAGGGCGGTATAGAAATAAATTAATTATTATTATTATTATTGTTGTTGTTGTTGTTGTTGTTGTTATTAAAGGTCTTCTACATAAGACATTTTCGGCTCACTTGCTCTACATGAATAGTAGGAACAACAATGACATACATTTCCACAGCAATTTCCCTAACATAACACATTCTTGTGCGCGCGTCCCAAATAAATACATTTTTTTGTACATATTTTTATTACAACAATTTCATACAATTGTGGCTGCTGGGGAATTACTGTATTTTCCTGCGTATAAGACTACTTTCTAACACACAAAAATCTTCTCAAAAGTCGGGGGTCGTCTTATACGCCGGGTCTCATTCTCCTGTAACCAGGCAGACCAGCCCATAAGGCTCCGACGAGCCTTAAATGGCTCTGAGGAGGGTCGTCTTATATGCCCAGTCGTCTTATACGCCAGAAAATATGGTACCTTGCAAAATACTGAAAAGAATGCGGATACATTCCTTTTCATTTACAAGCCGAAAAGTAAAATAATAATAATAATAATAATAATAATAATAATAATAATAATAATAATAATAATAATAATAATAATAATAATAATAATAATAATAATAATCAGATATAATATATAATATAATATATAGAAATTCTAAATTTACCGGACTTGAACATTTTGACTCTACAAAAAACCACCTTACTCGGAACAGCTTACATCCTCCGACGATACCTTAACAGTTCCTAGGTCCTTGGTTAGGACTCGAGCTGCTGAGCTATTAACCAGCCTCAAAGACTGTGAATCTCACTACAGATTAAATAATAATAATAATAATAATAATAATAATAATAATAATAATAATAATCAGATATAAAATTGGGAATTGAGCATTTAACTTCTTTTGTAGCAGCCTTACACATACACAGACATTGTTGTGGTGCGCCAGAAGCCTGTGGAGCTGGCAGCAAAGTCGGACAGCGATGAGGCTGAGGAAGAACATGGGCCAGTCCTGGAGGCTGGGGTAGGCCTGGATGAGGGCTCTGCATCGGAGGCAGAGATGGGGCCAGGGCCATCTGGGAGTGATGTGAAGACTCCGGAGCCTCCAGAGGTGGATAGCAGAGAGGCAGAGGAAAGGAGGAGCCTGTTCCTAGTGCACGCATGTGAAGAGCTACCAGAAGACAAGAGCAGCTAAAGCAAAAAGCTTTTAAAGCTTTTCATGTATTCAAATTATGTTTATACTTTTACCTGTTATCTTATATATGCTTGACAAATAAACTTATGATTATGATTATATGATTATGACTGAGGGTGGCTACTTTCAGGGGAGCATGGTGATGGAGCCTTACCACTCATTGGAGGGCTGTTGGCAGGAACATTTGTTGAGAGAAATAAAGAACTGTCTCAAGAGGCCTGCCCTACCTCGATCACCTGGGTCGTAAGAGACACAGTGGGGAAATCGGGTACCGCTTCTAAGTCCTTCTTCAATTAAACCATCTCCTACCACATCTGCTACGAATTACCTCCAAATGAGACACTCATCTGCCCCTGACAGTGCGTAACATTTCATCAGAAGTTCATATCGATTGTATATTATTGCTTTCTTTCTGCACCGTGGCTCATGAAAAAAACAAAAACAAAAAACAACTCTGTACTTTTATTCCTGATATATATTTTTTTTCCCCCGCTACCGGCCTTGTCTTCGTCTGTGTACTTGGTCCTAGCAGGACCAAGGAAAAGATACATCATCCAGAAGGTGCACGGACCACGCAGGCATTCACATAACACTCTTCTCAAGTCTGGGTTGAATCGTGGCCAACTCGACTCAATTGTCTGTGTTCTCGTGAGCTAAGGAGCAATTAACAACCTACAGCGGCAAGGCCTCCACAATACAGCTCTCAAGTTGGATGGAGCTAGGATAATGAATTAATAGACCCCCATCTGCATTGGAGAAGGCCACAAACGAGAGGAGAAAGCGAGGGCTGTTTCCCAAGCAACTGAGGTCTCTATTGAAAGGTTTGCACTCCTGAACAGGGAGGCTCTAATCAGCTACCAGAGTAAACAGAGCAAAGAGAGCACTCAACATCCCTATCTCCATAAATGTGTCTAGTATTTCTGCTATCCTCTGTTTAAAACACAACGGGTGTAAGGCTTTCAGCAGTGGGTTCATTTCTGGAATACCCACCATCACTTCCTAGAAACACCCTCAAAATAATAATAAGAAAGAACATTCGGCTCCTTCCTTCTTTCCTTCCTTCCTTCTTTTTCTTTCTTCTTCCTTCTTCCTTCCTTCCTTCCTTCCTTCCTTCCTTCCTTCCTTCCTTCCTTCCTTTTTCTTTCTTCTTCCTTCTTTCCTTCTTCCTTCCTTTTTTATTTTTATTTTTCTCTTCTTCCTTCCTTCCTTCCTTCCTTCCTTCCTTCCTTCCTTCCTTCCTTCCTTCTTTTTCTTTCTTCTTCCTTCTTTCCTTCTTCCTTCCTTTTTTATTTTATTTTTCTCTTCCTTCCTCCTTCCTTCCTTCCTTCCTTCCTTCCTTCCTTCCTTCCTTCCTCCTTCCTTTTCTTTCTTTTTCTTTTTCTCTTCCTTCCTTCCTTTTTTCTTTCTCTTTCTTTCCCTTCCTTCCCATCTCTCAATCCTTCCTCCCTCCCTCCTTCTCTTCCTTTTTTTCTTTCTTTTAAAAATGCCATTTGGTATTTAAAAAAAATATATCACTTCTTTTGCTCAAAAGGAACAATATAGTGCCATGAGAGATAGAGCTGTTGCATCTTCAGATTTTATGAGATGGCCAAGGGGGTTGTTTGTGCATGTGTATGACACTTAGAAAAATAACTTAGAATAACTTTATTGTTGCTTTAAACATACGCTAACTGGCATACCTTAAAAGGAAATTTCATTGAACACAGCTCTCAAAGTGTCATCACCTCCAACATACAGTACATAAACATGACTAAATAAATAAACAAATAAATAAATAATTTATATACCCATGTACCCACATATATGACACAGAAAAACAACAAGTCTAATTCGGAGGGAGGGAGGAAGGAAATCCTCTATTTTTTGTACAATCCAATTAGTGGTGAAATCCAAATTTTTATCGGTTCTGTGGGCATGGCTTGGTGGGCATGGTGTGGCTTGGTGGGTGTGGCTTGGTGGGCATGACAGGGGAAGGATACTGCAAATCTCAATTCCCACCCCACTCTTTCAGAAGGATATTGCAAAATCCCCATTCCCACCCCACTCTGGGGCCCACTCTGAGGTTGTATTTGCCAATTCACCGAATTGCTCAAAATTTCTGCTACCGGTTCTCCAGAACCTGTCAGAACCTGCTGGATTTCACCCTTGAATCCCGTATTCCCAAGATACTATGAAACCCCAAGCCATCAAGGCTGGACACATGCAATGGGCATTTTTCAAACAGAATAAGGGAAAATTACATTAGTGAAGGCAAGGATATCAGCATCATTATCCATCTCTTCTAAACGATAAACTCCAATAAGCTGAAAATAATGAAGTACATTTTGGGGTTTTATGTAAGCTCAGAATAGATGTGAAATGAATTCTCAAGTGCTCTGATCAAGTAGTAGAAAAGAAAAAAGAGAGAGATTCTTTTATAGGGAGATGTAAACTTCGGGTGACCAGTTTGGGACACTCTCAATTGTACCAATTGTTCAGGCCAGGGTTTCCCAATCTTGGCCACTTTTTAGACCTGTGGAAAACAACCGCTGGCTGGGGAATTCCGGGAGTTGCAATCCACATGTCTTAAGGCTGCCAAGGTTGGCAAACCCTGATTATCTGAGTTAAAAAACAAAAATAAAAACTTATACTCTGAGGGACACCCCTGAATTCATGAAACCAAGATCCTTGGGTAGCCCTGCCATCTGACAATCTTTAATTGGTCACCCGTGACAATGAAACATGGCGATCTGTTGTCATCCAAGTTGTCATTTCCTTAAGAGATCTCACACGATCTTCAGCAGGCATCTCCTGGGTGAAGGATCTTCAGCCCAAGGCTTAAAGCTAAAGGGAAGCGGATCGCCCACTCTCTTACCCTGGCAAGCCTGACTGGCAGTTCAAAAAGCAGGTGCTTTCTGGGATGATGAGTAAAGAACAAGATGCCCAGGAAAGGGAGGAGCCAACAGAAGAAATGGAGGAAAGAATTGAGCCAAAGAACCCGAGAACAAAAGAAGACAAGAAGGAGGAGATAATAATGAAAATAACAGTGACTGATGAATTAAATGCGGGGTGAAACATATTAAGAGAGTTGGAAGATACTTTTGAAAGGAAGATAAGGGCATGGGCAGAAAATTTGGAAACTAGGTAGTGGAAGAGGGTAGAGGTGGGAGAAATATCTAGATTGAACAACCAAGAAGCAGATATAGACAGACATAAATATCCAAGAGAGGAATTTGGGTGGCAAGCAAAAAAAAAAAAAAAAAAAAAAGCATAGCAATTAAAGTATTGAAGCGGGCAAGAGATGATGGATAGATTACTTTTTTTTAATGTTGTTCTGATTTGCTTTCCTTTTTCTCTCTTTCTCTTCTTTTTTTTTAGGTAGGTGACATGACTAGAAGTTAGGTAGGGTAGAAATAAAATGTCTTTTAATAAAGGGTGACATGATTAAAACTTAGAATAAGAGATAGAAATAAGAGAAAGGGGAATATTAGTGTATACACTTTTATATAATAAAATAAAAGCAATAACAGGAGAAAAAATGGAATAATTGAATAATGATAGACTACAACTCAATATAAATGTGTATTATTAGGACTATTAAAGTGGGTTGAATGTAATAATTAATAATAACTATGTTTAATTCTACCAACCTGCCATCCATGGAGGACCTGTATACTGCATGAGTCAAAAAGAGGACTGTGAAAATATTTACAGACCCCTCGCATCCTGGACATAAATTGTTTCAATTCCTACCCTTAAAACGACGCTGTAGAGCACGGCACACCAGAACAACTAGACACAAGGACAGTTTTTTCCCTGAACGCCGTCACTCAACGCTAAACAAATAATTCCCTCAACACTGTCAAACTATTCACTAAGTCTGCATTACTATTACTATTAGTCTTCTCATTGTTCCTATCACCCATCTCCTCCCACTTACGACTGCATGATTGTAACTTGTTGCCTGTATCCTTACAATTTATATTGATATGATTGTTTCCTAGTATGATTCGATTGCTTATTTGTACCCTATGACTGTCATTAAGTGTTGTACCTTATGATTCTTGGTGAATGTATCTTTTATTTTATGTACAGTGAGAGCACATGCACCAAAGACAAAATCCTTGTCTTGGCCAATAAAGAATTCTATTCTATTCTATTCTGTTCTGTTCTGTTCTGTTCTGTTCTGTTCTGTTCTGTTCTGTTCTGTTCTGTTCTATTCTATTCTATTCTATTCTATTCTATTCTATTCTATTCTATTCTATTCTATTCTATTCTATTATTCCATTCCATTCCATTCCATTCCATTCCATTCCATTCCATTCCATTCCATTCCATTCTACCCTACCCTACCCTACCCTACCCTACCCTACCCTACTCTACTCTACTCTACTCTACTTTACCCTACTCTACTTATTTCCTTAATCTTTAGCAGGCATCTCCTGCTATCTTGAGCCCAAGGCTTAAAGATAAAGGGAAGCCAATCGCTCTCTCTCTTACCCTGGCAAGCCTGACTGCCAGCTCAGAAAGCAGGCACATCTAAACGTGAAAACCTCACACCATTGTGTGGTAAAGAAATGTTGTTTTCTACATGACATTACCCTGTGCATCTCCCAGGGCCTTTATCTGCAGAGGCAGACTAAAGTATAATAAACAGGCACCGCATTTACTCCCAAGCAACATTTGGATGGCCACATAATTAAAATGCAAGTTGGAGTCAAGGCCCCTATCGATAAATCTTCGCCTGTGGTTCCTTGCCTTGACAGGAAACCTATACTTGGAGAGAAGAATTCAGTCATGGTCGGGGAAGGGGGAGAGAGAAGGAAAGGATAAAAAATTTAGCTCATGGGCAGCCATTTTAATGTTTCATTTGAGTAATGGTCCTTGCAAATTAGCACCCTGGTGGCCCGAAATACATATTTTTTTTCCCAAGGACATGTAGATTTTCTCTCCGACAGGTGAGGTGGGGAACTGGTCCCTGTGGGTTGCTTAGATTTCTGTGCCTTTCCACACTGCGGTCATATTTTATTATATCTGGGATGACAGCAAAGATACCAGAGAGCTTCTGAGAGTTTGAGGGCGAGAAATAGCACAGAAAATAATACCACGAGTGAGTGGGAGGAAAGAAGGAAAGTAGCCATGAGTTGCAAAAGTGAGAGGGGAAAAATTAGAACCAGAATAGACCTGAAAGGGGCCTTCTTCCAGGGCCTTCTAATCCAACCTGCTACTCAAGCGGGAGAACCTATACCCAGGATGGTGAACCTATGGCATGGGTGCCACAGGTGGCACGTGGACCCATATTGGTGGGCATGTGAGCTCAGCTCCAGCACACATGTGTGCACCAGCCAGTTGATTTTTGGGCCTTCTGGGCCCACCAGAAGTCAGGAAACATGCTGTTTCCAGCCTCTGGAGGGCCTCTAGGGGGTGGGGAAGGCCGTGTTGGCCCTCCCCAGGCTCCTAGAAAGGCTCTGGAGCTGGGGAGAGTGAAAAATGGGCCTACTGGGCCCACATGCCATTCTGTGCCAAAAGCATGGGGAGCATGGGGAGGGGCACATAGAATTATGAATGTGGGCACATGTGTGTGTGATCCCTCCATGCTCCCACTGCTTTTGGCACGCAATGGCAAAAAGATTAGCCATCACTGACCTATACCATTTCAGATAAATGACTGTCCAATCTCTTCTTAAAAACATCCAAGGATGGAGCCCCCATGATTTCTGGTGGCAAGCTGTTCCACTGGTTAATTGTCCTCACTGTGAGGAAGTTTCTCCTTCATTCCAGATTGCTTCTTTCGTTGATTGGTTTCCAACCATTGTACCAACCACCTTACCTCACCTTACCTTACTTTGAATGAATGAATGAATGAATGAGCTGAAAGGGATCTTGGAGGTCTCCTAATCCAGCCCCCTACTCAACAGGAGAACCTATACCAGTGATGGCTAACCTTTTTGCCATTGTGTGCCAAAAGCAGGGGGAATGAGGGGTGGTCACGCACGTGCATGCCCACACCCATAATTCTATGTGCCCTGCCCCCCTCCCCCCGTGCAGGTGCGTGCGACCTCCCCTTGCTCCCCCTGCTTTTGGCATGTGATGCCTCAGTTGATCCGGTAAACCTGTTTTTCACCCTCCCCAGGCTCCAGAGGCTTTCTAGGAGCCTGGGGAGGCTTTCTAGGAGGCTTTCTAGGAGCCTGGGGAGGCTTTCTAGGAGCCTTTCTAGGAGCCTTTCTAGGAGCCTGGGGAGGCTTTCCAGGAGCCTGGATAGCTCAGCAGACTAAAGCATGTTATTAACATTCAGCTGTCTGCAATTATTGTAAGTTCAAATCTCACCAGGTTCAAGGTTGACTCAGCCTTCCATCCTTTCTAAGGTAGGTCAATTGAGGACCCAGTTTGTGGGGGCAATAAGCTAACCACTGTGCCATCAGCACATTAAAAGCAAAAAATAAATAAATTCAACTGTCCTCCATTTTCTAAACATACAGAAACAGCCAAGGCAGAGAGAAAAACTGAAATTACCAAACTCCTAATGGTAATTTTTTTTTCCTTTTTCACCATAAATGTTTTTTTTTTACTCATTATTCAGCCTTATGGTGCCAGCAAAATGTGGAAAATTGGAAACAATTTGTTCACAATAGCAAAACAAAACACATCCTAGGTGCATTAGCCCATGAGCCATGACATTAAGGAATTATAACTCTCAGTCTGTCTCTAGGCAGTTGTGAACAAGAACAATCCTTTCCACTTCACCACAATGGAAGGAAACAACCCGATCGCCTGTCCTTGGTAATTAAAAGTGGAACAAAAAAAGATGCTTCTTTTTATGCCGAAGTGCCGGGCTTTTATAAAATTAAGGAAATCAATTGAAACAGATGGGAATCCCTAGGATGCAATAGCAGCGTTAAGATAATTTCCCCTTGTATTTTTCAAAGAGCAGGTCATATATAGAGGAGTCAGAAAAATAAAAGACAATAAATTACTCCAGGATGTACCTTTTTGTAGGTTGAGGTCATTCTCATAATCCAATAAACTCAGTGACCAGGGAGATTCTCAATCATCCAGGTCATGATTCAGAGGTGGGTTACAGCAGGTTCTGACCAGTTCTGGAGAACCGGTAGTGGAAATTTTGAGTAGTTCGGAGAACTGGCAAATACCACTTCTGACTGGCCCCGCCCCCATCTATTCTCTACCTCCCGAGTCCCAGCTGATCGGGAGGAAATGGGGATTTTGCAGTAACATTCCCCTGGAGTGGGGTGGGAATGGAGATTTTACAGTATCCTTCTCCTGGATTGGGGAGGGAATGGAGATTTTACAGTATCCTTCTCCTGGATTGGGGAGGGAATGGAGATTTTACAATATCCTTCCCCTGCCACGCCCACCAAGCCACGCCCACCAAGCCACGTCCACAGAACTGGTAGTAAAATTTTATAGCATCCTTCCCCTGGAGTGGGGAGGGAATGGAGATTTTATAGTATCCTTCCCCTGGAGTGGGATGGGAATGGAAATTTTACAATCTCCTTCCCCTGGAGTGGGGTGGATGTGGAGATTTTACAGCATCCTTCCCCTGGAGGGGGGAGGGAATTGAGATTTTATAGTATCCTTCCCCTGGAGTGGGGAGGGAATGGAGATTTTATAGTATCCTTTTCCTGCCACGCCCACCAAGCCACATCCACAGAACCGGTACTAATTTTTTTTGAATCCCATCACTGTCCTGGTTATTGCAAAGGTGCTTTTTCAAAAGGTAACTAGACTCTCTTTTTTTCCCCTTGAAAAGGGATTTCAAGGAAAAACAAAAGTAAAGCCAGTTTACTTTCTAAATTTCGGAAAAGAACCTTTAGGGCACCCAATAAGCTCTCCCAACAAACATCCAGTTTTGGCTGCCACAATATAAAATAAAAAGATGTGGAGACTCTAGAAAGAATGCAGAGAAGAGCAACAAAGATAATTAGGGGACCGGAGGCTAAACATACAAAGAATGTTTGCAGGAATTAGGTATGTCTAGTTTAATGAAAAGAAGGACCAGGGGAGACATGATAGCAGTCTTCCAATATCTCAGGGGCTGCCACAAAGAAGAGGGAGTCAAGCTATTCTCCAAAACACCTGACAAGAAGGACAGGAAGCAACAGATGGAAACTAATCAAGGAGAGACCCATCCTAAAACTAAGGAGGAAATTCCCGACGGAACAATTAATCCGCGGAATGACTTGCCTCTAGAGGTTTGGATGCTCCGGAGTTTAAACCGGAGTTTGTAAGAAGAGATGGGTTGACCGTTTGTCTTAAATGGTACAGGGTTTCCTGCTGGAGCAGGGGGCTGGACTAGATGACCTCCGAGGTTCCTTTCAGCCCTGGATAGCTGTGCTGCTTCAAAGCATCACCTGAAGCTGTGTCTAATGCCAGGGTTTGTGGTTCTTCCTTGGTCTCCTTTTTCTCTCCCTCTCTGCCCCCATCCCTCTATATCTCATTCACTTTTCCTTCCCTCTCCCTCCCTCCCTCCCTCCCTTCCCTTCCCTTCCCTTCCCTCCCTCCCTTCTCTCTCTCTCTTTCTTTCCCTTTTCTTTATTTCTTTTCTTTCTTTCTCCATTCCCTCCCTTTCTTTCTCCCTTCCCTTCCCTCCCCTCCCCTCCCCTCTCTCCCTCCCTTCTCTCTCTTTCTTTCCTCTTTCTTTCTTTCTCCCTTCTGTCCCTTTCTTTCTCCCTTCCCTTCCCTTCCCTCCCCTCCCCCTCTCTCCCTCCCTTCTCTCTCTTTCTTTCTTTCTTTCTTTCTCTCTCCCTTCCCTCCCTCCCTCCCTTCCCTTCCCTTCCCTCCCTCCCTCCCTTCTCTCTCTCTTTCTTTCCCTTTTCTTTCTTTCTTTCTTTCTTTCTTTCTTTCTTTCTTTCTTTCTTTCTTTCTTTCTTTCTTTCTTTCTTTCTTTCCCTTCCCTTCCCTTCCCTTCCCTTCCCTTCCTCCTCCCTCTCTTTCTTTCCCTTTTCTTTTCTTTTCTTTTCTTCTTTCTTTCTTTCTTTCTTTCTTTCTTTCTTTCTTTCTTTTTTCCCTTCCCTTCCCTTCCCTTCCTCCCTTCTCTCTCTCTCTTTCTTTCCCTTTTCTTTCTTTTCTTTCTTGTCTCCCTTCCCCCCCCCTCTCTCTCCCCCTTCCCCTTGGATAAAGCTGGCTTACTTAGCACACACACCCCCTTCCCTTCCCTTCCTGTTCAGGTACAGGCATGATCAGGTACAGGTAGTTTCCATCCCTTCCCCTTCCTTCTCCTAACAAGTGCCTGAGGCTGAAGCACCTCCCCCTCCCCTCACGCCCCCCCCCCCGACTCCTGCGATCGATTGCATCGTGGCTTCCCGATGCCAGCATTGGCAGCTAGCCGACTGTCTGGCGGCTAACTGTCCTGAGTGCCTAAAAGCCCAGGAGGAACAGTGTGTCGTCGAATGGGCCGCACTGAAGTGTGTGGGACAGAGGGACCGTGGCCCATTGGCCAGGGCGAACAGCTAGCGGTGTGTCAGCCGAGGCGAAAAGTTAGAGGTGAACGCCTGGAGGTGGAACTTTGGCAGAGAAGCAGGTGCAACCAAGGATAGGAGCCGAAAAGTCTCATTTCAGAACTGGAAGAACTCTCAAGGTTCCTTTCAAATCTGCCATTCTGTTATTTCTTACACCAGGTTTTTCCATAAAGATATAAAACTTTCTTCGGGAATCAAAACAATACAGGATAAGGATAACTTTGGTTCTCCAAAGCCTAGAA
Organism: Coluber constrictor foxii; assembly: GCA_038048745.1. NCBI lineage: Eukaryota > Metazoa > Chordata > Lepidosauria > Squamata > Colubridae > Coluber > Coluber constrictor. Next base: position 4,072,100 of record CM075967.1, on the reverse strand, counting down.
CAGTCCAAGGCCTACCATATACAATCGCTTCGAAACGCTTTTCAATTACAATTAAATTCAGGACATTTGCTGCCCTCCACATGTAGGCCAGTTAATCCGTAACCTCATCTTAAATACTTTGTTAAGAAAGTGGGGGAAAAGAAGACAGGAGTTGCTGCCTTGCCTGATTTTTGCCGGCTGGTAAACATAGCTGTAAAGCCGAAGATGGGAGGCGGCGAGGGAATATTTTAATTAAAGCCTCCAAAATAGGCTTTTTGAAAAGAAGAGAGGGGAAAAAAAAAAAGCAATAGGAAGAAATCATTTTCTCTTCCGCCGCTACCAATCCAAGGTGCGAAGGAGAACTCTCTTGACTAAGGGCTCGTCTGGTTTACGATCCCATCAACTTTTATTGATTGATTTTTACTTTTTTTGCTTTCTGTCCCAGTTCTTGCAGTTTGTTTATAGAGGGGCTATTAATCAGGAGAGCAACTTGCGGTGAGCCAAGACTTTGACTAAAAGAAACAAGAGATGCTGCGAATAAAGAACATAAGCTTTCTTTTTAATTTTTTTACTATATATATATATATATATATATATATATATATATATATATATATATATATATATATATATATATATATATATATATATATATATATATATATATATATATATATATATTTGGTTACAGGAACCGGTCCAGGTTATAGAATGGCGCCACAACTTTCCGGAAACGGCTTTCAATAATGCTTTATTGGACATTTCTAGCAAAGTAAGTGAGGAAATGAATCACTGGCTGTAACTGTAAGAATAATAATGGGAAGGAGAAGCAAAAGATCTCTTTAAGGCTGACCACTGAAACGAGGATGTAGGAAAAGGGTTCCTGGTTGAGAGCAGGAGGAAGCAAAAACACTATTCACAAGAAGGAATAATAGATTTCTGAAGAGGAAAAATGAAAGCAGTAACAAAATGTTCCAGGGAAAAAGAATCCACAGCTCTATTTATACAACTGGATCTTCCTACGGTCAATGAAAGGAGCCTGGATAGCTCAGGAGATTAACCATTGTAATTAAACACTAGCTGTCTGCAATTACTGTAAGTTCGAATCTCCCCAGGCTCAAGGTCGACTCAGCCTTCCATCCTTTCTAAGGTAGGTAAATTGAGGGCCCAGTTTGTGGGGGCAATAAGTTGACTTTGTATAAAATATACAAAAGTATGAAGGCTATTGCTTAACGCATTGTAAGCCATCCTGAGTCTCCGGAGAAGTGTGAGCTTTCGCCCCACCCCCAAGCGGTGTTCTTTTTTATACAAAGTCAGCTTATTGCCTCCACAATCCGGGTCCTCATTTTACCTACCTCAGAAGGATGGAAGGCTGAGTCAACCTTGAGCCTGGTGAGATTCGAACTCGCAGTAATTGCAGGCAGCTGGCAGCTAAGTGCTATTTAACAGCGCTTTAGTCTGCTGCTCCACCAAGGCTCCTGACTTTGACTTTCAGTCAGTAGATAGATTTACATTAAATAACATTCAGGAAACTCAAATATATAAGAAAGAGATGAAGAGGAAAACGGAAAGGGAAGAAAGGGTTAGGAGAGAATGGGGGGATATGGAAGAAACAAAAGAGTTACTCCTTGACGGAGCAAGTAGAAAGACTGAAGCGATCAGAATGTTCAGATGAGGGGATTTAAAAATAGCTTCATTGTTAATTCATGTGGTGAATTTTGATTGATTAATCAATGAGTTCAATTTCAGTCAGTTTGCACATACATATAATTAATAGCCCTGAAGGAAAAAGGGTTTTTTTTTTCTTTTTAGATCAAGATACCCAGAATAATATTTTAAATTGGGTTGAGTCCCAAGGAAATCAAAAGAACCATAGATTGGTTTAATACTTTGCCTTGGTGTTGTAGGGCCGTCTAATTCGCTTGCTTGCTTGGCAAAGGGATTATTTAAGAGAGCAAGGAAGGAGTGGATCATCGGTGGCCTTATTAGGTGAGATTTCTCAACCTCTCGCGATCTTCATGCAAATTATTTTTCCAGTTATGTGAAGAGTAGGCTGGAAGAAGGACTAGGACCATGATGGCGAAACAGTGGCACGCGTGTCAGAAGTGGCACGCAGAGGCCTCTCTGTGGTCATGTGCCTGTTGCCAGCTGCTCTTCTGGTTCCTGGTGTGGACATGTGCACCGGCCAGCTGATCTTCGCGGGTTCTGGAGCTCTGGAAAATGGCCAAAAAACAGGCCATTTTTCGGGCCGTTTTCTGGGCCTCTTCTGGGCTGTTTTCCAGGCCAGTTTTCAGCTGTTTTCAGACTGTTTTCAGCCCAGAAAATGGCCCAGAAAAACAGCCCGAATACAGGCATGCATGTGCTGGCCAGCTGATCTTTGGATTCCCAGTGGTCCAGCAATGCACATGCATGCACATGCATGCATGTTCCAGTTTGGGCACTTGGTGCCAAAAAGGTTCACCATCCCTGGATTAGGAGAAGGATGATTGTCTGGTGGAGTTGATGAGTGATCCAAGTAATAATCAGAAGACTTTTTTTTCCCCTGAAACAATGCATTTTAACTGGGGAGGGGGAACGTTAAACATGATAGGGGAATTGTTTAATTGATGGGGTTCAGTTGGTTTTGTTTACACTGGTCTTCTCCAATCTGGGCACACTCCTGATGTCTGGACTTTCACTCCCAAATGTTCCCATCCACCGGACCCACAGCTGTGAATTCTGAGATTTTGATCTGTACATCTAGAAGCTGCCGAGATTGTGAAACGCCTCCTATAAAATATTGCAATATTGAGTGGAACAGAAAAGGACCTCTAGAAAAGGTATTTTCAGTTTTCAAGTAATAATAGGGGCCTGGTGGCTCAGCAGACTAAAAGCATTGTGATTAACATCAGCTGTCTGCTATTACTGTAAGTTTGAATCTCACCAGGCTCAAGGTTGACTCAGCCTTCCATTCTTTCTAAGGTAGGTAAATTGAGGACCCAGTTTGTGGGGGCAATAAGCTGACTTTGTATAAATATACCAAAGTATGAAGGCTATTGCTTAACACATTGTAAGCCGCTCTGAGTCTCTGGAGAAAGGCGGCATATAAATCAAATTTAAAGAAAAATAATAATAGCACTTAACATTTAGACTTATATATCGCTTTACAGTGTTTTACAGCCCTCTCTAAGCAGTTTACAGAGTCAGCATATTGCCCACAACAATCTGGGTCTCCATGTTACCCACCTTGGAAGGGTGGAAGGCTGAGTCAACCTTAAGCCGGTCAGGATTGAATTTCTGATTGTGGGCAGAATTAGCCTTCAATACTGTCTTCTAACCAGAGGGAGAGAGGAAGGAAGGAAGGAAGGAAGGAAGGAAGGAAGGAAGGAAGGAAGGAAGGAAGGAAGGAAGGAAGGAAGGAAGGAAGGAAGGAAGGAAGGAAGGAAGATAGCAATAGCACTTAGATTTATATACCACTTAACAGTGTTTTACAGCCCTCCCTAAGTGGTTTACAGAGTCAGCATCTTGCCCCCAATAATCTGGCTCCTCCCTCATTTTACCCACCTCGGAAGGATGGAAGGCTGAGTCAACCTTGAGTCTGGTGAGATTTGAACTGCCAAATTGCAAGCAGCTGGCAGTCAGCAGAAGTAGCCTGCAGTACTGCACTCTAACCACTGCGTCATTGTGGCTCATATAATGGTGGATGTGGTCCTGGTATTCCTTGAGTTATGACCATAATAGAGCCTGCCCATCCCAGTCGTAGCTTGTGACAGTTGTCGCAGACTTAGAATATATTATATATCATATTATATTAATCATATTTCTATGCCGCCCACTCTCTGAGGACTCTGGGCGGCTTACAACAATCAAAAGTATACTAAATAGCATATTGCCCCCAACAATCTGGGTCCTCATTTTACCCACCTCAGAAGGATGGAAGGCTGAGTCAACCTTGAGCCGGTGAGATTTGATCAGTTGATCTGCTGAACTAGCAGTCAGCTGAAGTAGGTGCAGTACAGCACTCTAACCACTGTGCCACCTCGGCTCTAGAATAACGTTATTGTCATTTAAATGTACACTAATCGGCATACATAAAAATGAGATCTCATTGCATACATTGTAAAACACATTCATGAGATTGTCAGCTTCTGCCAATGGTTGTAAGTATGGCCTGATTGTTGGCCTGACGACTGTTGGAGCTTCAAATCTGGGCTGTAAGTATCCCACAGGTAGGTCTGTCAGAAATTAAAACAGTCACTAAGTGACTCATCATAAATCAAGGATTACCTCTATTTCTCCGCCACCATGGGAAATCCTCGGAGGAAGTCATGGCAGTTCCCAAATTATTAAAAGCAAATGATATCACAGATTCTCAATTCAGGCCGTGTTTGAATGTTACTTCATGGGGTTTGAGGCCAGTTTTCTACCACACAGGGATGTTTTGTGCCTCAATAGCTCCTCTGCATTTTTACATTAGTGGTTAATTACAAGGAAATTCACTTCTGGGCAATGGTAACCTGGACGGAATTAAGCCTTCTGCTTTGACACAGATTATCAACACTCCAAATGTGTATGAAAGAAAAATCAACATTAAAAACAAAAACAAAATTGGTGGACTTTCGAAGTGTTTGAAGTCGAAGCTTCAATCCATTCAATAACCCTAAGATGTTAAAAAGAACGACGACTTTCAAACGGTTCTTTTAAACTCGGTTTCTTCCTCCCTCCCCCTCCCCACTAGAAAGAAATTCCTTTAACAAATGCTCACTGCAGGAGAAATAGATGATGTGAAATTATTTTGGGATGTGGCTGAGAATGTCCTGGCTGAGCAAGTGATGCCTCATAAATCATTCTTTTTTTTCCTACGCTTGATTTTGCTTTCAGGCGAGATAATGTCAGCTCACAGGGGAGGCTGGTGCCTTGCACTTAAAGACGAACCAACCTGAGGATGTGCAGAATGGAAAATGAGGAAGGAAGTGAGAGAGGTGGAGGACGAGAAGAGGATGGCCCAAGAACTGCCGAGAGGCAGTTACATGGCAAGCTGAAGTCTTGAGGAAAACAAGAATTGCAAAAGAAACTTGCGTGTAAAAGAAGAGCTCTTGGGAGGTGGGGGGAGACTTTTAATCAGCTTTCTGTATTAGAGAAGGAGCTCTAATACAGCCCTTTGGATATGCAGATTATAATCTGCATATTGAGTGGTGTGGTGGGCTAGAGGTGGAGCGCATACCTCACAATCAGGAGACTGTGAGTTCGATCCTAGGTAGAGGCAGATATTTCTCTCTCTGGGCACAATGAGAATGTATCTGCTGAATATAACTCCGCATTGGTGACAGGAAGGGCATCTGGCCAGTCAACATTCAGCTCCATTCAGTTGCCCAGACTCCACCCCCGCAAGGGAATACAGGGTCGTTAAAAGAAGATTATTATAATCTGCATATTGAGTGGTGCGTTGGGCTAGAGGTGGAGTGCTCACCTGACAGTCAAGAGGTTGTGAGTTCAATCCTAGGTACAGGCAGATATCTCTCTCTCTGGGCACAATGAGAATGTATCTGCTGAATATAACTCTGCATTGGCGACAGGCAGGGCATCCGGCCATTAAAACACTCAGCTCCATTCAGTTGCTCAGACTCCACCCCGCAAGGGAATACGGGGTCGTTACTTCTCGGTTGGATTACTGTAATGCCCTCTACATGGGGCTGCCCTTGGGATGCATCTGGAGGCTCCAGCTAGTCCAGAATGCGGCCACATGGGTTGTTACGGGAGCCTCTCACTATTCCCGTATAACACCCCTCCTGCGCAAGCTGCACTGGCTGCCGGTGGTCCTCTGGGTTCGTTTCAAGGTGCTGGTGCTCTCCTATAAAGCCCTACATGGCTTAGGCCCGGGGTACTTGCAGGACCATCTCCTGCCATCCTCCCATTGTCCTGTGTGCTCTCACAGAGCGGGCCTCCTCAGGGTGTCGTCAGCAAACAATGTCGGCTGGCAGCTCCCAGGAGGAGAGAGTTCTCAGTGGGAGCACCGACCCTCTGGAACTGTTTGCCCACCGAGCTCAGGATAGTCCCTGACCTTCTCTCCTTTCGCCGCGAACTGAAGACGTGGCTCTTTCATCAAATGGACTGAGCCCTTGGGGGGTTTGCACATTGTAATAATTTTAATTGAATTTTAATTGGATTTTAACTATATTTTGCTTTTTATTGTTGATTTTTTTATCTTGTAAGCTGCCCTGAGTCCTTCCGGAGAAGGGCGGCATATAAATCGCAATAAAATAAAAAAATAAAATAAAATAAAATAAAAATAAATAAATAAAACAAAACAAAACAAATAAAATTAAAATAAAATTAAAATAAAATAAAATAAAATAAAATAAAATAAAATAAAATAAAATAAAATAAAATAAAATAAAATAAAATAAAATAAAATAAAATAAAATAAAATAAAATAAAATAAAATAAAATAAAATAATAAAATAAAATAATAAACAAACAAAACAAAACAAAACAAAACAAAACAAAACAAAACAAAACAAAACAAAACAAAACAAAACAAAACAAAACAAAACAAAACAAAACAAAATAAAATAATAAAATTAAATTAAATTAAATTAAATTAAATTAAAATAAGATGATTATAATCTGCCTATTCATACCTTGCACATTTCTTTAGGTGAAAGTGAGTAATGTGCAACACTCACTTCTCAAAATGTTTGCTGTTCTTGTAGATAATCTACGGGGTGACACTTCACAACGGAACAATAAAATGCATCTGACAAAAAAAAAGAGCAATTGTTACCGATTTAAGGTTTCTAAATCCACATTGCAATTCTAAGCAAAATAACTGGGTAAAAAGGGGAAGAAGCGAGAAAGGGATGAAATGGTTCTGGTTTGATGCTCTGTGAAATCAGCTTTGGAACTCCGTTAGTCTTTCTTTTTCCCTTCACCAAAAGGATTCTGATTTTTGTTCGTTTGTTTGTTACTTGACTTTCAAAGATGATTTCCGCTGGGTGATTTCCTTGAAATTTACTTGCTCTTGGGAATGTATCTGCTACTTTTGTTCCTTTCTGTGATATGACTTGCCACCATTCTGAAGACTCCTTGGTCCTTCAGTTTTGATTTTTTCCCCCCCAGTTCGAACAAGGCCCTTGGGAAGATTGCTCTTGGGAAAACACCCTCCTTGTTCTTTTCTTTTCTTTTCTTTTCTTTTCTTTTCTTTTCTTTTCTTTTCTTTTCTTTTCTTTTCTTTTCTTTTCTTTTCTTTTCTTTTCTTTTCTTTTCTTTTCTTTTCTTTCTTTTCGTTCAAATTCAAATCCAATTTTGCAAGAGCCAAAGTTTTGCAGTGATTTATGGATGTCATTGCAACCTTTATTGAGAAACTTCCGCTGACTTGATCAGAAATGCTTTAATTTCTCAAAAAGCTTTTGTATTTTCCCCCCTAAAAATTCTGAACAAAAATTCCCCTGACTTTAACTTCAGAGGAAACTTATGAACAATGTTGGGTCTTGCCTTGTAGCTTGATTTTAGCTTAATCAGGACTTGGGTTTTCAGCCTAATGAATCTTCTTCCTTTTTCCTCCTCTTCCTCTTCTTCTTCCTTTCTCTACCTCCTTCCTCCTCTTCCTCTTCTTCTTCCTTTCTCTACCTCCTTCCTCCTCTTCCTCTTCTTTCTCCTCCTCCTTCTCCTCGTTCCTCCTTCTCCTCCTCCTTCCTTCTCCTTCCTTCTCCCTCTCCTTCCTCTTCCTCTTCTTCCTCTTCCTCCTCCTCCTCCTCCTTTCTTCTACTCCTTCCTCCTCCTCTTCCTCCTCCTCCTTCCTTCTCCTTCCTTCTCCCCCCTCCTCTTCCTCTTCCTCTTCTTCCTCCTCCTCCTCCTTTCTTCTCCTCCTTCCTCTTCTTCCTCTTTCTTCTCCTCCTTCCTCCTCTTCGTCTTCTTCCTCCTCTATCCTCCTCCACCCTCCTCCTCCTCCCCCCCTCCTCCTCCTCCTGCCTCCTCCTCTTCCTTTTCTTCCCACCAATAACTTTGTGTTCAATCACTGTTTCTCACCCCTAGCAATTTGAGGATGTGTGGATTTCAACTCCCAGAATCCCCCAGCCCCTTCTCTTGGTCACATGACCCAAGCAGAACAAATGCAGTCTGCCCTTCCCAGCTTTCCCAGTGCAAGGGTACACACTAGCACACACAGATGCAATTTAAGGGGGAAACAGACACCCCCCTACAAATCTTACTTTACTACATACAGTAGAAGCCTGTCCAGCTAAACCTTGCAATTGTGCATATTGCAATACTTAACTTAAGACAAGAAGTGGAGCTCCATTGGTACCCACCACCATTCTTCAATTTGTTCATCTATAAAGCACGGATTAATCTCCAATGCTCCTGGTTTGTCCCTTTATCAACACCAAGCACATTCGGACAGAAAACGATTTATAGAGAAAGGTCTGAAACACACAGCAAGAAACACACACCAAAACGACTTTCTGCCCGTATTTGTCTAGGGGATAAAAGCAATTCAGATCTGTTGCCAAGAAGTCACCTTTTAATATTTCCTCATGCTGTTCTCTTCTTCCCATGAGCCTGTCAGATCATCAGCCTTGATATCTGAGGTGTCATAACGGGGAAGAGGGGACGACGAAAGGAGTGTACATCTCAATGCCATCTTGACACTCCAGCTGAAAAACACTCAGGGCTCAAGAAAGGAATTTCAGAAAGGAAAGGAGATCGGTTTTTCGTTTTTTTTCAACAGCATTCCTTGTTGTGCTGCTGCCAGTGCTGGGTTGCTCCTGATCACCTCAGTTCGGGCGAATTGGTAGCAATGGGGGGCTCCACCCACCCGCCCAGACATTATCAAAAACGCTCTGCGCATGCAAACTGGTAATGCCGTGATTTGAAACCCACTATTGGCTGCTGCAATTGGAAACCAAAATCTGCACAGTTAAAACCTGGAAATTTAATTAGGTTTTCTTGCTTAGTCCCTCTTTTACCAGAAATGAGTAAATTTTGAAAGAAAACTTTGTGGGGTAGATTTCCAAAGAGCTTTGTCCCCTGTCTCTACACACCTTGAAAAGAAAACAACAACAACAAAGGAGCTGGTTATTCTCTCCAGTCCGTTTCTAAAGTTGATGGCCCTTTATCATGTCCTTATCTTTGGTTCTATCGTGTCCCCCAGGAACTGGAAATGGTGTATTGCTTGCTTCCATTTTTGTGACATGAATGATGGAGCCATCTTCCTTATGCAGAGGTAAGGAAGATGACCTTGATGGAAATAAGCAAGGACTACCATCCACAGGTATCCAATTACCTAGGTAGCAAGGTATCCTTGGTGGCGCAGCAGATTAAAGTGGTGTTAAGTGACAGCAGCTGCCTGCAATTACTGCAAGTTCGAATCTCACCAGGCTCAAGGTTGACTCAGCCTTCCATCCTTCCGAGGTAGGTAAAATGAGGACCTGGATTGTGGGGGCAATAAGATGACTTTGTATAAAAAAGAACACCACTTGGTGGGCGGGGGGGGGGGGGGCGAAAGCCCTACTAAGCAGGTATATACAAAAGTATGAAGGTTATTGGTTAACGCATTGTAAGCCGCCCTGAGTCTCCGGAAAAGGGTGGCATATAAATTGAACCAATAAACAAACAAACAAACAAACTTAGGGGGTTGGATTGTGGGGAGGGAGGTTGGAGACTAAAACATTCAAAGAACAGTTGCAGGAATTGGGTATATCTAGTCTTGGACTGCAAGGTGATCAAACCAGTCAGTTCTAGAGGAGATCAACCCTGGCTGTTCTTTAGAAGGCCAGATCCTGAAGAGGAAACTCAAATACTTTGGCCACCTGATGAGAAGGAAGGACTCACTGGGGAAGAGCCTAATGCTGGGAACGATGGAGGGCAAAAGAAGAAGGGGACGGCAGAGAATGAGGTGTCTGGATGGAGTCACTGAAGCAGTTGGAGTGATCTTAAATGGACTCCAGAGGATGGTAGAGGACAGGGAGGCCTGGAGGAACATTGTCCATGGGGTGGTGATGGGTCGGACACGACTTCGCGACTAACAACAACAACAAGTCTAGTAGAAAGAAGGGCTAGGGTTAACATGATAGCAGTGTTCCAATATCTCAGGGGCTGCCCCAAAGAAGAGGGAGTCAAGCTATTCTCCAAAGCATCTGAAGGCAGGACAAGAAGCAACGGGTGGAAAGTAATCAAGGTGAGAAGCAACCTGGAATTAAGGAGATGATGACAGTGATGACAATTAACCGGTGGAACAGAAGTTGCCTTCAGAAGTTGTAGGTGCTTCATCCCTGGAGGATTTTAAGAAGAGATTGGACAACCATTTGTCTGAAATGGTATAGAGTCTCTTGGTTGAGCAGGGGGTTGGACTAGAAGACCTCCAAGGTCCCTGCCAGCTCTGTTATTCCTGGCAACTTTAAAACCGTAGACCATGCTGGCAGTGGTTGAAAATGACCTCCGAGATTCCCAGATGGCCTGATTTATTATTACTTCGGAATCCCTTAACAACCGGGCCAAGAAAGGTTATAGAATGGGGCCAAATTCACTTAACAACTGTCTCACTCAGCAACGGAAACATTGGGCTCAATTGTGGTCATAGGTCGAGGACGATCTCCACTTAAAAATAGCTTGTTCCGGAGTGAACTGGATCAGGAGTGGTTTTCACTTATCTTTACTACTTGGTCGGAACTGTGAGCGTGCGTGTGCTTGCCTTTACTCGTGCTCAGCGCTTCTGCGTATGCGCAGAGTGTCCATGATGACATCTGGATGGGTGGGCGGAACCATTCGCTGATGCTGCTACCGGTTTTCTCAAACTGGGGCAAACCTGTAGAAACCCACCACTGAACCGAATCCAATTTCATGCAGAAAAGTGGCCAGATGACGCCGGGATTGGCGTGTTGCTATCCTGCCAATTGACGAAGCTCGCTCACCCTTCTCGAGCGGTTATCGGACTGCTCCTTTTCAAGTCAGCCTTTCGCCCTTCGAACATTGCAAGGAATTGACTTTCTTTCTTAAAAGATTGGAAAGGAGGAAGGAAGAAAAGGAATCAGGCCAATTCAGGCCATTTTTAAAGGGGAGAGGGGGAAAAAAACTCCTAATTAGGATGAATTATAATTGATCTGCGATTAAAAGACAATTACCTGCGCTAGGTAAATACGGGGGGGTGGGGAGGGAGGGGAGGAGGAGGGAGAAGCTGGAAAGACAGTACGTGAATTACAGCTTGCTCGGCCCTCCGCTCCTCCAATGCCCCTGTCAATTGTGGCTTGAAACAAGTACTACAGTCTCATCCAATATCCATCTAACCTTTCCATTCTCCATTGCTCGGTCGGTTTCCTTGGCAACCATTTAAAAGTCTGAGGAAAGAAGAAGAAGAAAAAAGAAAAGAAAAGGCACAGCTGCTTCTTAAAATAAATAAATAAATAAGAGGCAAGACTGTTCTCTTAAGAAGGATGTCCCTCCCTCCCTCCCCCTCCCTCCCTCCCTCCTTCCTTCCTTCCTTTCTTCCTTCCATCCTTCCTTCCTTCCTTCCTTCCTTCCTTCCTTCCTTCCTTCCTTCCTCTTCCCTTCCTTCCTTCCTTTTCTTCCTTTTCTTCCTCCCTCCCTCCCTCCCTCCCTCCCTCCCCACTTCCCCTATTTTCCTTCCCCTCCCTCCCTCCCTCCCTCCCACATCCCTTATTTCTCTTCCTTCCCTTCCCTTCTATTCTCTCCCTCCCTCCCTCCCTCTCCCTCCCCACTTCCCTTATTTTCCTTCCCCTCCCTCCCTCCCACGTTCCCTTATTTTCCTTCCTTCCCTCCTTCCTTCCTTCCTTCCTTCCTTCCTTCCTTCCTTCCTGCCTTCCTTCCTGCCTTCCTTCCCCCCTCCCTCCCTCCCTCCCTCCTTCTTTTTCTTCCTTCCTCCCTCCCTTCCACCTTCCCTTCCTTCCTTCCTCCCTCCTTCCTTTTCTTCCTTCCTTCCTTCCTCCCTCCCACCTTCCCTTATTTTCCTTCCCCTCCCTCCCTCGCTTCCTCCCTCTCTCCCTTATTTCCATTCCTCTTCTTTCCTCCCTCCCTCCCTTCCTTTCCTTCCTTTTTACAGGTTCTGCATCCTTTGGTGAAGATATGCTTCCCTTCCAAGTGCTTTCATAGTCTATAAAATCTCACCTTTAGTGCCCTGGGAATTTAAAAAAAAAAAAAAAAAGAAAGGAGGGAAAGGTAATTAGAAGGGCGTTACTGAGGCGTAAGTGGCGTTTCATTGGGGCTGGAAGTCAGTTCTATTTAGAGCAGCGTATCTAGTGGAGGGATGTGAGGAGGAGGAGGAATCGTAAATCAAGGTCGTGGTAGGGCTGTTAAAAAAATATCAATCAAAGAACCATTCTTCAGGAGGTTGGCATGGATTCCTTTTTTGTCTTTCTGTTCGTGTAACAAGCTTTTGAGCTGCCTGAAACCCTAACCAAAAAAAACCAGGATTGGGAAACTAGTGTGGCGTATAGGTAATCCTCGACTTATCTATTTTGCAGTATCCTTCCTCTGAAATGGGGTGGTAATGGAAATTTTGCAGTATCCTTCCCCTGCCATGCCCATCGAGCCACGCCCACCACACCCATCAAGCCACGCCCACAGAACCGGTAGTTAAAAAAAATTGAATTCCACCACTGTCTTAATCATTACACAAATCAACTGAAGCCTACAAGGCAGGATTCAACACGCGATGAGTGTTTATTCTTTTTTTTTTCCCCCGTTTAAGAGTGCTTTTGAAAAGATGCGCTTAAGCCCATTCCCATGGTAATCAGTGAGAGTTGAAAGGGGTTGATTTGGTCACGATGTGCCTGCTTCCAACTGATTAGTCAGCAGTGGTCAAGTTCAAGCAGTAAGCCTTGCAACTCAAACATCTGTCGATGACTTTGCAAAGGCAATTTAAAAAAAAAACAACACACCACACACTTCTGGGTCATTACTCTTGTAAAAGAAAAGGTCACCAAATCAGAAAAGATAGGGTTGGATTTTGTCCCCCCCCCCCCCCCAGCAGCTAACAACCAGGGATGGCATTTACATACTAAATTGCAAATGTTCTCGCGTTTCTTCAATAAAATGAGATCTTTCTTGACAGTTGAGGAACAGAAACAGAATAACAGTGTTGGAAGGGACCTTGGAGGTCTTCTAGTCCAACCCCCTGCTTAGGCAGGAAACCCTACACCACTTCAGACAAATGGTTATCCAACCTCTTCTTAAAAACTTCCAGTGTTGGAGCATTTACAACTTCTAGAGGCAAGTTGTTCCACTGATTCATTGTTCTAACTGTCAGGAAATTTCTCCTTCGTTCTAAGTTGCTTCTCTCCTTGATTAGTTTCCACCCATTGCTTCTTGTCTTGCCCTCAGGTGCTTTGGAGAATAGCTTGACTCCCTCTTCTTTGGGGCAGCCCCTGAGATATTGGAAGACTGCTATCACGTCTCCCCTAGTCCTTCTTTTCATCAAACTAGACATACCCAGTTCCTGCAAAAAGGATCTTTACTTTCCATCAGATCAGCTAAGTTATTGCCAACCTGATTTTCATGGATGCCACACTTCTCTTGCCAGATGTTGGCAAATGGATGCGCTTCTCCTTCTTCATCGCCTCTTAGCTATTAGGTATTCGTTTCTCCACGAGAGGAATGTTTGTAAGGTCGGTAATCAGGAAAATCCATTGTAGGTGCAATTTAAGGAATGACGAGTCCTCTAACAATGGCCCTTACTAGAATCATGCCTTCTTGGTTAAGAGACAGATGTTTAGTCTTTTTTTTAAATGAACATCAGTGAAACCCTTTTTCATGCTGAAACTGAACAATCCAGCACTGCCAGTTGTAGTCCCAGCACATCTGGAAAATACCAGATTGGAGAAGACTGATATATTGTGTAACAATAGCTGCACATTCAGCGCAGCAATAAAATATGACTGTGCTCCACCTGTCAAGGTTTTTTTTTTGTTGTTGTTGTTGTTGTTCATTGCCTTTCCCGACTTGCTGGTGTTTCCAGTTTTAATACAAAAATAGACCAACCACCTGTATACATCCTATTCAGAGAATTCTGCCACTCTGAGGAATAGTAGATGGGGAACAAAAACTTGGTATTTACAAGCATTCTCTATCATCCTTCAGCAAAAGTAGTCAAAAAAGATTAAAGCTTGAAATGACCATTATACAGTATGTTCTTCAGTGGCTGGTTAATATATATTTATATAATATGTATTACGTATATATACATAATTATATATTTACGTAGAAAAAAACTGGCTGAGAGAAAAATACATATAAAGACCTACGAAAAGAGAATAAAATAAATATTTGACCGTTACAGGGAGGAGTCATGAGATGAGGGGTGTGGCTAACTGAAGAAGACAAACTAGTCAGAAATAGATCTATCTTAGTCTCCCTTAAGTCTCACAACAGACAGCAAAATGCTGCTTTGATATCTAATAAAGCCTAAAAACTAGTGAATGAGATTTCACTGAACTATGGCTGTAGAAACATCTTGATTTACGTAGGAAAAACCTGGCTGAGAGAAAAATACACATAAAGACCTACGAAAAGAGAATAATAAATCAGTTTATTCTCCTTCTGCCTGGTCTTATATTCTGTTCTTTTTTTTTTTTTTCAACCTGTGAAAATTTGGGGAACCTGAAAATCAAAATAAGTTTGGGTTGCCAACTGAGGGGTCATATTTCAATACTAAGCACTAGAGCAGTGATGGCTAATCTTTTTGCCATCAAGTGCCAAAAGTTGGGGTCGTGAGGGGGGGTTGCGTGCGTGCCCACACCCATTTCAATGCCCCCCATGCCCCGCCCCCTGGCATTTCCCCCCCCCACCGCTTTTGGCACACAATGGCAAAAAGGTTACTGGTGGGCCTGGTAGGCCCGTTTTTCATCCTCCTCAGGTTCCAGAGGCTTTCTTGGAGCCTGGGGAGGGCAAAAATGGCCTATCCCCCCCCCCCGGAGGTGGGAAGTGGCCCATTTTCTGACTTATGGTGGGCCTGGGAGGCTCGAAAATTAGCTGGCTGGCATGCACATCCGCACTGGAGCTAAGCTAGGGCAATGCTCGCATGCCCCCAGATATGGAACCTATGGCAGATGTGCCGTAGGTTCGCCATCATGGCAGTAGAGGGCAGGACCTAGAAAACTGTCAAGTTCCTTGATATGTAGAGTCAATCCAATCTATTCTACTTTTGAATTAAAAACCCCTCCCCACCAGCAAGGAGCCTTGATGGAGCAGCGGACTAAAGTGCTGTTAAATAGCACTTAGCTGCCAGCTGCCTGCAATTACTGTGAGTTCAAATCTCACAGTAGTGAGTTCAGGCTCAAGGTTGACTCAGCCTTCCATCCTTCCGAGGTAGGTAAAATGAGGACCTGGATTGTGTGGGCAATAAATTGACTTTGTATAAAAAAGAACACCGTTTGGGGGGGGGGCGAAAGTCCTACTAAGCAGTTATATACAAAAGTATGACGACTATTGCTTAATGCATTGTAAGCCAACCTGACTCTCCAGAGAATGGCGGCATATAAATCAAACCAATCATCATCATCATCATCATCATCATCATCTGAACCAGATAAACAAGAGATTAATTAGCACAAAGTTTAATACTGGACAATCAAGAAGTAAAGTGTACCAAAGAAGTTGGAACAAAAAAGATTTAGTGTTTGTAGAACTAATAGTGGATAATATCTGGACAAATATGTAAATGAGGACAAGAGATATGTATATAAGAACAAAGTAGCAATGTATGTTAAATAGTTAAGTATATTTGTTGTTATGGAAAAAATATGTATGGATATGATAAGACCAAGATAGTCACACCGTGTCCAATGTTTTTAATGTTTCTTAAATAAAAAAACTTTTTTATATATAAATAAATAAAAACAGTAGTAAACATTACCCCAATAAAGGAATGACCAACTCAGATAGACAATCGAACAATAAACAACAGCCTAATCAAGTAACCATCAAAAAAACGCCCACCAACATTGACAGAGTAAGCCAGTTGTATATAAACAGAGGGAAAACCACACTCCCTCCTAGCACTGATGATGTTTCTTAGTCTGGTATTGAAACGTCTACAAAAAAAAACAACCAAGCTCTGAGAGCAGCCAAGGATCACATTGGTTGCAGAGGTGGTATTCAGCAGGTTCTGACCAGTTCTGGAGAACCGGTAGCAGAAATTTTGATTAGTTCGGAGCACCAGTAAATACCACCTCTGACTGGTCCCGTCCCCATCTATTCTCTGCCTCCCGAGTCCCAGCTGATTGGGAGGGAATGGAGATTTTGCAGTAACCTTCCTCTGGAGTGGGGTGGGAATGGAGATTTTACAGTATCCTTCTCCTGGATTGGGGAGGGAATGGAGATTTTACAGTATCCTTCTCCTGGATTGGGGAGGGAATGGAGATTTTACAGTATCCTTCTCCTGGATTGGGGAGGGAATGGAGATTTTACAGTATCCTTCTCCTGGATTGGGGAGGGAATGGAGATTTTACAGTATCCTTCTCCTGGATTGGGGAAGGAATGGAGATTTTACAGTATCCTTCTCCTGGATTGGGGAGGGAATGGAGATTTTACAGTATCCTTCCCCTGGAGTGGGGTGGGAATGGAGATTTTACAGTATCCTTCTCCTGGATTGGGAAGGGAATGAAGATTTTACAATATCCTTCCCCTGCCATGCCCACCAAGCCATGTCCACCAAGCCACGCCCACAGGTAACTGGTAGTAAAAAAATTTGAATCCCACCACTGATTGGTTGAATATTTCCAAGATGGCTTCTCGGAAATCCCTTGGGAAATCTTGCCAAGAGCTTTGATTGCTGCCTCTGAGGATGGCAGAAGTTAAACTCAGATCTCTTGAATGCCAATCGTCCGCCGTGTCACAACACACTTCCAAAGTTTTCAAGAGGATCTGTAAACTAAAAAATCTGCTACTATTTCCTTTGCTTTTTCTTTCCCTCTTTTCCAAATACATCAGACCTTACAGTTACACTCTTTGTCCAAACCAACTGAACCATGATTGCCAGAAAATAGCTTCTCTTTTTGTGCTGGAGTCACAGATGAGCGAATCCCTATCAGAAGCCAAGCCGTTTCTTCTAAAGCCAAATTTACTTTGCAAGACAGAAGGAATTAAAAGGTTCGGGGTGTTGCTGGGTGAAATAAGCTTTTTCCAATTGCTGTGGTGTGTTTCAAAAGACCGATCCCTGGGTTGAAATGACCAGAATTAAATAAGTTGAGCTTGCTGAAGGGAAAGCAATAACCTCGGAAACTGATCAAATGGAAAGAGAGAAAGATGGAACAAGGGGTGTGGGGAGAATCCGGAGATCAATATTGCCGTCCAAACGCATCATGCAATCCCAGGACTCATTTCCATAGACTCAAGTAAAAGAAATGAGAAGGATTGACTTGGCGGAAAGGAAAGAGTGATGTGCTGTGGAGACAGAACGAGAGCTAACTGGGTTAAATTTTGAAAGGTGTTTCATTTGGATCAGGGATCATCAGGTAGAATCCTTTTAAACGTATCAACAAAACGATTCTGCAGTAGAAAATAATTCTGAGAAAGGAAGTTTTCTATCAGAGAAATTCTGATGGAAACTTCATTCCGGACAGTGGTTTGAAATTCCAGGAGATGCAGACGCAATGAACCAGGGAATAGTTACGGAAAGTTAATCCAAAGTTATTTGTAGTGCAGGGAACGTTGATATCTTCCCACCAAAGTGGTCCCTATTTTTCTACTTGCATTTTTTACATGCTTTCGAACTGCTAGGTTGGCAGAAGCTGGGACAAATAACAGGAGCTCATCCTGTTATGCAGCACTAGGGATTCGAACCACTGAACTGTCAACCTATGAGCCTGGATAGCTCAGCAGACTAAAAGCATTGTGACTAACACCAGCTGTCTGCAATTACTGTAAGTTCGAATCTCTCAGCCTTCCATCCTTTCTAAGGTAGGTAAATTGAGGGCCCAGTTTGTGGGGGCAATAAGCTGACTTTGTATAAAAATATACAGAAGTATGAAGGCTATTGCTTAACGCATTGTAAGCCGCCCTGAGTCTCTGGAGAAGGGCGGCATATATATCTAATTAAAAAAAATCATTGTTTTTGTATTTTTAATGTTTTACAACGGGGTAAATTTTCTACCATCTGCTAAGCCATCTAGAATGGCCTGATGGCCAGATGGGTGGCATACCCATTTAATAAATAAATAAAATAAATCCAAAGAGCAGTGTATCTTCTCAGGAGTTACATAGGGATTATAGGGATAATGCGAAAGAATTCCAAAGAGGCCGTCGTGTTCCCAAGTGAGTTTCCTTGAGAATGAGCGGAGAGACGGCTTCCATCATCTGAATGAAATGCCGATTGTATTCATCACACGAGAGGGCTGTCTCCCTGCCTTGTTATCGGCAGACTCTCATATTTAAGCACTCGAAGAAAAGAGGAATAAAACCGGTGGGTCACCGAAAGAGAACAAAAACTGACACCCATTCCAAATCCAATCTATAATAGATACGCGGCACCCAAACAAGTCAATAATAAGGGTGCTCAGTTCCAAAAAGCCACTGACTGGCTCTCATCAACACATTATAATATTAATCAAGCCTCATAATGTGCAGTGATTTGCATGCCAACAAATATATTTGTGCTGCTAATGGTTTGTTGAAAAGCCTCAGAGAAATGGGCTATTCATTGATATTGAATCTGGTGAAGAGGAGAGAGAGAGAGAGAGAAAGAAAGAGAAAGAGAGAGAGAGAGAGAGAGAGAGGAAGACAGGCAGAGAGAAAGAGAGAGATGGAGAGAGAGAGGCAGAGAGAAAGAGAGAGAGATGGAGAGAAAAGAGAGGTGGAGAGAGACAGAGAAAGAAAGAGAAAGATTGAGAGAGAGAGGCAGAGAGAGGCAAGAGAGAGATGGAGAGAGAAAGAGAGAGACAGAGAGAGGAAGAGAGGCAGAGAGAAAGAAAGAGGAAGAGATTGAGACAGAGAGAGGCAGAGAGAAAGAGAGATAGAGGAAGAGAGGCAGAGAAAGGCAGAGACAAAGAAAGAAAGAAAGAGAAAGATTGAGACAGAGAGAGAGAGGCAGCGTGAAAGAGAGAGTTGGAGAGAGAAAGAGAGATGGAGAAAGAGAGAGAGAAAGATTGAGATTGAGAGAGAGAGGCAGAGAGAAAGAGAGAAAGAGAGAGAGAGATGGAGAGAGAAAGAGAGATGGAGAAAAAAGAGAGGCAGAGAGAAAGAAAGAGAAAGAGATTGAGACAGAGAGGCAGAGAGAAAGAGAGAGATGGAGAGACAAAGAGAGACAAAGAGAGTGAGACAGAGAGAAAGAAAGAGAAAGAGATTGAGACAGAGACGGAGGTTTCCTTTTACAGCAATCTCCTTATAGGGTTTGCATCTCCCCCCCCCCCTTTTAATTTTCTTTCTTTTCTTTTCTTTTCTTTTTTTGGATTTGGCAAAGAAAATCATTAACATTCAGTCCAATCATCCCCTCAAGCCTCAGCGCTAAGGCACGTAACTGGATCCGTACTGAGAGGAATGCAAAAGCGAAACAACAACATCAACAACAAACCCACCAAGGCCTCCAAATCCATTTGAAAGTCTCCATTTATTGTTTTCAGGTTTTATATTGGTATTTTTAATGATAGGTTCTTAAGCCAGCTGGAGTCACCTTTGGCAAGACGGGCGGCATGTAAGTTTAATAAATAAATGAATAAATAAATAACAAAGGCACGAAACTTCAGAGACGGTGAAGAATAAAACGCAGTATGATATAGGAATGAGGAGACCCCAGTGGGAAGATGTGATTTTAGCCAATGGAGACTCAAACAACCAACCAACTGTCCCAAAGGTGCTTTTTCCGCAGGCAACTGGAGGCGACTTCCTTGTTTTTCTTTTGAAGACATTTCGCTTCTCATCCAAGAAGCTTCTTCAGCTCTGACAGGAGAGTGAGGAATGGAAGAATTGATACTCCTGAAAAAGCACCTTTGGGACAACCGTGACCTGGATCAGGGGTCTCCAACCTTGGTAAAGCTGGCTGAGGAACTCTGGAAGTTGAAGTCCACAAGTCTTAAAGTTGCCAAGTTGGAGACCCCTGACCTGGATGACTGAGAATCTCTACAGACTTTTTTTCGACGAAGTCTTATTCGTCATCTTCAGGCTGGTGTTTTCGGCTTCGTGCTTCTAGGAGCAATTCTTTCTTTCTTTCACATTGCTCCTAGAAACACGAAGCCGAAAACACCAGCCTGAAGATGATGAATGAGACTTCATCGAAATGTCGCCAAGACACTTCCAATTTTATGCGGGAGAAAACCCAAATAACCAAAGACTTACGTGTATGTATGTATGTATGTATGTATGTATGTATGTATGTACATATGTATGTATGTAGGTAGGTATTTATGTATTTCTCTTAGCCAGGTTTTTCCTACGTAAACCAAGATTTTTCTGCAGCCCTAGTTCAATGAAATCACAATCTACTAGTTTCTAGGCTTTTTTTCTTCTGGCAGCCAGCAGGCCCTATGCTGCCCATTGGGAGACTAATATAGATCTATTTCTGGCTCATTAGCCATCATCAGTTAGCCACACCCACATCTCATGTATCCTCCCTGTAAAGGTACAGTATTTGTTTTCTTACTTTTTCGTAGGATTTATGTGCATTTCTCTTAGCCAGGTTTTTCCTACGTAAACCAAGATTTTTCTGCAGCCCTAGTTCATACAGGGAGGATACATGAGATGTGTGTGTGGCTAACTGATGATGGCTAACGAGCCAGAAATAGATCTATATTAGTCTCCCAATGGGCAGCATAGAGCCTGCTGGCTGCCAGAAGAAAAAAAGCCTAGAAACTAGTGGATTGTGTTTTCACTGAACTACGGCTGCAGAAAAATCTTGGTTTTATTTATTTAATTAAACTTTTATACCGCCCTTCTCCTGAAGGACTCAGGTGGTGTACAGCCCATAATAAAAACAACATACACACAAATGTTAAAACAATTAAAACAGATTCAATGATTTGGCCGTATTATTAAAACCCCAAGACTAAAATATCCACTAAAATTCATCATTCCATCAGACCAGCTTGTTGGAATAGTAGGATCTTAAGGGCATGACAGAAGGCACGCAGGTCGGGGATCCTACGTATCTCCGGGGGCAATTCATTCCATAGGGCAGGGGCTCCCACAGAGAAGACGCTCCCCCGGGGGTCGCTAGTCAACATAATTTGACCGATGGCACCCTGAGGAGGCCCTCTTTGTGGAAGCGTACCAGCCAGTGGGAGGCAATCAGTGGCAGAAGGCGGTCTGAAGTTGTCTGAAATGGACAACTATGTCCATTTCAGAAATTGTTTCAGTCAGTCAAACAATGTCGCCTGGTGGCCCCCAGGGGGAGAGCCTTCTCTGTGGGGGCTCCCGCCCTCTGGAATGAATTGCCCCCAGAGATACATAGGATCCCTGACCTTTGTACCTTTCACCATGCCCTCAAGACCTTACTGTTCCAACTGGCTGGGCTGGCTAATTAAATGAATTTTAAGGGATGTTTAGTTTTTGAGTTTTAATATAGGGCCAAATTATTTAATAGGTTTTAAACTGTTTTTAAATTTTGTGATATATGTTGTTTTATTGGGGCTGTGCACCGCCCTGAGTCCCTCGGGAGAAGGGCGGTATAAAAATTTAGTAAATAAATAAATAAATAAATAAATAAATAAATAAAATCCCACATTGCTCTCAAATGATCTGAGGTTGCTCTTTAAGTGGGATGTTAAAGCATTGGCCTTGATATCCACGGTTAAGATTCTTGAAGCTTCCTAACCTTCGGGGATTCAATTCCCCTAAACTCACGTCATTTGCCACGCCAAAAAAGCCCTTAGGGAGTCATAATTTAAGATAAAGAAAAAAATAAATTCAATAAAGGATAAGAACAAGGCTTGGAAATGAGCTGCGTAGCTTTGTGCTAAAGCCCTCAGCTTTCCCAATTTTGATTTATTAACTTTGGAGCCAGGCGAAGCTGAGCAAAAGAGAGAGGGAGGGAGGGAGATGCAGAGATTCAGATTAATTCTCACTGTACTTTATGGAAGAGCACACATTTTATGTTCTTAATCCTACGGCACAGAAACAGTTATCCTGTAGTTCTCGTTTAATACGATAAAACAGAAATGGCTTTTGAAATTCATTGGAAAGACACCTTTTAAGAAAATTCTTAAGGTCGCCCAGGAAGTCCTCCACTTACAACCAGAATTTAGTTTGCTAAGCAAGGTAGTTTTGTTCTGACATAGGCTTCCCAAAAGGACAAAGCCGACTCCTTGTCCCGATAAAACCCCTTTTATTTAGTTTAAAGGGAATTCCTCTCCAGCAAAGCCCCGGCCAAACGATTTTCAAGAGATTTCACAAGTACAGTCCTTTATCAAGCTTGGAGAGCTGCCAGGCCGATATCTTCCAAACGCCACTCTGTAGCAGACAATACTTGGCAAGAAGTCAGAAACAAATCTTCACTCTAATGAATTGAACTAATTGTCTCCTGCAAACTCCCCACCCCTTTCGCTCCTCTTTATTCCCTAAGGGAGGGGCCATTTTCCGTCCACCTGTGGTTTTACTCCTGAGTTGACCCTTGTTCCTTAGCTGTTCCCTTCTCCTGGCAGCTCTGCGCATGTGCACACTGGGAACAGGCTCCAGCTGTTCTTCTGCCTCACTGACATCTGACTCTGAAGGTAGCTGATAACTAACAGACGGCCCTGGCCCCCTCTCTGCCTCTGATGCAGAGCCTTCCTCAGACTGGCCCATGTTCCTCCCCAACCTCCTCACTGTCTGAATCTGCCACCAGCTCTGCTGGCAGGCCACAACAGGTTTATGAAGTTAGGTTTAGGTTTAGGTTTAGGTTTATTAGATTTATATACCGCCCTACTCCCGAAGGATTCAGGGCGGTGAACAGCCAACAGTAAAAATACATGTATACAAAATTTAAAAGCCCAAATAAAATCAAATTAAATAGATTTGGCCCAGACAGAATTAAAACACCCCACACAATTTAAAACAGATTAAAATTTAAACGCTAAAAGAGGAAGAGAGGTTAGGCCAGGCCTGCCTGGTAAAATAAAAAGGTCTTAAAAGCGTGGCGGAAGGTGCGCAGATCCGGGATCCTCCGTATCTCCGGGGGGAGCTCGTTCCAGATAGTAGGTGCCCCCACAGAGAAAGCTCTCCCCCTGGGGGCCGCCAGTCGACACTGTTTGGCTGATGGCACCCGGAGGAGCCCCTCTCTATGAGAGCGTACTGACCGGTGGGAGGCTATTGATGGTAGTAGGCGGTCCTGCAAGTACCCAGGTCCTAAGCCATGGAGCGCTTTAAAGGTGGTAACCAAAACTTTGAAGCGTACCCGGAAGACCACCGGGAGCCAGTGCAGTTCACGCAGGAGAGGTGTTACATGGGAACGCCATGTCGCTCCCATCACCACCCGCGCGGCCGCACTCTGCGCCAGTTGGAGCCTCCGGGTGCTCCTCAAGGGGAGCCCCGTGTAGT
Source organism: Coluber constrictor foxii (assembly GCA_038048745.1). Lineage (NCBI taxonomy): Eukaryota > Metazoa > Chordata > Lepidosauria > Squamata > Colubridae > Coluber > Coluber constrictor. The sequence continues at coordinate 4,048,688 of CM075967.1, read as the reverse complement.
GAGTTGTGTTTGAGTTTACGACCTTTTCCCATGCTCGTTAAGCGAATGACTGCAGTTTGCCAGGTGCCCGAATGTTGATCCCGTGTCCATGGGCATGCTGCAATAGTTGTAAAGGTGAGGACTAGTCATAAATCACCTTTTTTCTCTCTGTACCATTTTAAAGGTGCTTTTTCAAGAGGCGACTGGACTTTCTGATTTTTCTTGGAAGATGTTTCGCTTCTCCAAACATCTCCAAGCTTCTTCTTGCATGAGAAATGAAACGTCTTCCAAGACAAAAAAGCAAAAAACCAGAAAGTCCAGTCACCTCTTTAAAAAAGCACCTTTGTAATGTGAATGATGAAGGAATGGTACAGGGTCAGCTATATGAACACCGGAGGACCCTCTTTATTCACATTATTATAAGAAAGAAATGTGCTTATTTAGAGATTACACTAAGTCAGCTAAATTCCATTCTTGGTAATATATATCTTCTGAGGGGCCTAGTTGTCAAGAATGCAAGGACATCCCTATGAAACAAAAGTTACTTACTATCCAAAGCAGCCATGAATCTACGCTTCAGCAATCACAGAACTGAGGATGGTTGTTTAGCTAAGATAATCTTATGAACTAGAAAATAATGTAGGAATTTAGCAATTCAGAAAGTATCAATGATCATGTAACAAATGTATGTTAACCATATATGGAAAACTGCTGTGCTCACAAAATGCTTTGTCTTGGGTATGTATAAAAGCAGTTGTATCAGAGCTCTTCTTGGTTCAGAATTGGGGATACAAATCTGATTCTGAAACTGCGCAATAAACTGTCTCTGGCTGACCAGGAATGTTGTTCAGTCTCCTCTTTCTACAACATTTGGGACAACTATGACCTGGATGACTGAGAAACTCCATAGACATTGGGCCATTTCAACTCATGGTTTCAGATGGAGGCAACCTATGATATTAAGGCAAGTGTTTCCTGGGCTGCAAGGATCTGGATGGCCACCAGATGGCAGCAGAAAGAGAACAGGGCTGCGATCACATGACCAACACAAGAGGAAACGAGTACGAAACTGTTAAACACTGTGAGTAAACTTGTCAATCCTTCTGCAGAGGGAGAAAACCTCTGAGAACCTAAATAGATTTCAGCACAGTTTGAAGGAAGGCCCCACTTGGAATACTGCATCCAGTTTTGGTCGCCACAGTGTAAAAAAAGATGTTGAGACACTAGAAAGAGTGCAGAGAAGAGCAACAAAGCTGATTAGAGGACATATACATATAAAGAACAGTTGTTGGAATATGTCTAGTTTAATGAAAAGAAGGAGTAGGGGCGATATTAAAGAAGAGATTGGACAACTATTTGTCGAAATGGTGTAGAGTTTCCTGCTTGAGTAGGAGGTTGGAGTAGACAACTTCCAAGGTTAAGTTCTATTCTATTCTATTCTATTCTATTCTATTCTATTCTATTCTATTCTATTCTATTCTATTCTATTCTATTCTATTCTATTCTACTCTACTCTACTCTACTCTACTCTACTCTACTCTACTCTACTCTACTCTAGTCCAGTCCAGTCCAGTCCAGTCCAGTCCAGTCCACCCTACCCTACCCTACCCTACCCTACCCTACCCTACCCTACCCTACCCTACCCTACCCTACCCTACCCTACCCTACCCTACCCTACCCTACCCTACCCTACCCTACTCTATTCTATTCTATTCTATTCTATTCTATTCTATTCTATTCTATTCTATTCTATTCTATTCTATTCTATTCTATTCTATTCTATTCTATTCTATTCTCCACTCCATTCCCATTTTTAATCAGCAGCAATGTTGGGTATCATGTATCATCCTTTCAAGAACTTTAATTCCAATTTGCATCGGAAAAGCTTCCCAGAATGGCCTCTATCCAATTAAATGGCAAAAGATCTACCTTGGGAGTCTCAGCTTTGAATACCGTCTGCCAGTCTGCCGAGGATGGATTCTAAGAGCAAATATTCTGACCAGGAGCCAAGGAACTTCCAATAAGGTCAGGAATTTAGTTTTGTTTCCTGCTATTAGCTCCGCATCTGAAACAGAGGAGCTGATGAACTATCAGGGCGATTCTGACTGGAAGTGAGGCAGTTCTGCATCCAATACACGGAGATGACTCAGACATGCCCTATATTGTAACCCGGAGCTTTTGAAGGAAAGAATATGATTAAACCTTCGGCAGAGACTAATAGTTAATCAATTAGCAAAAGTAAAGTTGGTATAGATCCAGTTGCATTCGCTTTAATGGAGAAGTGTCCCAAATCTATGATGGCCACTGACGGAAAGGCAGAAATATCTCAGAAAAAAATAAATACAAGTAGTCCTCAATTTACAACACTTCGTTGTGACTTTGAACCTTCAAAGAACGGTCAAAGTTATAATGGTTCAAAGTGACTTACGGCCATTTTCACACTGATGATCCTTGCAGCATCCCCATGGTCACATGATTTACATTTGGATGCCTGGCAACTTAGAATAACAGAGTTGGAAGGGGCATTGGAGGTCTTCTAGTCCACCTCCCTGCTTAGGCAGAAAACCCTTCACTTCAGACAAATGGTTGTCTGATCTCTTCTTAAAAACTTCCATTGTTGGAGAATTTACAACTTCTGGAGGCAAGTTGTTTCACTGATTAATTGTTCTAACTCTCAGGAAATTTCTCCTTAGTTCTAACTTGCTTCTCTCCTTGCTTAGTTTCCACCCATTGCTTCTTGTCCTGCCCTCAGGTGCTTTGGAGAATATCTTGACTCCCTCTTCTTTGTGGCAGCCCCTAAAATATTGGATCTCTGCTACCATGTCTCCCCTAGTCCTTCTTTTCATTAAACTAGACATACCTAATTCCCGCAACCCTTCTTCATATGTTTTGGCCTCCAGTCCCCTCATCATCTTTGTTGCTCTTCTCTGCACTCTTTCTAGAGTCTCAACATCTTTTTTTACATCGTGGCTGTTAGGAAATGGTCATTGCCTAACTAGTTGGCCAGATAATATATAAGCCAACATTATGTGTTTACAGTATGAATATGTAGAATATAACTTGAAGAGTATTGCTGAGTCATTCTGCATCCTGATTGGATGAGCTCTGTAGCAACTGTATTTAAAGACAGCTTGATTGGGGTCTGTGTGGACATTACACCATATTGTTACCTGCTGCTCTGCTGTAGATATCTTTGGTCTCTTTACATGGTCAATTTGATCATGGTTTATTTATTACTGCTTTTATGAACTGTTTAATATTGTTCCTGAATGATTCGTGTCTTGTTCTACGAACCGATAAGAAGTTTTGTTTCTCTGGATTGATTATGCATGGTTAAGACTTGGATTGGTAAAAGGACTATGAATTTGCTTTGCTCTATAAGTAAACTACTTTAAAAACCAGCTTGTATGTAGTTTATTCACAACTACTCTCAGCACCGTTTCCGGGTGCAAACACTCTACGCTCTGCTTCTTAACTGGTTCTGGTTATCTCACAACTATATCCTTAACAGTTGCGACCAAAACTGGATGCAGTATTCCAAGTGCGGCCTCACCAAGACCTTATAAAGTGCTGTTAATACATCACGTGATCTTGATTCTCACATTTATGACGGTTGCTGTGTCCCATATGATCCCGTTTTGAGACCTTCTGACAAGCAAAGACAATGGGGAAGCCACATCCGCTTAACCACCGTGTTACTAATTTAACCACGGTAGTGGTTCACTGATAAAATTTCTCGCTTAGCAATATAAGTTTGGGCCTCAGTTGTGGTCATACGTTCAGGACTACAGTGTTTCTTCGAAAATACGACTGGGACTTATTTTCTTTTGACCCCCTAAAAACCGGCTAGGCCTTCTTTTTGAGGGGTGTCTTAATCACCAAACCAGTTGTTCAACCAGGAGGATCCCACCACTGCCTGTGTGTATATATATTGGAGGAGCCTTGGTGGTGCAATGGACTAAAGTGCTGTTAAAGTAGCGCTTAGCTGCCAGCTGCCTGCAATTACCATGAGTTTGAATCTCACCAGGCTCAAGGTTGACTCAGCCTTCCATCCTTCCGAGATAGGTAAAATAAGGACCCGGATTGTGGGGGCAATAAGCTGACTTTGTATAAAAAAGAACACTGCTTAGGGGGGCCCAAAAAGCCCTACTAACCAGGTATATACAAAAGTATGACGGCTATTGCTTAACGCATTGTGAGCCGCCCTGAGTCTCCGGAGAAGGGCGGCATATAAATTGAACCAATAAATAAATAAATAAATAAAAATAAAATAAAATAATTCATCGAGCTCTGCGTCAAAATATTGAGGAAGAGCAAAAGCTAACTTCCAATCTCCCCATCAATGGAGACTGCACACATTCGGCCACCAGTGCGTATTGATGCATCCAGAGGTTTGATTTCAACCTCAAATTATCTCTTTCTGATTAGAATCTCGACTCTGTAGCCTTCGATTGAACTGCCAGTCAATCTGAACTTATGCAATGATATAATGCACCACTTTGCCGCTTATCTTGAGCTTTTCTTACTCTATGTTCCCCCAAATCCCTGGGGTTTTCCAGGCTCCTCTCTGTCCGGTTCTCAGCCGCTAATCAGCCTTTGCATTCTCTTGTAAAACCTGAGAAGATTAGCCCTCTAGAATGGGAATATTTATTTTCCTTTAAGTTTGCTCTCCACTTTACTGGTAGGAGGGAGTGTTGATTAATAAAGGTGTTAGAAAATAATTAAAATGTAAACATTATTCCTCGTAGGTTGGTCCAAGTTGATAATACCAGATGTTAGGGGTTTGGTTTTATTTCCCCTTAAGACCAACACAGCTATTTTTGCTGATTTTTTTTTTTTAAAAATCTGGAGATTCTGTGAGAGGAAGGTTATGTTATCTTCCGAAGTTGGCACTCAACCATTAGTTAATTCAGTGGCTGCAAGCATCTTGAAGACTGTCTTAGCTGCAGTGATGACACAATTGTTCTGCCAATTTGAACAGATAAAATTTCATTGTTTATCCTCCCTCCCATCTCGGATTCCTTTGTAGTTTTAGAGATCACGCTGGAAATTAATTCTCATGCCACATGTGATCGTACACCACCTACAACTGCTCGGTGATTTTTATTTAATTATTTGTTTGTTAATTTGTTTATCAAATGTGCAAGATAGCAGGTATAGGTATAAAAATAAACAAAGGAAGTAAATACAGATAAATGGGGACAGTAAGACAGTAGGCACGCTGGTGCGCTTATGCATGCCCCCTTTATGGACCTCTTAGGAATGGGGTGAGGTCCACGGTAGACAGTTTGAGGTTGAAGTTGATGTAACAATGGAGTCGTATTTTCTGCAATCGAGTTTGGAGCGGTTTACCTTGTATTGATTGTTTGCCCGTGTATTATTATGGTTGAAGCTAAAAAAGTCGTTGACAGGTAAGATTTCGTAGCAGACAATTTTGTGTACTGTGCTTAGATTTTCTGCAGCACTGAAGATGCAGGTGATCCTCGATTTATGGTCACAACTGGGTCCAGAGTTTCCATGGCTAAGAAAGGCAGTTGTTAAATGAGTCACCCCCGATTTTATAACCTTTTTAGGACAACTCGGTGTGGTCAACTGGCCACAGCCAACTCGCTGTGGCCAACTTGCCATGGCCAACTCACTGCAGCAAACTTGCTGTAGGATAACTCACCACGGGACAAGAGTTTCACTAACATCAAAGAAATGGTGGGATAGAATCATTAAAGAAAGGATGCCAAAGAAGGAACAAAATGCATGGCAAAAAATTAAAAGAGAATTTAATTGTTTTAAATACTTAAAATCGAATTGTTCAATCGTCCTGCAGCAAGTTGCTTCATGATGAGTTGGCCATGGAGAATTGTCCTGCCATGAGTTGGCTATGAAGAATTGTCCTGCCATGAGTTGGCTATGGAGAATTGCACTGCCATGAGTTGGCCATGGAGAATTGTCCTGCCATGAGTTGGCCATGGAGAACTGTCCTGCCATGAGTTGGCCATGGAGAATTGTCCTGCCATGAGTTGGCTATGAAGAATTGTCCTGCCATGAGTTGGCTATGGAGAATTGCACTGCCATGAGTTGGCCATGGAGAATTGTCCTGCCATGAGTTGGCCATGGAGAATTGTCCTGCCATGAGTTGGCCATAGAGAATTGTCTTACCATGAGTTCGCTATGAAGAATTGCCCTGCCATGAGTTGGATATGGAGAATTGTCCTGCCATGAGTTGGCCATGGAGAATTGTCCTGCCATGAGTTGGTCATGGAGAATTGTCCTGCCATGAGTTGGCCATAGAGAATTGTCTTACCATGAGTTCGCTATGAAGAATTGCCCTGCCATGAGTTGGATATGGAGAACTGTCCTGCCATGAGTTGGCCATGGAGAATTGTCCTGCCATGAGTTGGCCATAGAGAATTGTCTTACCATGAGTTCGCTATGAAGAATTGCCCTGCCATGAGTTGGATATGGAGAATTGTCCTGCCATGAGTTGGCCATGGAGAATTGTCCTATCCCACACTTCAGATATTTCAGTGAATCATGTGCTTATTAACCAAATCTGACCTCCCCATTGATTTTGCTTCAACGAAACCAGCTGGGAAGGTTGCAAAGGATGATCATGTGACCCTGGGATGATGCAACCATTGCAAATACATACTGGCTGCCAAGTGTCCAAATTTTGATCGCCCAACTGTAGGGATGCTGTGATGGTTTCAAATATAAAGACTGGTCATAGGTCACCTTTTTCAATGTTGCAACTTCGAACGGTCCCTCACGAATGCTTGTAAGCCACCTGTAATCCTAGGATGCACCTCTCAAGATTTCAACATGAAGATTTTAGAATTGTAGGAACGGCCGTGTTGAACCAATCCCAAGCTCCCATCTTAACCGGAACGATCTTCCCAGATGGTTTAATTTGTGGATTAATAGGAAAACTCAGGCACGTAATATGAACAGAAGATCGGAACGTACAGCTAAAGCAACTGTAGCATAAAATGTGCAGTATAGCAGCAACTCATAAGGTGCCTCAGGCTGATATTATGCTAGATTTAGTTGACTCTTTGGCCCCAAGACCTTTTATTTTTATTGACTCAGCTTATGAGAATGGGGTGCACCCACCAAGCTTCACATCTGGAAACTCCTACATCTAATGATCTGCTCTCTGAAAACTACCCTCACTTCATCTTCTCCTTTTGAGGCAGATTTCGTTACTGCCTATGTCACTGACTGGTATTTTCTCAGCCTATTTTTACACGATATTTAGCCGCTTGTACCGTTTTTACTTCTCCATTGCATTTGACCTGTGACAGCTCAGCAGTGTGCAGTCAACTGGCTTAATGTCACATATCAAGCATTAATATTCGTGACACACAGTTTTTTCATAACCCTTTTGCTGATCTCCGCTGTTATAGTAAAAAAAATGCCACTCTAATTATTAGTGTGATTATTATTTGGCCATGTTACAAGAGGTTGTTATTATTATTATTATTATTATTATTATTATTATTTAATCTGTAGTGAGATTCACAGTCTTTGAGGCTGGTTAATAGCTCAGCAGCTTGAGTCCTAGCCAACGACCTAGGAACTGTTAAGATATCGTCGGAGGATGTCAGCTGTTCCGAGTAAGGTGGTTTTTTGTAGAGTCAAAATGTTCAAGTCCGGTAAATTTAGAATTTCTAAATAGCGGGGTAGCCCTTTGGGTATTGCTCCAAGGGCTCCAATTACAATTGGGACAACACATGATTTCTTATTCTTATTCTTATTCTTATTCTTATTCTTATTCTTATTCTTATTCTTATTCTTATTCTTATTCTTATTCTTATTCTTATTCTTATCATCATCATCATCATCATCATCATCATCATCATCATCCCTGGAGAACATTCTCAGATCTTAACAAAGTTCTGAGATATTATAGTGGGATTCTCAGAGGTTATTCTCAAAGAGAATAAAATTCGGATTTGCACCTTAGAGGCCGTTTGTCTCTTCTGACCTTGGGGTTTTGACTCCATAACTGACACATTTTTAGATGTCTGCAAGCATTCCTGTTCTAGCTATGATTGTCCATCATTAGTGGTGGGGTTCAAATAATTTAACTGGTTCTCTGCCCTAATAAGAGGCTGTGTGGCTGTGGCCATGATGGGCGTGGCCTGCAGTGTGACAGGCAGCACTCGGCCTCCATGAGCAAAGATGGGCCATGGTGGGGGGTGGGGTGGGATGTGCCGCTCCCCCGCTCCCCATTTTGGGCCTAAAAGGGCTCCCTGAAGCTTCCTTGGAGTGAAAACAGGCCATAAGGGGTCACCGCACCCCCTGTGCCCCATTTTGGGCCTAGTAGCCTCCCTGCACTTACATGGGAGCCAAAATAGGGCATATGGGGACTCCAGGAAGGGGTGGGATGGGAAGGGACAGAGCCAATCAGCAATTTAACTACTTGTTCGCTGGCCCGAACCAGCTGAATCCCACCACTGTCCATGATATGCAAAACTACCTAGTCCACTTTTCTTTTTTTAAAATTTGATTTATATGCCGCCCTTCTCCGGACACTCAGGGCGGCTTACAATGCATTAAGCAATAGCCTTCATACTTTTGTATATATTTATACAAAGTCAGCTTATTGCCCCCACAAACTGGGTCCTCAATTTACCCACCTTAGAAAGGATGGAAGGCTGAGTCGACTTTGAGCCTGGCTAGGATTGAACTCACAGAATTACAGGCAGCTGGATGTTAATTGCTGCCTTTAGTAGGAGGCATTAGCCCCCTACGCTACACAGGCTTCTTTTGGGGGTGATTTATGGAGGAAATGCTGATGCCAACATCCCAGAGGGAAAATGGAAGCATGGTTTCATAAAATCACCCCATCCTTACATGTTGCTTACCCTAATCTTTAGTAAGACCACACCTGGAATACTGTATCCAGTTTTGGTCACCACATTACAAAAAAAAGCAAAAAAAAAACCTCTTTGGAAAAAATGCAGAGAAGAGTAAGTAAGATGATTAAAGGCCTGGAGGCTAAAACATATGAAGAATAGTTGCAGGAACTGGGTAGGGCTAGTCTAGAGAAAAGAAGGACCAGGGGTGACATGATAGCAGTATTCCAGTATTTGAGGGCCTGCCATAAAGAAGAGGAGGGGTGGGGTCAATTTATTTTACAAAGCAGCAGAAGGCAAGACAAGAAACAATGGGTGGAAACTAATCAAGGAGAGAAGCAACCTGGAATTAAGGAGAAACTTCCTGACAATGAGGACAATTGACCAGTGGAACAAGTTGCCTTCAGAAGTTGTGGATGCTTCATCACTGGAGGTTTTTAAGAAGAGATTGGACAGCCACTTGTCTGAAATGGTACAGGGTTTTTCAGCTTGAACAGGGGTTACACTAGAAGGCCTCCAAGATCTCTTCTGACTGATTGATTGATTAATCCTTTCTCCTCCCCTCAACACAGACTTTCTGTATTCTATTCATGGTAGAGCTGGTGCCAAAATGAGTCACATTGACATGTTTGGCAGTGCGTCGAACCGAGTGCAGAAAGTTACCGGACTGCAGAAAGTTAAGGGAAGGAAGCGACCGAACAGGGCAATTTCATTCCATTTGAAATAACCCATAAAGAACGATGTATACTGTGGCAAGATTGTCTGTGAGGCATAAATGTCAGGTTTATGAACAACTGAGCAACTCTGTCCCTGTTCAAAATTGTTCTTTAAGGTCAGAACGGTAAATGTTCCCCGCGGCAACGCGACACCTCTGCGAAGTGCAGTGTAGCAAGGACGGAGAGGGAGCTGTTAGACCTTCCTAATCTTCGTTTTAGTAAGGAAGTCCAGGAGCAGAACATTTTCATCCATCGTATTGTCTGCTGATCGTTGGCTGTGCCATGCCAGGACTGCAACACTGCTGAACGTCTGATTTTTATTAACCTGGTTTCAAACAGCTCTCAGCAGGGGTTCTAATACCGGCCAAAAGCAGGAGCTTGCTGAGGTCAAAAGAATATAGGAATTACTAGTAGAGGCACTGTATTCTGGGGGATAAGTAAAAGGTAAAAGTTTCCCTCGCACATATGTGCTAGTCGTTCCTGATTCCCTCGCACATATGTGCTAGTCGTTCCTTGATTCTCCGATTCAAAGCCGAAATGCCAGCGCTGTCTGAAGACGTCTCCATGGTCATGTGGCCAGCATGACTCAATGCCAAAGGCGCACAGAACACTGTTACCTTCCCATCAAAGTAGTCCCTCTTTTTCTCCTTGCATTTTTTACGTGCTTTCGAATTGCTAGGTTGGCAGAAGCTGGGACAAGTCACAGGAGCTCACCCTGTAACGCGGCACTAGGGATTCGAACCACTGAACTGCCGACCTTTCGATCAACAAGCTCAGCGTCTTAGCCACTGAGCCATTCTGAGGAATGGCACACTTAATTTGCTGTGTATGAATGGCGAGATGCTGGAGGAAGCACCTTTCTGCAAATTAAAAATACAAGCTGATCCAATCTTCAGCTTCTCGGTAATGTGTACGGTGAGAAAGAATTTCTTTAGCTTTCTTTCTTTCCCATTGAAGTTTTATAGGATGTTATTTTAGTTGGAAAAAGTTTTCCAATGGAATTTAAAATTGCCTATTTTGCAAGAAAATCATTTTTAACCATTCATAATCTTGAGAGAGAGAGAGAGAGAGAGAAGGAACATTCTGAAGTGCAGATTGTATGCCAAAATACATTAAGAGGCACATATAGAAATGGGGTTTAAATGGCATTTGGGAGGCTGGTTTTATTTTCATTGTTGCAGATTCATGCAGGAAGAGACTGGTGGAATAAACTTATCAATGACCACAAAATGCATTTGCATGGACTAGTAATAGTTTGATGCAGCTCTTCGGGTTTCATGAAAATGCACAATTTGCTCTTGCAAATAAGTTTATTTAAAAAGGGCCTGGGTTGGAATAGAAAGCAGTAACTGACTAGGCAGGTAAATCAATTGCAGAATAAAATGAGTATAGTAGGCAAGTCTGCATTCTCCAGCACCCAGCATATTTATCTGTGGAGATAAATGTCCCGAACACGTAATACAATTGGGGAAGCAAACTCCAGTCTCAATTGCATCTCGTCAGCCAGAAAATCATTTTCCAACCATCCCATGGATTGTAACTCTGTTTCCCTAGACACCAGCAAGACAAATAACTACAAACAAGAATATCAGATTTGTGCTGGAAGAATCTAGAAGATCAATTCTCAACAGCAAAGGGATAGAGAAAAAGCCTGTAGTTTTGCTTTCATCTAGTGGCCAGATAGATTTTTGGAGTCTGGTTCTGGGAGATTCATCACCAAACCAGCAAATGGCCAAGATGTCAGAACGCTATCTGAAGAAATCGATTGGATGCATTGAACTCTGAGCTGAAGTATCTCTGAGGCCATATTTTTTCAACCTTGGTAGCTTGAAATGGTGTGGACTTCAGCTCCCGGAATTCCCAAAACCTGAGATTTGGGAGGTGATGTCTACCCATCTTTAATAGCTACCAAGGTTGAAGAACCATGGTTTAGAACAGAGGTTTCCAACCTTGGCAACTTCCCCCGCTCCTGGCACGTGATGGCCTGGTAGGCCCATTTTTCTCTCTCACCAGGCTCTAGAGACTTTCTAGGAGTCTGGGGAGGGCAAAAACGGCCTTCCTCACTCCCCCTGGAGGCCCTCCGGAAATTGAAAACAGCCCGTTTGCCAACTTCTGTGCCCATGCGTGCCATAGGTTCGTCATCACGGGTTGTGAGAAATATGAGGATTATTCCTGTAAAAGTGTAACCTGAGTTACGCCATTTTAAGTGTCTTATTTTACCTTGTATAACCTGATTATATAACTGGACAAAAGGGAACACAATAAGGCTTTTCTGAAATGATTACCTTATGGGAAATATGTATTATGTAGTTGTTTTGGCGGAAATCGATGTTCTGGGAAAAGTACTGAAATGAGGTTGTTTGGAGCCTGTCTGTCTGTTCCAGAAGGGGAAGTATGCAAGTGATGTTTTTGTGGAATATTTCTGTTGAGAATTGGGGAATTTCCAGGGTGGAACCTGTATTACAAATATGTTATATAACAACTGAAACTGATTCCCAAGGGACATTATTCACGTGTATTTTGATGTATTCTGATGATTGTATATAAAGGTTTGTAAGCTTCCTTTTCTCTTTGTCATTTCTCCATTTGATTGGGAGATGACCCTTTGCAAAGTCAATAAACTCTGTCCTTGCTTCATCTAAGTCTCTGTTTATTCTCTAAAAAGGTAATGGGGCTTTCCTGTTTCTCACACGGGTATAGGGTCTCCTGCGTGGGTGTGGGGTTGGACTAAATGACCTACAAGGTCCCTTCTAACTCTGGTAATCTGTAATCTGTAACTTTGCGACTTGTGGATCTCAACTCTCAGAATTCCTCAGCCAACTTTATAAGTCATAAAGTTGCCAAGGTTGGAGATCCCTGGTCTAGAAACAAGATGAATTCTCAAAATATAGAGAACAATTGATGGAACAATTGATGGAACAATTGACAATGAACAGTGTTTTTGGAAGCATCCAGAAGGAAGGAAGGAAGGAAGGAAGGAAGGAAGGAAGGAAGGAAGGAAGGAAGGAAGGAAGGAAGGAAGGAAGGAAGGAAGGAAGGAAGGAAGGAGGGCCCAAGAGAATCCAGAAATTTAAGATTATATAAATTTGTGAGCTCTTAATTTCTGTTGTCCTTGGGCAACAAAATGAGCTCAGAAATGTTTCATATTCAGTGGTATGATATGAAGATGATGGACAAGGTAATGCAAATAATAACATAAATAACAAGACAAGAATAACATTTAGAATAATTTCATCAATTATATAATTTCTAAATGCTGCTTGAAAACTTGAAAATTCCTTTATGTATTTTATAGGCTAGAACTATCCTTCCAGTTGTTTAACATTTTGGACGTTGCGCTAAAAGATCTATACCCCACCATCTGGGCAGAGTCAGGAGAAACAAATCTTGATTTGATTTAAATGCAAATTGTATTAAATTATATAGTGCAAGCATGGTTATTCTCTGTCAACATCCCAATTTCCCATTTGTTTCTTATTACAAGTACTTATATGCCATTTACTTCTATACTGTATCCGTTTTATCATGTTAAAAACTGCAATTTAGCAGACATTTTCAGACAAGCTCTGAAAGCAGTACACAATTGTGGGTTTTTCATGAGACAGTCCAGATTCACAACAACTCAAATTAAGTTTAAATGTAAACTTATTAAACTATATGATCCCAGACCAAAAAAAAAGGCAAAAGATTGTAAAAAGAACACAAGATACAAATATCTAGGGGAAAAAGTCTAATTCCAACTACGACTAAGAATAGCTGAGATTCAGTGAAGTCAATTAAATTTTGATCACCGTTGCAATAGTGGAGGCAGATATTTCTCTCTCTGGGCACACAAAGAATATATGTGCTGAACAAAACTCCGCATTGGCAACAGGAAAGGCATCCGGCCATTAAAACACTCAGCTAGCTCCATTCAGTTGGCCAGACTCCACCTGACAAAGGTTTATGAGGTCGTTAAACGATGATGATGATGATGATGATGATGATTGCAATGGCAAACATTTGAGCACCATTCTGGAAAATTCTGAAACCTGATTGTTAAAAAAAAAAAAATAGTACACAATTGTCATGTGAGATTGATCTGGGTAGAACATGGAATCATAAAAAGAGCCTTGGTGGCGCAGCAGACTAAAGTGCTGTTAAGTGGCACCAGATGCCTGCAATTACTGCAAGTTCGAATCTCACCAGGCTCAAGGTTGACTCTGCCTTCCATCCTTCTGAGGTAGGTAAAATGAGGACCTGGATTGTGGAGGCAATAAACTGACTTTGTATAAAAAAATAACACCATTTAGGGGGAGCCGAAAGCCCTTCTAAGCAGGTATATACAAAAGTATGAAGGCTATTGCTTAACACATTGTAAGCCACCCTGAGTCTCCAGAGAAGGGTGGCATATAAAATGAATGAATGAATGAATGAATGAATGAATGAATGAATGAATGAATGAATGAATAAATAAATAATAAATAAATAAATAAATAAATAAAGTTGGAAGAGACCTTGGAGGTTTTTTACTACAACCCCTGCTCAAGCAGGAGATCCAGGGGTGAAATCCAGCAGGTTCTAGAAAGCGGAAATTTTGAGTAGTTCAGAGAACTGGCAAATACCATCCCAGGCTGGCTTCAGAGTGGTGTGGGAATGGAGATTTTGCAATATCCTTCTCCAGGAGTGGGGAGGGAATGGGGATTTTGTAGTATCCTTCCCCTGGAGGGGAAAGGGAATGGAGATTTTGCAGTATCCTTCCCCTGCCATGCCCACCAAGCCACGCCTACCAAGTCACACTATGCCCACCAAGCCACGCCCACAGAACCGGTAGTAAAAGGAGCCTGAGTGGCGTAGGAGGCTGATGCCTCCTACTAAGGCAGCATTTAACATCCAGCTGCCTGTAATTACTGCGAATTCAATTCTCACCAGGCCCAAGGTTGACTCAGCCTTCCATCCTTTCTAAGGTAGGTAAAATGAGGACCCAGTTTGTGGGGGCAATAAGCTGACTTTGTATAAATATACAAAAGTATGAAGGCTATTGCTTAATGCATTGTAAGCCGCCCTGTGTCTCCGGAGAAGGGCGGCATATAAATCAAATTTAAAAAAAAATTGGATTTCATCACTGATGAGACTCTATATCATTCTGGACAAATAGTTGTCTAATTGCTTCTTAAAATCTCCAGTAGTTGTGATCAGAGGGAAATTAACTTTTCCTTGCAAGGATGACAAGTGAGGGCATAGAAATTGGAAAAAAAATATTGAGCGTGGTATAACTAGAACGCTGTTGAAAAGCATGATTGTCAACCAGGGTTTTACTGTAAATCCCATCTCTGACATTTAGCGTGGTCTGGAACCAAGTGTACATATCTACCATATCTTTATGAAATGGGTAACCTCCTCACAGAATCACCCATTAAAAATTCACAATAAGTCAAGCGACAATAACCAGAGTTGGCCAGAAAACAAGACAGCTGAGGAATCAGCACGTTGGAAAAAAAAAAAAAAGAATTCAGAGCGAAAGCTCAGGAGATCCATCAATCCTGCCAACATCTTGGGGCTAAACTCCACAAGCCATATGGCCTCCCTTTTGACCTTTCTGCCTTTCTTCTGACTTTTTACCAGCAGGGTCTTCTTTTACTCAGCTTGTTATTCTTGGCACCGGGAACGACGCTGTTCAGAGATGTTTGACCTCAATCATGAAAAGTATCAGATGGTATCAGATGGTAACCATCTGGAAACAGCATCCGACGTGAACCTTGAGGGAAGATTGTTTGTTTGTTTGTTTGTGTATGTGTGTGTGCGTGCGTGTGTTTCTGATTATCCGTCTCGCTCTCTTGCGCTCTCTCCTTCTCCCCTCTCTCTCTTTGTCCATTTATCTATAATATCTATCTATCTATCTGTCTGTCTGTCTGTCTGTCTGTCTGTCTGTCTGTCTCATATCTATCTATATTTATATCTACCTACCTACCTACCTACCTACCTGCCTACCTACCTATCTCAAATCTATCTATTATATCTATCTATGTATCTATCTATGTATCTATGTATCTATGCATCTATCTATCTATCTATCTATCTATCTATCTATCTATCTATCTATCTATCTATCTATCTATCTATCTATCTATCTTCCTACCTATCTCATATCTATCTATATTTATATCTATCTATCTATCTATCTGTCTCATATCTATCTATATTTATATCTATCTATCTATCTATCTATCTATCTATCTATCTATCTATCTACCTACCTACCTCAAATCTATCTATTATATCTATCTATCATCTATCTATCTATCTATCTATCTATCTATCTATCTATCTATCTATCTATCTACCTACCTACCTACCTACCTACCTCAAATCTATCTATCTATCTATCTATCATCTATCTATCTATCTATCTATCTATCTATCTATCTATCTATCTACCTACCTACCTCAAATCTATCTATCTATCTATCTATCTATCTATCTATCTATCTATCTATCTATCTATCTATCTATCTCATGTCTATCTATATTTATATCTACCTACCTACCTACCTACCTACCTACCTACCTACCTATCTCAAATCTATCTATTATATCTATCTATGTATCTATCTATGTATCTATGCATCTATCTATCTATCTATCTATCTATCTATCTATCTATCTATCTATCTATCTATCTATCTATCTATCTATCTTCCTACCTATCTCATATCTATCTATCTATCTATCTATCTATCTATCTATCTATCTATCTATCTATCTATCTATCTATCTATCTCTATCATATCTATCTATATTATCTCTATCTCTATCTCTATCTCTATCTCTATCTCTATCTCTATCTCTATCTCTATCTCTATCTCTATCTGTCTGTCTGTCTGTCTGTCTGTCTGCCTGCCTAACTATCTCTCTCTCTCTCTCTCTCTCTCTCTCTCTCTCTCTCTCTCTCTCTCTCATCTGTCTATCATCTATTTCTCATCTCTCTCTTCCCCACTCCCTCCCTCTCTCCCTCCCTCCCTCCCTCCCTCTCTTTCTCCAGCCTTGCCATTGGCAAACACTCCCTGTGGCAATTCCTTAAAAACAAGCCAGCAAATGCTCTGCTGAAGAACCCCGATCTTCTTTGGAGCCATCCGCCTCTGAAGGGAAGCTGGTTAAGCACTGAGGCATGGAATCCACAGGAGGCAGCTCCATCTGCTACCTGCCAGCTCACCTGGGCTTTCCACAGTGGGGGAACTTTTAACACAGAGCA
This sequence comes from Coluber constrictor foxii, assembly GCA_038048745.1. Taxonomy (NCBI): domain Eukaryota; kingdom Metazoa; phylum Chordata; class Lepidosauria; order Squamata; family Colubridae; genus Coluber; species Coluber constrictor. The sequence goes on along the minus strand of CM075967.1, from coordinate 4,031,907 downwards.
GGAAGATGGCAAAGCTCATCCGCTCAGACGCCAAGCTTGGAACAACTCAGCTTTCAAAAGATGGGGTCCTCAGGAAGGAAGATGCTAGTAACACAAAGCTAAGACTGTAGTGCGAGGTTTGGCCACAATCTGCAGAGACTTCCTTTGCTGTTGGTCAGCTCAGCTCTCCTTAACAGGAGCAGAAGGAGGAGGAGTTATTTTTCCTTCAAACCCCACAGACTTTTTAAATAAAAATTAGATAGATAGATAGATAGATAGATAGATAGATAGATAGATAGATAGATAGATAGATAGATAGATAAATAGATAGATAGATAGACAGACAGACAGACAGACAGACAGACAGACAGACAGACAGACAGACAGACAGACAGACAGACAGACAAGGGAAAGGAAGGGAAGGGAAGGTAATAGAATAGAATGCAGAGTAGAGTAGAAAATAGAGAATAGAGAATAGAGAATAGAGAATAGAGAATAGAACAGAACAGAACAGAACAGAACAGAACAGAACAGAACAGAACAGAACAGAACAGAATAGAATGTTTGATTTGTTGCAGAAATCAATCCAGAAAGCCTACACAGGTAACTGATGCAGCAGGATTCATTAACTTCTCTTTATATACAAAATAACACATGAATAAATGTACAATACCAACAGCAAAGTCTTCCAACGTGGTAACAGTTACAAGCAAAACACAAGCAGAGTACAGCAGACTCGTTTCAGTTTCAATGTTCAGCAGACAGACTCAGAGTTTAATGCAGACAAAGAGAGCCTCCTCTATATAAGGCAGTAAGCTAAGCCTAAGCCACGCCCAGGCTCCTAGCTGTCTCAGCTCCCAAACAGCCCTCATTGGCTGATTTAGTTGCTATGCCTATACAGGCTAACCTTGTTACAGTGGTGGGTTGCTCCCAGTTCAGATCAGTTCGCAAGAACCAGTAGTAAAACCCACCCACTGCCCCGGATGTCATCAGCGATCTGCGCATGCGTATGCGCGATCCCATTGTGAACCGGAAGTAAAGGTAAGTAGAACCACCCCTGTCTTGTTACGTGTCCTATTCCAGCCAGTCCCCAATGGCTGACCTGTTGCCATGTCTATCCCGGTCCATGAACATTCCTACACAATCATTCCCAGGTGGAATTTCCAAATACGATCAAAATATATATTTAACATCTACCGCATTTATCAGCATGTTAAAAACCACCGCAGTGCTGTTAACAATAAATATTCTCTATTTATTTATGACTATTTATTTTTAGCTGTCTGTAATTTGTCCAGACAGATGTTACCATAAGACAACTAACATTTTTTTTTCTTTTTATAGAATTACAGAGAGAGGGAGGAGGAAAAAAAAACTGCATTAGGAACATTAAAAATTACCCAACATAAATAAACAGATATAAATTTATTGTGACGATAGACCGTATACAACAATCCCATTGGAATAAAATGAACGCCAGCAGTTTAAAAGTTATCTTATAAAGTAATAAAAGCTATGTAAAATAAGCTTTTTATCAATCCAGTATCAGTTATTTGCAGATGTTAACTGTTGCTATACAAAACCTGGCAACATTATATGAGATAAAAAATTTCCTTATCTGAAAGGAGACAGTTGACATAATATTCATCAAAAAGACCTGGCAAGGGAGATACCATGTTTATGAAAAGAAAAACATATTTTCCTGCACGTGTTTTTCCTATAAATTCAGAAGATATTCTTCTGGGAAATTCATATAAAATTAGGAAGCAATACATTTTCCAGCACAGGTTGAAATCAAGATAATCAGCAGAGAGAGCTTGCAACTTTCAACAGTACACTACCTGGTCTTTCTAAAAGCTGCACGGAAGGTAGAATTTGGAAAATAAAGGTATTTTCAATTGAGTATGTCTAGTCCCGTGATGACGAACCTATAGCACATGTGCTGGAAGTGGCACGCAAAGCTATCTCTGCCGGCATATGAGCCGTCACCTGTTGCTTTTCTGGGTTCCAGAGCGCCAGCCAGCTGGTCTTCACACACGCGGAAGCACCGGAAATTGGAAGAACAGCTGCCCAGTGCGCATGCACGGACCGGGAACATGATCTTCCAGTTTCTAGCTCGGTCCGGAATGGGAGTGAAAGCAGGTGCGCAAGCGCGCACATGCCGGAAAACAGAGCAGCAGCCCAGTGTACACGTGCATGCCAGAAAGATGATCTTTTCATTTCCAGCCCGTGCATGCGCACTGGGCAGCTGTTCTTCCAATTTCCGGTGCTTCCGCGTGTGTGAAGACCAGCTGGCTGTTGTGCATGCACGTGCTGGAAACCAGAAAGTAATGATACCTGGGCGGCGATCGCTACCGGATCGCCGAACCACAGGGAAAAATCGCTACCGGATCAGGCGGTCCAGTCCAATCCAGGAGCATTTCAACCCTGGGTTGACCCCCTCTTCTTTGTGACAGCCCCTTAAATATTGGAGCATTGCTATCGTATCACCCCTAGTCCATCTTTTCATTAGACTAGATCTGTGATGGCTAACCTATGGCACGGGTGCCACAGGTGGCACGTGGAGCCATATTGGTGGGCATGCGAGTGTTGCCCTAGCTCAGCTCCAGCACGCATGCACACACCAGCCAACTGATTTTCAGGCCTTCCGGTCCCACAGGAAGTCAGGAAACTGGCTGTTTCCGGCATCTGGGGGGATGGGGAAGGCGGTTTTTGCCCTCCCCAGGCTCCTAGAAAGCCTCTGGAGCCTGGGGAGGTGGAAAAACAGGTCTACTGGGCCCACCATGCCATCACGTGCCAAAAGCAGGGGAAAGGGGGGGGTCATGTGTGCATGCGCGGGAGGGCGGGGCGCATTAAATTATGGATGTGGGCACACATACCCACGACCGCCCACGCTCTCCCCACTTTTGGCACACAACGGCAAAAAGATTAGCCATCACTGGACTAGACCATTGTTGGTGACCCTTTTCGGCAGCGAGTGACTAAATAGGAGTGTAAAAGCATGCACAAGCACACATGTGTCAGAAACTGGAAGAGTAGCTGCCTGGTGGGCATGTGCATGTCAAAAAGATGGTTTCCAATGCATGCATGCACATCGGCCAGCTGTTCTTTGCGCAGGCATGCATGCCTGAATCCAGAAGACAAGGTGGCCAGTGCTCATGCACGCGCCGGAAATGAAAATATCATCTTTCTGGCATACACATGCGCACCAAACAGTTAACCAGGAAGTAATTTTGTTTACCTTCTGCGCGTGCGCAGAAGGTTTTGTGCATGCGCAGAAGGTGTGTGTGTGTGTGTATGTGATGTGCACACGTGCTTCTGAACCAGTAAGGAAGGTAAATAGATTTCACCCCTGGGTAAAATCTTTTCTCCAAAGCACCTGAGGGCAGGACAAGAAGCAATAGATGGACACTAATCAAGGAGAGAACCAACCTAGAACTAAAGAAAAATTTCCTGACAGTCAGAACAATTAATCAGTGGAACAGCCGTTGTGAATGCCCCAATACTGGAGATTTTTTAAGCAGAAATTAGACAACTATTTGTCTCAAATGGTATTGGGTTTCCTGCTTGGGCAGGACGAGAAGACCTTCAAGGTCTCTTCCAACTCTGTTATTCTCTTATTCTGTTAAAAAGACCGACAAATGAATAAATAATGGAAAACTTCATATCATCATTACTCAAGGTTCTGTTATTCTGTTATCCTTTCCCCAAAGGTATAAGTTCTTTAAAAAAAAAGAAAAGAAAAAGCACCAGTCCAATTGTTAAGCAGAACTCATAAATTCATAGCCTTCAATCAGAAACCAGCCAACACGCAAAACGAGGATTGGAGAAAAAGTTGCTGACAAATAACAAAAGCCGATGTGCTGATCTCATTTACAGAAATAGCTATGGCGGAGAGCGGCGAGGAATCAGCGGGGAGCTGTCACCAACTAGACTGACAGCTGAAGGAAGGAGAGATAATAGTGAGACAGAGAACTGATTTGCAAAGGTTGACGCTCCATTTGGAGTGGGGGTGGGAAGCCAGCCAGATTAAAATGTCCATGCCCAACAACAGCAGCAGAAGTCTTGGAGAAGAGCAAGAAGAAGAAACAGAGAAGGAAAGGGAGCACGGTCAAAAATCGTGTAGGGTGTCAATTCACAAAGCATTCCTGGCCTGATCTTAAGTTACCATAGGCAAGGGGGATGGGAAACCGACGAAGGAACATGGCAGCCAAAGACAGGAGCACATTCTAGATATATCATTCTCAAGGTTGTCTCCCAGGGTTAACCACAGTGGCCGGAGGGGAGCGATCTCTACAATCCGCAAAATTGCTCCATTGGTGAATGTGATTGATGGCACACTGGGGGGGAGATGGGAAACAGGGTCATGATTAGGGCTGTAAATTATGTGGGGTCAGAGTTGGCTTCATTTGGGTATGTGCCAACATGGAGCTCCTAATAAATAACTGGATTTCTTTTGAAGCTTGGCTTGAGGCTCATGATTTAATTAGGGCATACGTCGGAACCCTGATGTAGGGTCTGCTTGGGCAGGGTTAGTTAGGTCCCTTCCAATTCTGTTAATCTATATCTGTCTTTGCATCTCAGGCAGTAACACCAGCTTTGTCAGCTCAGAAGGAGCTGGGCTGTGATAATTGAACTGCCAGAGCTTGGATTTAGCTTCTCTTTCCCCCTCAAAACATTCTTCTCTTCGGCTGATTTCTCTCAAGCCGAGATTCTGATTGCCTCTGAGTACCCACCAGAGCTGGAAAGGATGGGTTTCCTTCCCTGCCTGGCAGCTAGAGAGTATACCTGACAAGCTGGCTATCCAAAAATCTGCAGATCCCTGCCTGAAGTCAGTCGAGGAAAGCTTGAAGAAACAAAAACAGATTTTCAGAACCACGGTGGGGTTTTTCTTTCTTTCTTTCTTTCTTTTTCAGGTTTTGTAATTAGCTTTCGCTTTGGTAAACAAGCAATGAGCGTTTTGAGCATGGCTGTCCAATCTTGACAACTTTTAACACTTGTGGACATCAACTTCCAGAATTCCCCAGTCAGCCATGTAGGTTGGCTGGAGAATTCTGGGAGTTGAAGACCACAGGTCTTAAAGATGCCAACATTGGCCACCTCTGATTTAGAGGAAAAGAGGTCAAGGGGGATGGGGAAGGAAGGGTTGTTAAGGTGGGGATTAAATTCTCCTATGTCCCCGACTCAAACACAAAACACAAGAAATTTAGAAGTGGTTACCGGAACATATGTGATTCTTTAAAACAAAAAAAATCCCAAAGATCCAATCTCCAAATAAAGACTACAGAATTGGGATGGCATCAGGGGTGAAATGCTACCGGTTCGCACCGGTTTGGGTGCTTCAATCAGTTCAGTCAAACTGGTAGTTAAAAAAAAAGCTACTGGTTCGTTTGAACTGGTATTTGCGATGATCAGCTGTGCAGCGTGGTTTACATTCGCTGGAAAGCAGGAAATCCTGCTTTCTAGCAAACCTAAATCATACGGTACAGCTGTTCCCCCCTCGCTGTTCTACCTACCTTGTGAAATCTTCTTTTTCCGCACAAAACACACATTTGGCGTTCACCGCTCATGCGCGGGCAGCAAACTGCTGGCAATCCGCGGAGGATTTCACCACTGGATGGCATTATAGTTGCGGTAGAGTTGGCTGGCAAAGTGCTTTAGAGCATGGGTCTCCAACCTTGCAGTGGTGAAATGTAAAATTTGTTACCACCGGTTCTGTAGGCGTGGCTTAGTGTGTGGGGGGTTAATGTGATTGGGTGGGCGTGGCCAACTTTTTTTTTCCCTTTTAAAAGCATTTTTTTCTACAACATTAAGAGGTTGCAAAAGAAAAAAAAAGCTTTTAAAAGCCTCTGACGATCAGGCAACTCAGCTGGGATCGTCAGAGGCTTTTAAAAGCATTTTTTCCCCTACAATCTCTTTGGCTGAAGAAAAAAATGCTTTTAAAAGCCTCTGACGATCCCAGCTAAGCCGCACAATCATCAGAGGCTTTTTTTTTTTTTTTACTTTTAAAAGCATTTTTTCGGCCAAAGAGGTTGTAGAAAAAATGCTTTTAAAAGTAAAAAAAACAAAAAACCAGCCTCTGATGATCATGCGGCTCAGCTGGGCATGAGGGGATGGGGTGCAGGGATTTTTGCTACCGGTTCTCTGAACCACCCGCCACCATCGCTATCGGATCAGGTGATCCAATCCAAAGTGGGAATATTTCATCCCTGCAACATTGGCAACTTGAAGACTTAACAGAATAACAGATTTGGAAGGGACCTCGGAGGTCTTCTAGTCCAAACCATTGCTTGAGCAGGAGACCCCATACCATTTCAGACAAGTGTCTGTCGAATCTCTTCTTAAAAGCCTCCTGTGATGGGGCACCCCCAACTTCTGTCTGAAGGCAAGCCATTCCACTGCTTCATTGTGGACTTCCACTCCCAGAATTGTAAACTTCAAAACCCAGAATTTCTCAGCGAGCCATGGTGGCTTGGGAATCCTGGGAGTTGAAATCCACAAATCTTCAAGTCACCAAGGTTTAGAGAGCCCTATTTTAGAGGCCCATGATCTGAAACTGACAAAGCAGGGCCCCATTAAGTTTTTCCTGTATTCTGCATTTTTTCTGGCTGAAAAAAAACCCCAAAACCATGCTTTAAGATTCCCAAAAGCTCCATAGGCAAAAAAATGTGGAGCTCTCTCAATAGCCTGAGAAACATGCTTGAAGAATCAGGCAAAAAAAAAAAAAAGTGAGTTCCATCGGGTATCAAAACTCTAGTGTCTTTTCAATGCTCCATCAGCCACGGGAGTCCAGCTAGAGCAGGAAGAATCACAAGAATCTTGAGTTGGAAAGCAGAAAAACTCTCTTGATGAAAAGCAAGTCTTAGAAGTATCGCTGCAGCCTGGATGCCTTCCAATGGGCTGACCAAGCAGCCGCAAAAGAAACTAAGGATAATTGTTCTGAAAAGAGATAACACAAGAGATGAAAGTTGGGACGAAGAAACTGTTGTGGCCAGCAGACATGGCAGCAAATTCTGACAGTGTGGAGGTTGGGGAGGAGCGTGGGCCAGTCCTGGAGTCTAGGGAATGATCAGACGATGGCTCTGAGTCGGAGGCAGAGAGGGGTCCAAGGCCATCTGGTAGTTCTTTGCTGCCTCTGGAGTCTCCGGAATCTGACATCAGCGAGGCAGAAGAACATATGAGCCTGTTCCCAGTGTGCGCATGTGCAGAGCTTCCAGGAGACAGGAAAAATTAAGGAAACAGGGTCGACTTGGGAGTAAGGCTTGGAGATGATTGGCCCCTCCCATAAGACATAAAAGAGAAGCGAACAGGACGTGAGATTTTGCAGGAAGCAATTAGTTCATCTGGCTGATTCAAGATTTGAAACTTCTGTTTGTGACTCTGTGCCACGTTTGGCCTTGCCCTGCATCTGGAAATTAGTTCTTTGGCAGGGTTCCACATGAGATAAGTGGGTGTTGATAACCTTCCTCTGAAAGACTGTTTATCAAGCCTTGCGGACTGTAAATGAAAGTAATTTACAGCCGTATGAATTAAAGTGGTTTGGTGGGACTACGTTTGTGCTGTTTAATTTCTAAGGAAGCCTAGATCAGAACGGAAGGAAAAGCTCCTTGAAGGCTACAAGGTGTTGTATCCAGTAAAAAATTCTTCTCCTCAGCTGCCTTTTCAGGTGGAACAAGGCAACAGCCTCTGCCAAACACTTTGGTTGTGGGTAGATCACAAAGAGTTGAAGGCAGCATTTGAAGCCATCAGAGGAGATGGGGTTGGAATGAATCTGCTCTCTTGACCAGCTCCAGAAACACAACAAACCCTTTGTAGTTGAAGCAATGATTTATTTATTAGGAGCACCAGAGCCCCGGCAAAATGTTTCTTTCACCACAGGCTAACAAGTTTGTCCGGCAGGGAGATGAATAGTTGTTTGCCACATCTATTCATCTCCACTCCCTGCCTTTTATCCCCAGAGCTAGGGTGGGGCTTCGCTAGCAAAAGTGGCTCTTCCATCCCAAGGACCGTCCCATAGATTTCCACTGCTCTCCTCTCCTCTGCCTTCTGCGCATCCGCGTGTCAGGCACTGGACCCAGCTGTTCCTCCTCTTCCTCATCAGCCACCTCCAGACCTGGGGGCTATTAACTCTCCATCTGAGGGCTGACGTACAGCCCAGGCTCCACCTCTGTCTCTCTCACTGCCAGCTCCATTTCCACTTTCCCTCTCAGAGCTCTCAGGTTGCCTTGATGCTGAACCTGACTCCCACACCTCCTATTCCTCTGATTCGGCTGCTGGAGAGGGCCAGCGGCCAACAGGCCACAACAGAATCACTTGATGGCATTCAGCTCTAACACGGTTATTTGCCTTCCTTATTTCCACCGCAGGAATATGAAGTGTAGCATCAGCTGAAACGATGTGATGCCTTAACAATGAACTAACTCTTTTTCTTCTCTGATTTAGTCCTTTTGAGCAATCGTAGGAAATGGGCTGAAGGCTGAAGCACATCCAACAATTGGATGGAGATAAATAATGCATCCATGAATTTACTATTTGACAATAATCAACACCTCCACACTTATTGTATGGTGGGGGGAAAAATTAATGTTTCTGATTTGTTTCTCAACCGTGTTGCGTTACCGAGTTGTGCACTACTGTTTGCCAGGGGCATTATTCTCAATTTTCAATGGTTGATTGGAACCGCGAATGCAATATTCTTTGCTCTGAAATTTGGCATGGCCGCAGTGTGGAAAAACAAAAATGTTATTCATCTGTTATTGTTGAACTGGCATTCATTCCAACTGATGTTTGGGGAAATAAAGAAAACCGTCATGGTGCAACTTCATATAATCCATGAAAAATACAACACAGTTACAGGTGGTGAAGAAAAAGGAAGGCAAGAAAACGACAGAGGCCAGCACTGGAAATCCGGATGTAGACTTGGGGCAGCTATACCTGTTTATATACATCAGGGGTCCCCAGTCTCTTGAGCCATGGCCCATTACCACGCCTTGAGCATTTGGAACTGGGCCAAGAAAGTGGCAGGCGAGCGCATGAGTGTATGTGCATCCCCACCTGCACGAGCAGCAGGCAAGCATGGGTACGCGATCCCACCACTCATGCAAATGGAGCTGCATGCATGCACTCATGCTTCCCCGCCACCCACGCAGAATCATCACTTCTCTCCCCCACCCCCAACCAGGCCACAAAGGTTTGGGGTGGAATGGGACAACTTGCCACGGCCAACTCTCAATGGGACAACTCACCATGGCCAACTCTCAATGGGACAACTCATCTCAGCCAACTCTCAATGGGACAACTCGCCATGGCCAACTCTCAATGGGACAACTCATCTCAGCCAACTCTTAATGGGACAACTCACCACGGCCAACTCTCAATGGGACAACTCACCACGGCCAACTCTCAATGGGACAACTCATCTCAGCCAACTCTCAATGGGACAACTCACCACGGCCAACTCTCAATGGGACAACTCACCACGGCCAACTCTCAATGGGACAACTCACCACGGCCAACTCTCAATGGGACAACTCATCTCAGCCAACTCTCAATGGGACAACTCACCACGGCCAACTCTCAATGGGACAACTCACCACGGCCAACTCTCAATGGGACAACTCATCTCAGCCAACTCTCAATAGGACAACTCACCATGGCCAACTCTCAATGGGACAACTCGCCACGGCCAATTCTCAACTGGACAACTCACCATGGCTAACTTGCCATGGGACAACTCACTGCAGGATAATTTAACAATTCAGTTTAATTATTTAAATAAATAAAAAAATTATGTTCAGTTTTGCCATTCACATTTCATTCTGTCTCTCCTTTTGCATTTTTTCTTTAATGATTTTATTCCACCACAATTATTACATAGAAATTGTACTAGAACGGGCCTGGTGGCTCAGCAGACTAAAGCATTTTGATTAAACACCAGCTGTCTGCAACTACCGTATGTTCGAATCTCACCAGGCTCAAGGTTGACTCAGCCTTTCATCCTTTCTAAGGTAGGTAAATTGAGGACCCAGTTTGTAGGGGGCAATAAGCTGACTTTGTATAAAATATACAAAAGTATGAAGGCTATTGCTTAACGCATTGTAAGCTGCCCTGAGTCTCCGGAGAAGGGCGGCATATAAATCAATTTAAAAAAAAAAAAAAGGTCTATTTACTCCAGCATCCTGGTTCCTGTTAGTGACACCATTTCTGGGGTGCAAAAATTTGCACGATCAGGAAAGAGAGGCAGAAACCTTTACGAGTTTTGCCTGCTATTTATTTGTCATCCAGATTTTTGCAGCCTAGCTGTAGTTCCAATACTGTATTTTATTTATTATTTATATTTCAAACTTCTCAACCACCCACACATCTCTCTCGTATTCACCCCCAGGTGCTTTTTGGAAGTTCACAAGCAAATTATGAACGTAATAGTGCCTCTTTTGCTGCACGTAATTGGCATTAAAATGCAGGCTTGCCTTTGATTTTTTAGGCAGCAAATAAACTTCCAGAGTGTGGTGACTGACAGCCTTGTTTTCCATTAATTTCTCTAATTTCCTTTCAAAGACCCCTTGCTGTTGTCCAGAATACTTTTGATCCTTCCATTTCAAAATCAAACCTCCAACTATTCAGAGCGAAACACACTAGAAGCACAATAATAACAACGTGCAAAAAAATTTAAAAAAAAAAAAGAGACAGGCTTCAGAGGAAATTTGAAAGTCAGAAATAAGTATGCCAGGACGACATTTAATGTTTTTCCTTTGGCAAGTTCTTATTTGCTCCCGAAAAGAAAAGATAGATTTTTTTCTTCTCTTAGTCTGGTCTTTACCCTATAGATTTGCATAACCCAAAAGGAATGGAATGGAATGGAATGGAATGGAATGGAATGGAATGGAATAGAATAGAATAGAATAGAATAGAATAGAATAGAATAGAATAGAATAGAATAGAACAGAACAGAACAGAACAGAACAGAACAGAACAGAACAGAACAGAACAGAATAGAATAGAATAGAATAGAATAGAATAGAATAGAATAGAAAATATGGAATGGAATGGAATGGAATGGAATGGAATGGAATGGAATGGAATGGAATGGAATGGAATGGAATGGAATAGAATAGAATAGAATAGAATAGAATAGAATAGAATAGAATAGAATAGAATAGAATAGAATAGAAATTGGAATGAAGAATAGAGTAGAGTAGAGTAGAGTAGAGTAGAGTAGAGTAGAGTAGAGTAGAATAGAATAGAATAGAATAGAATAGAATAGAATAGAATAGAATAGAATAGAATAGAATAGAATAGAATAGAATAGAATAGAATAGAATAGAATAGAATAGAATAGAATAGAATAGAAAATATGGAATGGAATGGAATGGAATGGAATGGAATGGAATGGAATGGAATGGAATGGAATGGAATAGAATAGAATAGAATAGAATAGAATAGAATAGAATAGAATAGAATAGAATAGAAATTGGAATGAAGAATAGAGTAGAGTAGAGTAGAGTAGAGTAGAGTAGAGTAGAGTAGAGTAGAATAGAATAGAATAGAATAGAATAGAATAGAATAGAATAGAATAGAATAGAATAGAATAGAATAGAATAGAATAGAATAGAATAGAATAGAATAGAATAGAATAGAATAGAATAGCAGAGTTGGAAAGGTCCTTGGAGGTCTTCTAGTCCAACCCCTTGCTCAAGCAAGAAACCCTACACCATTTCAGACAAATGGTTATCCAACATCTGCTTAAAAACTTCCAGTGTTGGAGCATTCACAACTTCTGAAGGCAAGTCGTTCCACTGATTCATTGTTCTAAATTTCTCCTTTCCTGTCTCTTGTAGTAGCTGATTACAATTTTCCGATGTTTTGGCTATTGGCTTTGCCTTCCCCTCAAAGAAATTTGAATGACGAATGCAGGTCATCCCCCCTTACTTACAACCACAACTGAGCCCGAATTTTCTGCTGCTAAAGTGAGACATTTTTTTGAAGGGAACTTTGCCTCGTCTTATGACGGTTCTGGCCACCATTGTTAAGCGAATCGATTGCAGTGGTTAAGTTAGTAGCATGGCTGTTCAGTGAATGTGGCTTCCCGCTTGGCCTTTGCTTGTCAGAAGAAAAGGTATCCTCTGTGAGGTAAATTAGGCTGAGAAGAGAGGAACTGGCTCAAAGCAACCCAGCCAGCTTTCATAGGAAGGACCAGAACTCAGATCTCCTGGTGATAGGTCCAAAGTCACCCAGCTGGCATTTGTGCCTAAAGAGGGACTAGAATTCACAGTCTCCTGGTAATTGGCCCAAAGTCACCGAGCTGGCTTTCATGTCTAGGGTGGGACTAGAACTCACAGTCTCCCGATGATAGGCCCAAAATCACCCAGCTGGCTTTCATGTCTAGGATGGGACTAGAACTCACAGTCTCCTGGTGATTGGTCCAAGGTCACCCAGCTGACTTTCATTCCTAGGGTGGGACTAGAACTCACAGTCTCCTGATAATTGTCCCAAAGTCACTTAGGTGGTTTTCGTGCCTAGGGTGGGACTAGAACTCACAGTTGCCGGCTAATTGTCCCAAAGTCACACAAAATCGCACTCCATGGCTTAGGACCGGGATACTTAGAGGACCGCCTTCTGCCACCAAATGCCTCCCACTGTCTAATACGCTCTCACAGAGAGAGCCTCTTCAGGTTGCCGTCGGCCAAACAATGTCGGCTGGCGACCCCCAGGGGGAGAGCCTTCTCTGTGGGGAGAGCCTTCTCTGCCCTATGGAATGAACTGCCCCTGGATATACGAAGGATCCTCGATCTCCGTGCCTTCCGTCGTACTCTGAAGACCCTATTGTTCCATCAAGCTGGCTTGACTGAATAATATTTTAATGGTTTTTTAAAAATGGTTTTAAATGGTTTTTTAGCTAGTGGTTTTAATTACGGCCTCATGCTTTAATTATTATAATTATTTTAATTGGTTTTTAATTTTTGTGTTGGGATGGTTTTATGATGGCTGTACACCACCCTGAGTCCTTCGGGAGAAGGGTGGTATAAAAATATAATAAAATAAAATAATAAAATAATAAATAAATAATAATAATTGTCCCAAAGTCAACTAGCAATAGCAAAAACACTTCATAGTGCTTTTACAGCCCTCTTTAAGCAGTTTACGGAGTCAGCCTCTTGCCCCCAACAATCTGGGTCCTCATTTTACCCACCTCGGAAGGATGGAAGGCTGAGTCAACCTTGAGCCTGGTGAGATTCGATCGGCCAAACTGCTGGCAGCCAGTGATCAGCAGAAGTAGCCTGCAGTACTGCACTCTAACCACTGCGTCATCACGGTTCGCCGCAACCTAAGTGCCTAAGGTGGGACTAGAACTCACCATTTCTCAGTTTCTAGCCCGCTGCCTCAACCGCAAGACCAAACTGCCTCTCTAATCCATGCAACTATTAATGCGCCGTTTCCAAATATGTTCCTAACCCCAACAGCCCCATCCCACTTACAAACGCAGGGCCAAGTACAACAGCACAACACCGAACATCAAGAACCGAGAGAGAGAGAGAGAGATGGAGAGAGAGAGGGGGGGGGGGAGAGAGAGAGAGAGAGAGAGAGAGAGAGACGGTCCTTTTAGTTTAAAATACTGTCTACTCTTCTTTTTCTTTTTTTTTTCTTTTTTTTGCATTCTGAAGCACTGAGCTACTTTAAAAAACAACAACAACAATACCAACATTAGTTCATATTAACATCATTTTTTGCAGGGCAGGATTTTAAGTAAATAAGAAACAAAGCACTTTCCCCTTCTCTTTCCATGCCTCCGGGGCATTTTATCTCTCCCAATAATGAGGCAGGGAGGTCGAGATAAACCAGCTGAAGGCATCTTGGGTAAACAGGGGAAAGTAGTATCTGATAGCACTGGTAGCATCCTAGGAGCATACAAGCCACCCGCTGAGTTATTAATACATGAACTTTGCCACCAGCCTCCCACGCTGCCTGCTGATTTTCATACCATGTTGCATAATTAATCTGTCAACATTCTGTGATGAGGTATAAATATTAATAACACGAAACACACAGTTGAGCTGTTCCTTTTAAAGTAAAATACCAAAAAAAAAACCCAACAACCCCCCAAAAAAACCCACAACCCTTTGGCGAAGATAAATTACACACTTAATTTTAACTGCCTTTGAGGGGTGTAGTTTCCTTTTCTTCTGTTCTTTTTTATTATTATTATGTAAGCAAAGGTTTAGGTTTTTTGCTTTCAATATATATATATATATACATATAAAAGGATAACGGAAGAAAACTCTTGCTGTTTTTTTTTAACCTGGGTTTTATTTCAGCCTCCTTCTCCCTTTTCTCATTTAAACACTGCCATCTTTTTTCTTTTATTTATTTATTTATTTATTTATTAGATTTGTATACCGCCCTTCTCCTTGCGGACTCAGGGCGGTGAACAGCCAAATAAAAAACAATACACAAAAGTTAAAAATTCCTTAAAAAACATATAACCCTGGCCAAGAAATTAAAACCATTAAATATTAAAATACCCCACCATAAAATACAAATCTTTAAAAATTTAAAAACTTTAAAAAACTTTAAGGGGGTCAGGCTAGACCAGCAAGCCGAAAAAGATGGGTTTTCAGGGCCCGACGAAAAGTCCGGAGGTCGGGAATTCTTCTCAGTTCTGGAGGGAGATCGTTCCAGAGGGAGGGGGCTGCCACAGAGAAAGCCCTCCCCCTGGGGGTCGCCAGCCGACATTGTCTGGCTGACGGCACCCTGAGGAGACCCTCTCTGTGGGAGCGCACCGGCCGGTGGGAGGCTATTGGTGGCAGAAGGCGGTCCCGTAAGTACCCTGGTCCTAAGCCATGGAGCGCTTTAAAGGTGGTCACCAACACCTTGAAACGCACCCGGAAGTCCACCGGCAGCCAATGCAGCTCGCGCAGGAGAGGTGTCACGTGGGAGCGTCCCGTCGCTCCCATAATCCCCCGCGCGGCCGCATTCTGCACCAGTTGGAGCCTCCGGGTGCACCCCAAGGGGAGCCCCATGTAGAGAGCATTGCAGTAGTCCAGGCGAGAGGTGACGAGTGCCTGAGTGACTGTGCGTAAGGAGTCCCGATCTAGAAAGGGCCGCAACTGGCGTATCAGGCGAACCTGATAAAAAGCTCCCCTGGCCACAGCTGTCGTGTGATCCTCCAAAGACAGCCGTGGGTCCAGGAGGACGCCCAAGTTGCGCACCCTTTCCGTGGGGGCCAATGATTCGCCCCCAATAACCAGCGATGGTGTCAGCTGGCTATATCGGGACGCCGGCAGCCACAGCCACTCGGTCTTGGAGGGGTTGAGTCGAAGCCTGTTTCTCCCCATCCAGGCCCGCACGGCTTCAAGGCACTGGGACATCACTTCCACGGCATCGTTGGGGTGGTCTGGGGTGGAAATGTACAGCTGTGTATCATCAGCGTACTGATGGAACTCCACCCCAAAACCACGGATGATCTCACCCAGCGGCTTCACATAAATGTTGAACAGGAGGGGCGAGAGGACCGATCCCTGCGGCACCCCACACACCAGGCGCCTCGGGGTCGACCGCTGCCCCCCTGTCAACACAGATTGCGACCGGTCGGAGAGGTAGGAGGAGAACCACCGTAAGACGGTGCCTCCCACCCCCAGTCCCTCCAACCGGCGCAACATGATACCATGGTCGATGGTATCAAAAGCCGCTGAGAGGTCTAATAACACCAGGATAGAGGAATAACCCCTACCCCGGGCCCGCCAGAGATCATCCACCAACGCGACCAATGCCGTTTCGGTGCTGTAACCAGACCTGAAGCCGGACTGGAGCGGGTCTAAATAGACAGCTTCATCCAGGTACCGAGGGAGCTGCCCTGCAACCACACTCTCAACAACCTTCGCTAAGAAGGGAAGGTTGGAGACTGGACGGTAGTTACCTAAAATAGCCGGGTCCAGGGAGGGCTTCTTGAGGAGGGGCCTCACCACCGCCTCCTTCAAGGCGGCCGGTAGGGCACCCTCACTCAAAGAAGCATTTATAATCTCCTGGAGCCAGCCTCGTGTAACCTCCCGGGAGGCCAGCACCAACCAGGAGGGACACGGGTCCAATAAACATGTGGTTGCGTTCAGTCTCCCTAAGGTCCTGTCCACGTCCTCGGGAGCCACAGGATCGAACTCAGCCCAGATAACACTCTCAAGACCTGCCTCAGTCACCTCGCCCGAACCAACCCAGTCGGCGGCCAGGTCGTCCCGAATCTGAGTTATTTTGTCATCCAGATATTGAACAAAATCCTCAGCACGACCCTGCAAGGGATCCTCCCGCGCTCCCGGATGAAGGAGGGAGCGGGTCACCCTAAACAGGGCGGCTGGGCGATTATCTGATGACGCGATAAGAGCGGCAAAATAGTTAGATTTTGCCGCTTTTATCGCCACTAAGTAAGTCTTAATGTGAGCTCTTACTAGTGTCAAGTCAGATTCAGAGCGACTGGCTCTCCAACCGCTCTCTAGGCGTCTTCTCCGGCGTTTCATCTCCCTCAGCTCCTCGGTAAACCAAGGAGATAAGTGAGTTCGACGCCGGGTCAGAGGCCGCAAAGGCACGACGCGGTCCAAGGCCCCACCGGCTGCCCTATTCCAGGCAGCCACCAGATCCTCAGCCGAGTCGTGTGTCAGTGTCTCAGGAAATGGCCCAAGCTCCGTCTGGAACCTATCAGGATCCATCAGGCGCCTGGGGCGGAACCACCTGGTCGGTTCCGCCTCCCTGCGGTGAGGTGCAGCGGTCTGAAAGTCGAGTCGAAGGAGCGAGTGGTCCGTCCATGACAAGGGCTCCACAACTATATCCCCAATGTCTAGACCACTCAACCACTGACCAGAGACAAAAACTAGATCCAGGGTGTGTCCACCAACGTGGGTCGGGCCCCGAATTACCTGGGTCAGGTCCATGGCCGTCATGGAAGCCATGAACTCCCGGGCTAACTCAGATGTTTCACCGATAGATGGCAGGTTGAAATCCCCCATGACCATAAGCCTAGGGGTATCAACCGCCACCTCGGCTACAACATTGAGAAGCTCGGGCAGGGTTGTTGCCACGTGGCAGGGAGCCAGGTACGTGACTAACAAACCCATCTGCCCACCACGACCCCACCTCACGAAAATGGACTCACACCCGGCTATCTGAGGTACAGTGGTCTCCCTCGGACTCAAGCCTTCCTTAATAATGACCGCTACTCCCCCACCCCTCCCCTGAGCTCTCGGCTGGTGGAATGCAAGGAAACCTGGTGGGCACATCTCCACGAGGGGAACACCCCCCTCGTGGCCCAACCAGGTCTCAGTAATGCCGGCCAGGTCCGCACCCCCCTCTTGAAGAAGGTCACATATGAGGGGGGCCTTATTGGCAACGGACCTCGCGTTGCATAACAACAGCCTGAGCTTCGGGTCCTGAGACTCTAAACAACCCGGGGAACGGGAATGGTTTGGGGGACCGGGGCACGCAATCGCTCGAAGACAGCGAGTGCGAGCCCCCACCACATGATATGGTCCCCTACCCGCGCCATATCTGCCCCTCCCACACAGTATCTCAATCGCACAGCCCTCGACAGAGGGCTTAGTGGAAGCCCTCTTGCCTCCAGAATCTTGACCCCCCGCGGCCCCATAAACAGCTGGACCTAACCTTCCCCCCCATGGGTTCTCCCCGAAACCCACTCCCACCCCCACCCCTGGACCCCTTAAAAATTTGGTAAAACAAGAATTTAAAAAACCCCTCAATCCCCGTTTTTTGGCATGCCACCTCTCGGGGTCCCAAAACCCGTCATAAAGGTGGGCCCTCGATAATGTAGAGGGCCAAACCTGCGAGAGGGGGGAATCTCGCAAGGCAAGAAGGCTGGACCTCGAAAACATCCGAGCACAGGACAGAGATGGACAAAATAAAAGGCATGGCTAGGGTCTGTGATGGTATACAAGAACATAACAAAGAACAGACAGGAAAAAAAAATCAGACAGGAGAAGTCCCCGCTACCCTCTCACGGTAGTGGGAGGAGTCTATACGTTCAAGTCACTGCGGGGATATCCGGACCGCCCTCTCACGGAGGTCCGCCATACAGTCAGGAGGTTGAAAAGTCCAGGCCACTCTCTCACAGGGGCCTGGCCTATTTGTCCTGCAAAGTAGGACTCCCCGTCAGGAGTGGACGAAGGTGGAAACCGGCTCCATCAATCCTCCCGTAAGCTGTCCTGTTCTAGGATGACGCCAGCGTGCGAGATTTTCCCCCCAACCTCCTCCGGCACAAAATATTGCCGGAGATAACATCTGCCGAAGTCTATAGGTGCATTCCTGCAGGGAGTGGTGAAGAAATTAAGAATCCTGGAGATGAATCAGTGTGTAAATTAGTTCTTTTGCTTTTCACGATCCCTCCCTTCGCTGCTGTGTCTGAAATGCTTGTGATATGCTTGGAATGAAATTTGGTAGGAACTGGGATTTTGAGTTAACGGGGTTGATTCAGCTTAACTCCTCCTGTTCAAAACAGTTATCATTTATTTTACTTAGAAAAATGTATATGGCCACTATATAATCTAGATACTATATAATCTAGACAGCATACTAAAAAGCAGAGACATCACCCTGCCAACAAAAGTGTGTATAGTCAAGGCGATGGTTTTCCCAGTTGCAATGGATGGCTGTGAAAGTTGGACCATAAGGAAGGCTAAGCACCAAAGAATTGAACTCTGGTGCTGGAGAAGACTCCCTTGGACTGCAAGACGATCAAACCGGTCAGTCCTAGAGGAGATCAACCCTGACTGCTCTTTAAAAGGCCAGATCCTGAAGATGAAACTCAAATACTTTGGCCACCTAATGAGAAGAAGGACTCACTGGAGAAGAGCCTAATGCTGGGAACGATTAGGGCAAAAGAAGAAGGGGACGGCAGAGAACGAGGTGGCTGGATGGAGTCACTGAAGCAGTCGGTGTGAGCTTAAATGGACTCCAGAGGATGGTAGAGGACAAGAAGGCCTGGAGGAACATTGTCCATGGGGTTGTGATGGGTCAGACATCACCTCACAACTAACATTAAATAAGGCCACCCGCTCCGAATAACAGGACACAGAATAACAAAATTGGAAGGGGCCTTGGAGGTCTTCTAATCCAGTCCCCTGCTCAAGCAGGAAACCCTATACCAAATTGTTGTCCAATTGTTGTCCAGAGCCTGGATAGCTCAGCAGACTAAAGCCTCTTATTAACATCCAACTGTCTGCAATTACTGTAAGTTCAAATCTCACCAGGCTCAAGGTTGACTCAGCCTTCCATTCTTTCTAAGGTAGGTAAATTGAGGGGGCAGTTTGTGGGGGCAATAAGCTGACTTTGTATAAAATATACAAAAGTATGAAGGCTATTGCTTAACGCATTGTAAGCCGCCCTGAGTCTCCGGAGAAGGGCAGCATATAAATCTAATTTTAAAAAACGTTGTATTTCCTTCTCTCTCTCTCTCACACACACACACATACACACACACACACACACACACACTCACACACACTTCTTTGTATTAAGAGTCAAGGTTTACAAAAACTTCAAGTGCCTAAATTTCCCTTTTTCAAATCTCAAAATGTCAGCCAACAGATTTCAATAGCTAGTCACATATGAAGTTTAACTATCATAATATACAAATGAGTGGGCAGCCGAATAATTATTTAAACCAATTGAAGCTACAGCATTCTTTACCCTGCAGGAAGAGATCAGGGTATTGTAGCAAAACAAGAAGTATGGCACAACCTCTCCGGTTGCGGTTATTCAACACAACCTGCTAGCTGAATGGACTTGTTTTCCAGGTTCTTGGGACTGTGCTTTGAATGGTAAAGTAATCTGAATGGGATTCAGATGGTTAATTTTATAACCTATTTTCTTCTTGGCAAAAGTTAGATAGGACTCAACTCGTGACTGTAAATGACCCCAGAGTTATGGTCCTAAATCAGGGATTGCCTATGTATTTCAGATATGCCACCTGACTGCACTCCTGCTTTTCAAATTGGGCTTTAGAAGCTCTTTGTTATAAAACTCGAACATCTGAAAAAAAAATAAATAAGAGTTGCCATCATTCCTCGACTTACAACCATTCATTTATCTTGGAGTCCTAGTGGACAATCGCTTAAATATGAGCCAGCCGTGTGCTGCGGATGCCAAAAAAGCCAACACAGTTCTAGGCTGCATAAACAAAGATAGAATCAAGATCACGTGATGTGTTAAGGCCTTGGTAAGGCCACAGTTGGACTACTGCATCCAGTTTTGGTCATCACGATGTAAAAAAAGAAAAAAAAGAAATGGAGGCTCTAGAAAGAATGCAGAGAAGAGCAACAAAGATGATTAGGAGCCTGGAGGCTAAAACATATAAAGAATGTTTGCTGCAACTAGGTATGATTAGTTTAATGAAAAGAAGGAGTAAGGGAGGCATGATGGCAGTGTTCCAATATCTCAGAGGTTGCCACAAAGAAGAAGGAGTCTAGTTATTCTCCAAAGCACCTGAAGGAAAGACAAGAAGCAATGGATGGAAACTCATCAAGGAGAGAAGCAACTTAGAACTAAGGAGAAATTTCCTGACAGTAGAACAATTAATCAATGGAACAACTTGCCTCCAGAAGTCGTGAATGCTCCATCACTGGAAGTTTTTAAGAAGAGATTGGATAACCATTTGTCTGAAATGCTATAGGGCTTCCTGCCTAAGCAGGGGGTTGGACTAGAAGACCTCCAAGGTCCCTTCTGACTCTGTTATTCTATTCTTATTTTTCAAAGTGACAACTTCAGTGGGAAAAAAAGTGACTTATGACCATTTTTCATACTTAGCAACCACTGTAGCATCCCATTGGTCATGCAAGCAAAATTTGGATGCTTGGCTACTGACGGCAAGTAACCGTGTTACTGATTTAACAACTGCCGTGATTCAACATCTACGGCAAAAAAAGGTTGTAAAATGGAGCGAAACTCACTTAACAAGTCTCCTTTAGCAACATAAATGTTGGGCTCCATGGTGGTCATAAATTGAGGAATACCTGCATGTGGGAGTGGGAGGAAGCAAAACATACATTTCTACTGCATATTGATAATATGGTTTATAACTTGGTTCATCAATATATTAGTATCCTGTCTGACTTTTCTATAAATTGGAGATATTACGCTTCTGGATCAGGCTATAATTTTGCTAAATTATGTTTAGAGTTTTAGTTTGCCTTCCAAGTCCTCTATTTATTTTGGCAGAAAAGTTTTGCAGGAAACTTTCGGTTGCTGTTGAAAAATATACCCAATGTTTTGATTCAAATGAAGGCAGATCTAGACAGATGGTCTGCAACTCCATGGAGTATTTGAGATATGATAAATGTGATGAAGATGAATTTAACTCCAAGGTTGTTTTGTGTTTCCAGAGGTCTTCTTGCGTTTATATCATCGCATTATTTTAAACTGATTTACAGGTCATTAAATGCATTTTTTTTTCCTGGCAAGGATATCTTGTGAGGTTGTGTTTTTTTTTTCCCTTGCAAAAATTACAGTTAACATTTGGGAAAGGCGAATCTGACTTTCTACACTTTCGGATTTATAATTGGACATTTATTCTACCTTTACGCACCGGCTGAAGAAAGGAATTACAAAATTCAGTTTCTCCTAGAACTCTATTTTTACTTAACCTTAGTAAAAAAAAAAAAAAAAAAAACTGGCAAGGATTAGATTCTCAGTTTGCATAGCAACCGTATGTGTACCTGTTCTTAATCCCGCAAGATAAGTGTAAGAAATACAGAAGTTGAAGATATAATTTTGATGCTTTTAGGAATGGAAGTATTACATTATGAGATAACGCCCGTTTAAAAATAGCAGGTAAATTCAGTTTTTTTGGAGACGGTAAATTAGGCCTTTTCGCAGTGTTATAACTTGGATCAATTCAGTTCCCAGGAAATCATTTTTAACGCTTTAAATCCACCGCAGAATCTCTGTTTTTAAGGGAACCAAGTGAGATAATTTAAGAACCTTTCTTGGGAGATTTTTCAACTCAATAATTTGTTTGTTTGTTTGTTTGTTTTGACCCTTTGGTTCAGTTGTTATTATGGCTACCATGTTTTCCCAAAAATAAGACCCTCTTTTATATATTTTTTGAACCCCGAAATAAGTGCTTGACCTTATTTTCGGGGATGTCTTATGATTTTGGGGCATGTGGAGGAAGACGGGTTCCTCTTGCTATCTTACCTGATTTCCAGCTCTGTCTCCCTAACCCTAACCAGAGGAAATGGAGGGGTTGGCTGTGCAGGCATCTAAATATTTTCAGGGAGGGCCTATTTTTGAGGAGGATTTATTTTCAGGGCGGGATTAATTTACCGCATGCACTCAAAAGCCCGATTGGTCTTACCCTGTTTTCCCCAAAATAAGACATCCTCTGATAATAAGCCCAATCGGGCTTTTGAGCGCATGCACTAAAATAATCCTCCGACCCAAAAATAAGCCCTCCCCAAAAATATTTAAATGCAGAGGTGGAAATCAGATAATACAGCAAGAGGAGCCCCATCTTGATCCATGCACCCCAAAATAATAAGACCTTCCCGAAAATAAGGCCAAGCGCTTATTTTGGGGTTCAAAAAAATATGACAGGGTCTTATTTTTGGGAAAACACGGTATTTTTTTAAAAAAAAAATTGATTTATATTCCGCCCTTCTCTGAAGACTCAGAGCGGGTTACAATGCGTTAAGCAATAGCCTTCATACTTTTGTATATTTATACAAAGTCAGCTTATTGCCCCCACAAACTGGGTCCTCAATTTACCTACCTTAGAAAGGATGGAAGGCTGAGTCAACCCTGAGCCTGGGGATTCGAACTAGCAGTAATTGCAGACAGCTGGGTTTTAATTACAATGCTTAGTCTGCTGAGCTATCCAGGCTCGCTTATCAGGGGATGTCTTATTTTAGGGGAAACAGGGTATTGAAGTTCCACATGATTAATGGAAGACTCAACTTCTAAGCAAACTCAGATTTTTGCACAGGATAGTGAACAAATTTTATTAACTATTTATTTGACAACTGGCATTATGAGTTAAAGTGCCCTACCCATGTAGATCAGTAAAGACTTTCTTTAATAACCATAGGAAATTAGTTTCCCATGGATTTCCCATTAAAAAAAAACGATTAGGGAATGTAGGATACTATACAGGTACTCCTTGTCTTATGACCACAATTGGCACCAGAATTTCTATTGCTAAGTAAAGTGGTTAAGTGAGTCATGTCCACTTTTATGATTCTTTTTTTGAAAGAGTCATTAAGCAAATCAGAGTGGTGCGGTGGCTTAGAGGTAGAGCGCTGACCTCACAGTCAGGAGGCTGTGAGTTCGATCCTAGGTACAGGCAGATATTTCTCTCTCTGGGCGAAATGAGAATGTATCTGCTGAACAAAACTCCGCATTGGTGACAGGAAGGGCATCTGGCCCTTAAAACACTCTGCTAGCTCCATTCAGCTGCCCAGACTCCACCCCGCAAGGGATTATGGGGTCGTTAGTTGACGATGATTAAGCAAATCACTGCAGTCGTTTAGTGATTCATGGAGTCATTAAGCAAATCCGGCTTCTCCCAATGACTTTGCTTGTCAGAAGCTGGCTGGGTGTTCTGCCCCAGCTAGGACCCCAAAGAACGCAGCACACACAAAGTCTGTACAAACCTTAGTTTACTACATTAAATCAGTCTTTTTCAAACAAAGGCTGTTAATTAACTTTCTTAACAGCCTACAAGAATCCAAAGAATAAATAATCGTAATCTTACTAGGGTTGGCAGAAAGCCCAGAAGCAATTTGCAGGAAACTGATAAGAGAACTAAGATCAGGATATGAAGGAGAGTGAACGAAGTTGTTCCCTGAAAATTGCCTCAGTCGTCGTCCTTCCTTAAATAGGCTAAGGGAGTGGCCAATTAGCCCCAAGCCTTACTCTCAAGGAGACCTCCTCCTGAGGAGCCACTCTGCCTTTTGGCAGCTCTGCGTGCCCGTTCATCGAGAAGAGGCTCCTCTTCTTCTTCCTCTTCACTTAAGGGAGCTTCTGGAGGTTCTGAAGGCCCTGGCTGAATCCCTGCCTTTGGCACCACATCTTCTCCAGCCTCCTCATTGTCCAACTTGAGTGCCAGCTGCACAGGCTGCTGGCACAGCACCACACCAGCCTCCTCGCTGTCAGAATCAGCTACTAGTTGCACAGGCCGCTGACAGGTCACAACACTGGGAATGTTACAAATGGCGAATCAAGTGATACCCTCCACCCCCCCCCCCCCCGATACTGCAACCGTCATAAATAAATTCTGGTTGCCAAGCATTCAAATTCTGATCATGTCTTTGAGGAGAGGAATTCAGCAATGGTTGTAACTGCAGGAACCAAGTTATGAGTCACTTTTTTCATTGTTGTGGCAACTTCAAACAGTCGCTAAATTAATGATTCTAAGTCGGGGACCATTGTCAGAAGAGTTGGTCACAGTCACTTTCCTGCAGGCAAGCAATTTAGGAGTGGGCACATTAAACTAACAGGACTTGGACTCTTCCTGTTATTATTACTATACTTCGAACGGAAATAAAAATGATTGAGACATCTCCACAGTGCTGGGAATGTGAGTATAGCAATGGAACTTACTTCCACCAATGGTGGACATGCCCGTTGGCAGCTAAATATTGGATGAAAATATGACGATGGTTGTTAGAAATTACACATTGTAAAGTGGAATTGAAACCGGAAACTTTTTTGTTGGGGGTTAGACCCATAAATATTGGATTGACTAAATGGTATTTGATGCTGCACGTAATCACTTCAGGGAGACTGGCATTCGCACAAGAATGGAAGAATGAGGATTTACCAACGGACACAAAAATAATTTATAAAATCATGGAATGTGCAGAGTCCAACAAACTTACAAAACTGATCAAGAGTAAAAGAGACTCAGACTTCTATGGTAGTTGGAATATGTGGTATGATTGGACCCAGAAACAATGGGAGAGAAACAAAGGATAATGTTGGATTATAATTATAGATGATTGTATATTTATGGTAATCAGTAAGTATTGGAAAGGTAAATTTCTATACAAGAATCTGTAAATAATTTCTATTTTTACTCTCTTATTACTGGTGTGTGTGTGTGTGTGTATGTAGGTCTTTGGTTATTCGGGTCTTCTCCCGCGGAGAAGACCCGAATAACCAAAGAACTACATACAAACACCCGCGAAAACCTCAGAAAACACACAAACACACACACACACACACGTATGTATGTATGTATGTATGTATGTATGTATGTGTATGTATATGTATATGTATATATGTATATATATATGGATGTTTTGGCGATATTACACCATATAGAAAAATTATTATACATTTGTTTTTGATTTTTCTTTTTGATGCTCTAATAAAATTTATTTAAATTTTTTTTTAAAAATGTACTTTCTAAAAAAAAAAAAGATTGTCAATTTTACTCTGGAACACCGCATCATAAATATGCATATGTTCTTGATTATAACCTTAGCCTTTGGAATCTATCAAGATGTCAGGAATTATGGATTTTTGAGGGACGAGGGCTGGTTAAAAGAATTACCATAAAGGGAGAAATCTATAGCTGATTAGCAGCAATGGATTGTTGATATAGGCTGTTTGTCGATACCGGAATTAGAGGTTTCTCACTGCAAAGGGCCAAGGAAAAAGTGCTTGAGCCTGTTTTATTTTTATAATAGGAATTTTCCAGGATTACTTTTTGTAATCATGATGATGAATGTTGAGGTTGCATGGTGTTGTCAATATTATTGTCAATGTCTTTCTTTCCACCCTCTTTAAATCACTTTAAGGTTTAGCATGTTGGCTAAAGGCCACTGCTTGCTCTTCTTGTGCCAGCAGAGCTAACAACAGAGTCAGACGAGGAGGAGGTTGAGGGCCAGCTTTGGAGCCTTTGAAAGGCTCTGATAAGGAAACAGTATCGGAGATAGAGGCAGAGCCGGGGTCTTCCATCCTCCCCCAGGTGGACAGGCAGCTGTGTTTGGGGCCTGAGCTGAGCGAAGGGGAGAAATAAATGCAGCCCATCCCAAATGCTCATTTGTGTACAGAGGAAAGGAGAGGAGAGCAAAGGAAATCAATAAGCAGTGTCTTGGGGTCATCTGATCACATTCTGACACGCAAAGACAACGGGAAAGCCAGATTCACTTAACAGCTCATGAGGACTTTACTTGTATATATATATCAGGGGTGGGTTCTACTTACCTTTACTACCGGTTTGGAATGGGATCGTGCGCATGCGCCTTGCTTCTACGCATGCACCTTGCTTCTACGCGTGCGCAGAAGCTTCTGCGCATGCGCAGATCACCGATGACAACATCAGGGGCAGTGGGCGGGGCCTCACACTGATTTTACTACTGGTTCTTGCAAACTGGTCTGAACCGGGGACAACCAACCACTGATATAGAGATGATAGATAGATAGATAGATAGATAGATAGATAGATAGATAGATAGATAGATAGATAGATAGATAGATAGATAGATAGATAGATAGATAGATAGATGATAGATAGATAGATAGATAGATAGATAGATAGATAGATAGATAGATAGATAATAGATAGATAGATAGATAGATAGATAGATAGATAGATAGATAGATAGATAGATAGATAGATAATAGGTAGATAGATTAAAGTTCTGGAGCTCGCAGGATGTCTGCTTCTTTCTTTACTAATATACCTGCAACTCGTATTTTTAGAACAGTTTGTAATATATACCAAACCCCCACCCAAACAGAACACACTCCCAGCCAATCAGAGCACAACCAACCCCCCACCCAATCAGAACACAGCCAAGCTCCCACCTAATCAGTTCACACCCCCACTAGCAGTTAAAAGGAAGAGACAGCTGCTATCTCACATTGCTCCTGGAAGCACGAAGCCGAGAACACCAGCCTGAAGATGACGAATGAGACTTCATAGAAACGTCGCCAAGGCACTTCCAATTTTACGCAGGAGAAGACCCGAATAACCAAAGACCTACATACAAACACCCACGAAAACCTCAGAAAATATATATATATGCAATCACGAGGTTGTGAGTCCGATCCTAGGTAGAGGTGGATATCTCCCTCTCTGGGCACACTGAGAATATAACTGCTGAACAAAACTCTGCATTGGCGACAGGAAGGGCATCTGGCCATTAAAACACTCTGCTAACTCCATTCAGTTGCCCAGACTCCACCCCGCAAGGGATTACAGGGTCCTTAAATGAAGATGATATATATCATACATCATATCACATCATCTCAT
Source organism: Coluber constrictor foxii (assembly GCA_038048745.1). Lineage (NCBI taxonomy): Eukaryota > Metazoa > Chordata > Lepidosauria > Squamata > Colubridae > Coluber > Coluber constrictor. The sequence continues at coordinate 4,004,678 of CM075967.1, read as the reverse complement.
ATATATCATATCATATCATATCACATCTCATATCATCTCATAATATTATATTAATTTTAGCTTTTACTCTTGGAATTATTCTTTGATTCTAACTGCATTGTTCCATGGTGCCATTCAATTTAGGCTGGTTTTATTGTGATTACGAGCCATCCTAGAGGTCCTCCCCCCCTCCTTTTTTTTTTTTAAACAGAAGAGCGAGACACATAATTGTTCATCTATTAAACGATTGAATAAATGAATGAAATACTTTCTTGGAAACATGCAATTTGCCCCTCACTAGAAATTAATATCTGTAACCAGCTCTCACCAAGTTGGCAGGCAATTGATCTACAGGGAGGAGAAACAAGGAGGCAACGGAAGATTGTGCACAAATATTAAAAGTGCAAGAATTCTTTCTTCCTGAACGCCTAATTCTCTTCAATAGCCTTCCCTTGTTTTAATAACAAGTGAATATAATTATATTTTCAAAAGAAGCCAAAGGGGTCCTTTTATTTTTATTTATTTTGTCAAGGCAGAGCACTAAATTACTTTTCAACAGCGTTAGGTTTTTTTTCTTTCTTTCTTTCTATTCTTGGCTGTTCTTGTTGCTCTGGTTGTTGATTTTAAAGAGGTGGCGTTGGGAATTGGAAGTTATATGGGGTGGGGGAAGTAGTATTTCTCCTTAATTCAAGAGTAGAAAAATGATACGATATAGATAAGCTCGGATTCTGGGCCTCCACACCTAGAAATGAACAGCCATGGAGTAAATGTATTTCCATGGAGGTTAATCAAAAGTCACAAACATGATTTGGGTGCTTTTCATTCTGGAAAAGTGATGTAGCAAGAAGAAAGGAGAAAGAGGCCGGGAGCGTCACTCATAAGAGTGTGATTGCATTCATGTCTCCCTTGAGACGTTTGCATGCGTCTCTCATGTGTCTTGCAGTAACCAGGGGAGAGAAAGCAAAATGGAAGCATTTGTTGAAATGAACTAGGAATGACGGTCACACACTGATGATAGAAAGAAAGAAAGAAAGAAAGAAAGAAAGAAAGAAAGAAAGAAAGAAAGAAAGAAAGAAAGAAAGAAGGAGGGAGGGAGGGAGGGAGGGAGGGAGGGAGGGAGGGAGGGAGGGAGGAAGGAAGGAAGGAAGGAGGGAGGGAAGGAGGGAATTTGTAAGTCCAGGATAAGTCCAGGATAAGTGTTTGAGGACTGATCAAAGGAAACTAAAATGGTTTATCCTGCTATAGATATGAATGCAGGTGTGTGCTTTACTGGGGCTTCCAATTGTGGCCATGTTTTGGTCAAGTGAACGATGAACCATTTCCAAGATAAATCAAGACGCAGGCGGGCAGGTGAACAATTTCTGCGAATTTTTTAATTCATCCAAAGCAAAAAGACTGCCAAGCTCAGGTGCCAAATGGACGTTCTGATGTTCATGAATATGAGTGAGTCTGCACTGGCTGGGAATTTGGAGATAAATCTGCATCTGTTCCCCATTCCTTAACATCATCTTGAATTCTAATGTGCCAGGACCACTCCACATCTGGGTACTTACAGCACACTGGAAGCAGCTAACATAGGGTGCGTAGCTGGTAGACTTACCCACCCTATATTAGGTGATAGGATGCCAGACCATCACATCCCTGAACAGCTCCTCTATGGTGAGCTGTCTCAAGGAAAGTGATTGCACGGGAGACAAAGGAAGATTAAAAAGACATGTTGAAAGCCTCCTTCAAGTCCCTGAATATTGTTGTGGTCTGCCAACAGCCTGCAGAACTGGTAGCGGAGTCAAACAGTGAGGAGGCTGGGGAGGACAAGGCCTGGATGAGGGCTCTGCATTGGAGGCAGAGATGGGGCCAGGGCCATCTGGGAGTGATGCGCGGACTCCGGAGCCTCCAGAGATGGATAGCAGAGAGACAGAGGAACAGGAGGAGCCTGTTCCTAGTGCACGCATGTGCAGAGCTGCCAGAAGGCAAGAATGGTTAAAACTAAAGGGATGACTCAGGAGTAAGGCCAGGAGATGATTGGCCCCTCCCAGAAGGCTTAAAAGAGCAGCAAGGGCTCTTGAGATCTTTGTAGGAAAGCAATATTGCTACATTTGTCTTGCTACATTTGTTTCTTGCTTCTGAACTTTTGCCAAGAAAAGCCTTTGGCAGGGTGCCAAAGTAGACAAAGGTTGGTGATAAAGCCGAAGGACTGTTTATAAAGAATTTGTTTTGGACTTAATTTGGACTAAGCTGAGAATGAACTAAATGAATGAACTGAGACTTGCCCTATCAATGTTGATAGGAAGGTTCCTAGTGGCTGTTGTTTATTGCTAGTGTCAGACCTGGAAGTCATCTTTTGCATTAGGCCTTCAGACCTGCCACATTTACTGCTGTGGGAAACGGGGAGGGGAGATATTATGGAGCATGGGTGATATATAGTCATAATAACATTCCTTTCTCAGAGAGTCAAGGACACCTTGCCCTGCACCTGGACGGATGGAACTGGGAGGCATCTCCAGTTGGGACGGTACTTTAATTGGACCATGTGATGGACATGTGGGTGCTGGGCAGGGATTTCAACTTTTCTTTGGGTGGGGAAAACATGGAAACTTTCAGATTCGGGTTTTCCCAGATGTTCCAATATGGCATCTCTAATAAAATGTAATTTTGAGGAAACTCAAGCCTTGGAAGTTTATTTCGTTGGGGGTGTTACTTGGAACCCTGATAGCTAGCTTGTTTGTCTGAGTTGGTACTTTCTTGATTGAGGTATTATTTGCTTCTTGATTGTTGGTCTAATGCTAATTTGATGAATCTTTGCTCATCTGGATGTCAACTACTGATGAGGAGGTGTTTAGGTTCATTGTCTCTCAATCCAACCTATCTCATCCTTAAGAAAAATAATAATAATGCTACTGATACTCCTGAAGGAAAGCCAAGAGATTAATCTAAGAAACAAATACTCCATAACCAATGGTAAAACTGTAGATTAAGAAGCGGCGGTGGCAAATTCTCAAGAAACCATGCAACTCAACTGAAGAAAAAGAAAAGGGGGGGGGGACACAAAACTCTCCATCAGCATTCTTCTTATTTTGTTTTGCAAAATACTAAGGCAAAACAGGGACTCCAAATTAAAAGATTTGCTTAACAGCCTGGTTGTGCAAAGAGATAAAAACCACCGTTTTAGGACCCATGCAAGTCCTTAACCTTCCTATACCTCCCTCCTTATGCATTTGCAAGGAAGGATGCATTTGGCTTTAGAATTCAAAAGTACTTTTTGATACGCCAGGCCCCTTGTGTCCCCCGATCTGGGCTTGAAATGTATCTTTCGCTCCCTTCTCTGCGTAAAAAGAGTGTCTGAAGGCTTAAAATAAAACAAGGGGAAGTGGGGAAACAGAGAGAAAGGTGAGAGGAACAATTCACCTACAGAACACGGGCAATTACCCCATTCGTCCGCTCGAGTTCACAAAATTAATTAGCACCCAACGCCACTGGGCCGTATGATTTTTTTCGTGATAATGAGTACGAACTGCCTCACTTCACTGCAGCAGAGACTTGGAGGTGACCTGTTGTTAGAAGGCCACGGGATCCCTTTTCGGCTACCAAAGGGTCAGCCAAAGTAGCCCACCCACCCAGTCTGGTGGGAGGAAGTCCGATAGGAGTCTGGCCTTGAGAAAGAATCAGGAAACAGCACTCCTCACAATTATAGGCTGGCCAGGAGTGGGCTTCAGATCCTTTAGCAACGGGTTTGCTGCTCTGTTGCTGGGTGGGCGTGGCCATGGTGGGCATGGCCTAGTTGGCCGCCTGCACCATGGTGGGGGGAGTTTTCGCCCTCCCCAGGCTCTGGAGGCTTTCTTTGAGCCTCCAGTAGAGCGAAAGAAGTTTCCTCCGGGGTCTGGAGGCCGTTAGGAGGCCAGAAAAAGGCCTGTTTACAGTAGGCCAATTTTTTGCCTTCCCAGACTCTCCATGAGGCCCCTGCACTTACCTGGAATGATGAACGGGCCATATAGAGACTCCTCGGAGGGGTGGGGTGGGGTGTGTGTGGCCAGCCAGGGGTGGCATGTGGGGGTTCACTGAACCCCAGCGATCCTTGGCTAGAGGGTCGCTCAAAACCTGCCGAACCCCGCCGAACCCCCAGGAGCCACCCCTGATGCTGGCTAATATTTAAAAGGCATCTGTAGGGATGGAGAGGGCTGGTTTGGTCTGTTTGAATGGCGTCATTGAAGAAGCGAGTCTGTCGTTCAAGTTTGCTTTGGGGAGCAGACATTCTTCTGAGGCATCAGCAAAGAAAGGAAGTCCTTAGAAGGTGCCAGAGGATGGCTTCTGAATGTAACTTTGAATTTCGCTTAGAGGAAAGCAGAGGTGGTGGTAGAAATATGCAGAGTTATTACTTTCCCTTCCACAACAAACTCGGCTTTTTTGAGGTCCTTGTAGAATTCTTCAGATAGTATACCTGTTGGGGTTTGTTTGTTTTTTGGGGAGTGGATTGGTGGGTAGGGAGAGCCTTATCCTCCCTACAGAGGCTTGTACAGAATGTCAGGAAGTGCTCTGCCTGCTTTTGAATGTGTCATCTAAATATGCAATGGGAAAATAATAATAATAATAATAATAATAATAATAATAATAATAATAATAATAATAATAATAATAATAATAATAAAACCCCATTTCTATAACGTATTTTTTTCCTCCTATGAAGTATTATTCTTATTTCTTGTGCAGATTTAATGAATTCGTCAACACAGCCACAGATGTGTGACTGTCACCTTCTCTTCTGAGATCAGCCAAAGAAGATTCTCTCTCCCTCCCTCCCTCTCTCTCTCTCTCCAGTTGTGAATGCAAGGTCTAAGGAGCTGGAGCGAGGGAGGGAGGGAGGGAGGGAGGGAGGGAGGGAAGGAAGAAAGGAAGGAAGGAAGGAAGGAAGGAAGGAAGGAAGGAAGGAAGGAAGGAAGGAAGGAAGGAAGGAAAAGGAGGAACAGAGAGAAAGAAGAGGGACAGAGGGAAAGAGGAAATAATTAAATAAATAGGGAGGGAGGGAGGGAATGAATGAATGAATAAATAAATAAATAGGGAGGGAGGGAGGGAGGGAGGGAGGGAGGGAGGGAGGAAGGAAGGAAGGAAGGAAGGAAGAAGGAGAGAGAGAAAGAAAGAAAGAAAGAAAGAAAGAAAGAAAGAAAGAAAGAAAGAAAGAGAAAGAAAGAAAGAAAGAAAGAAAGAAAGAGAGAGAGAGAGAGAGAGAGAGAAACAGGAGAGAGAGAGAAAGAGGCAGGGAGGAAATAAATAAATAAATAGGGAGGGAGGGAAGAGAGTGAGAGTGAGAGTGAGAAAGAAAGAGAGAGAGAGAGAGAGAGAGAGAGAGAGAGGAGGGACAGAGAGAAAGAGGAGGGACAGAGAGAAAGAGGGAGGGAGGAAATAGTTGAGGAACAATAAAGGACACTGCTTAGAAGCATCTCAATTTTTCTTTCTTGGTTTTCGGAGACCGACATAATGCCACAACCATAATGGCATGTTTTTCATATCTCATCTGCTTTCTTTAAGATGAACTCCATCCCAAAAGTTAATTTAATTAATTGGACTGTATTCCTCACATATCTCTATATGAATAGCCAACACCCTAGATGATAAGCTCAAGATCTAGATAGAATTTGAAAGACTTGAACACTGGCCCCTATCTAACAACATGAAATTCAATGTAGAGAAAAGTAAAGTCCTATACTTAGGCAAGAGGAACCTAAACTAGACATATAGACTGGTTAAAACCAGGCTTAATAGTAGTGACTGAGAGAGGGATCTTGGAGTCTTAGTGGATAACCAGCTAAATAGGAGCCAGCAGTGTGCAACAGCAGCCAAAAAAGCCAATGCAATCCTAAATTGCAATAACAGAGGGATACAATCAAGATTAAGTGAGGTAGTAATACCACTCTATAAAGCCTTAGTAAGACCACACCTAGAGTACTGCATCCAGTTTTGGTCACCATACTATAAAAAAGATGTGGAGACTCTAGAAAGAGTGCAGAGAAGAGCAACCACGATGATTAGGGGACTGGAGGCTAAAACATACGATGAACGCTTGCAGGAACTGGGCATGGCTAGTCTAGGGAAGAGAAGGACCAGGGGAGACAGGATAGCAGTCTTCCAATATTTGAGAGTCTGCCATAGAGAGGAAGGAGTCAAGCTATTTTCCAAAACACTTGAAAGCCAGACAAGGAATAATGGATTGAAAATGAACAAGGAGAGAGACAACTTGGAAGTAAGGAGAAATTTTCTGACAGTGAGAGCAATCAACCTATGGAACAGAAGTTGCCTTCAGAAGTCGTTGGAGCTTCATCACTGGAGGCTTTCAAGAAGGGATTGGACTGTCATTTGTCAGAAATGGTGTAGGATCTCCTGCTTGGACAATGGGGTGGACTAGTTGACATACAAGATCCCTTCCAACTCTGTTAATCTGTAAATATTGCTACCGCCACTAAGGTTATTTTCAGAGAGGCTTTTCACTTACAAATGATATGTAATTCATAAATTAACCTACAGCTCTGAACATTAAATATGTTCATTTGATATTAACTCAGCGAAAATCAATAGGAGTTGCTCAACATGAAAGATTTTCAAGTTGGGAGTATGAAATGCACTTTTATTTCTGTGTCAGTAATCTAATGTGCATGACAATGTTTCTTTTCCCACAAATGAACATTTTTCCTTTCTCTTTTTTCCATCCCTCTGCTCGTATTATTTTTCCTCGAGAATTGTCACCGTGTCATAGCTTTTATCTCTGAGTAAGTACTTTCTCTGAAATACCTTTTATTCTTCTCAGTTCCCTCCCTATTTCTCTTTATTTTACACTCCTTTGGATTTCCACCCAATCTTGCAAAATTTCCCGTAACGGGTTTCTTTTCTGAGAAATGGAGAAATGAACAGAAACTATCATTAATGAAAGTAAATAACTTTCATTAGCAATTCTGAAAGCTCCAAAGACTGCATAATTAAAGTGATAACATAAAAGCTAAAATATGTAGAACAAAAATTGTGGGATTAAAGTAAATCAGCCTGGAGGGGGGAAAAAAACAAAAAACAAAAGAAAGAAAAAAAACTGAAGGTAACAATACCTGAAAATTAAAAGTGTTTTTAAGCAATATTAATTACTCCCCAGCTTCTCAGCTGATAAATCATCAAATACAAGCCGCTTATTCTGGAGTTGGTTTCAAGAAATTGAAGAAACAGGAAAAATGCCAGGATTCAACCTTCTGCCACAATTTCGCTCAGCCTAAAGCCTTACAACCATATTTAAGCCAGAATCTGATGCCAAATTTATAAGTTTGATATTGGAAGGGTTTATAACATGTAGGGAATAATAATCATACTAACGTTAAATCATAGTAAAGCAACTAAGTCAACATTAGCTTCAAATCTGGAGGTTTTACAGCCTGAGGTTAATCAATATTTCTTTGATTTGTTTTTGAAGAAAATGGATATGGCCATCCAACTGACTCTTACAGAAATAAAACCCCAAATATTAAAAACCAATGAACCCCCATCACTGCTGGTGATGACAATCAAACAAATTACTTGCAAGATCCATTTCACCCTCAAGTCTCCTGGCTGGCTGGCAAAACCACATCTTCAGGGCCTTTTGGAAGAGTGTCATGATGGAGGCCAATCTTATGTCTACAGGTATGATTTTCCATAGGAAGGGAGCCACCACAGAGAAGTGGTCCCACCAGAAAGAGCCCCTCTAGTTAGTAAGGTGACTATTCTGACCCAGGCTTCCCCAAACCACGAAGCAGACTCTTTGTCCCGACAAAAAACCCTTTTTGTTAAGTTACTGTGAATTCTTCTCATTCACATCCAGCAAAGTCTTTCAAGGGTGAACTGATAGTCACAGACCTTATCTGGATTGGAGAGCTGCCAAACTGATATCTTCAAAACTTGGCAAGGAGTCTCGGAGAGTCATGAACCAATTGAGCAAACTAATTGTTTCCTGCAAACTCCTCTCTCCATTCGCTCCTCTTTTATTCCCTCTGGAAGGGGCCATTCATTGTCCACCTGTGGCTTTACTCCCAAGTCGACCCTTATTCTTTAGCAGTTCCCTTCGTCTGGCAACTCTGGGCATGCACACTGGGAACAGGCTCCAGCTGTTCATCTGCCTCACTGATGTCTAACTCCAAAGGCAGCTAATAACTGGCATATGGCCCTCTCTGCCTCTAACGCAGAGCCCTCATCAGAGCCTTCCCCAGACTCCAGGACTTGCCCATGTTCCTCCCCAACCTCCTCACTGTCCGAATCTGCTGCCAGCTCTGTTGGCCGCTGGCGGACCACAACAGTGACATCTCTTTTCATTTCATGTATGGAATTCAGTTGGGCTGATGGTTAAATCTGACCTATAAACCAGCAGTGGCATTAGACCCCCCCCCCATTCTTTACTCAGCAGAGATGACCAGTTTAGGAACTCTAGAACAAGATGTGTGGAATATGCACCATTGTTAAGGATGTCCATATGTTGCAATGCAAAGTTAAGATGCCTGGACTTTTGAGTGAAGATATGCTTGTATGGCTAACATGTAACACTATTTGAAAAACCATCCAGAAATGCTAGCTAAGAGTTATACCTCATATTGTTCTGGAAGCATATGTCCTCATGCAGTTTTGTCTTGATTAGTTGTGACGATTTATTTGTGACAAAAATGGAAACACACACATACACAATATAATTACAATCTGTCCGAACTTTGGATGCCACACCCCTACCACCTCTTTTGGCTAACCCATCATCAAGATGGACTTTATATTGAATTCTGATCATCTTCATCAATACAGACGTAAAATCATCATCAGCACATATTTTGGAACATAAGAAAGAGAAAGAAAGAAAGAAAGAAAGAAAGAAAGAAAGGAAGGAAGGAAGGAAGGAAGGAAGGAAGGAAGGAAGGAAGGAAGGAAGGAAGGAAGGAAGGAAGGAAGGATAGAGTATGAGGAAGGAAGGAAAGCAAAAGGAGAGAGGGAAAGAAGAAAGAATAGAGTATGAGGAAAGGAGGAAGAAAGGAAGGAAGGAAGGAAAGAAGGAAAGAAGGAAGGAAGGAAGGAAGGAAAGGAAGGAAGGAAGGAAGAAAGAAGGAAGAATGAAGGAAGGTAGGAAGGAAGGAAGGAAGGAAGGAAGGAAGGAAGGAAGGAAGGAAGGAAGGAAAGAAAAAGGAGGGAGGGAAAGAAGAAAGAATAGAGTATGAGGAAAGGAGGAAGGAAGGAAGGAAGGAAGGAAGGAAGGAAGGAAGGAAGGAAGGAAGGAAGGAAGGAAGGAAGGAAGGAAAAAGGAGGGAGGGAAGGAAGAATAGAGTATGAGGAAAGGAGGAAGGCAGGCAGGCAGGCAGGCAGGCAGGCAGGCTACTGGCTGAATCCAGAGTCCAGACCAAACTGATTTTCAGGTGAAACTAACAGAGTTTCAGTTAACAAAATGCCAGACATGAGTTCAATGAACATACCCTGCATTCAAAATCCTGCGTGCATTGCTTGGGTGTGCACGAGCCTTAATTATTTCCCTTTGTTATTTTTATTCTGATTTTGCAAAATGAAAGGAAAAGAGCTATAAATCTAAGATAGCCCACAGGATGTTTTGTTTTGTTTTAATGCACACAGCACAAATCAAGACAATAAAACAAGATAAATGATACAGAGCCAAGTTGAGTCAGTTTGGTCTTCTGACTGCAAGCAACCGAGAGCTGAGTTTGCACTTAAAAACCAGAAAACACAGCTGCCAGGGGAAAAGGAGGCCTGCCTAAAAATCAATAGGGAAGCCAATTTATAACAGCAATGAATTTCTTAAATAAGATTTTATGGGTCTTCACAACCAATGAAAAACATGGAACAAAGTGAATAAGGCTATTTAGTGGCTCACGCCAGAGCAATATTACTCAACTCCGGCAAGTAGAATCTATAGTGGCCAATCAACTCACTATGCTTCTCATAAACTTTGCAAATGAGTTTGAGCAGTAATGACGGGGAAAAGAAACAATGCAAAAATACGTTAATATATATATAAAAAAGAGTGAAACTTAATGCAGAATATATTGGTCGTTTAGCAAACCGACCGCGGTTAGAACAGAACTGGAAAAAAACAGATGACTCAAGTCTCATCTTCACGCTTACACCTGTTGCAGAATTCCCATGGTCACCTGATCTAAATTTGGGTGCTTGGCAACTGGCATCAAGGGTGGGCTTCAAAAAATTTAGCAAGTTCTCTGTCTAGCTGCTGGGCGGGTGTGGCCTAGCCGGCCTCCTGCACCATGGCGGGGGGGGGGCATTTTTGCCCTCCCCGGGCTCCAGAGCCTTTCCTCGAATCTCCAGGAGGGCGAAAACGGCCTCCCCAGGCTCCAAAGGCCCTCTGGAGGCCAGAAACAGGCCAGTTTCCGGCCTTTCGCGAACTTCCGGTAGGCCCATTTTTCGCTCTCCCTGAGTCTCCACAGACGCCCTGCACTTACCTGCATCCAAAATGGGCCGCATGGGGGCTCCTGGGAGGGGACGGGGAGGGTGGGCGGGGCCAGCCAGGAGTGGGATTTGAGGGTTCTCCGAACTGCACAGAATCTTAGCTAGAGGTTCTCCCAAACCCCTGCGAACCCCCAAAAGTCCACCCCTGACTAGTATGTATTTATCATGTTTGCAGTTTCTTGGGAATCATGCGATTGCCATTTGTGATTTTCCCAACTGGTTTCTGACCATCTGGGGGGGGAGCCAGATTTGCTTAGTAACTGAGGCAAAGGAGTTGTAAAATCAGTTTTGATTCACTCAACAAATGCCTCGCCTAGCCGCAGAAATTCTGGACTCAATTGTGGTCATACGTCGAAGACTAACTGTATTACAGATATTCTTAGAGGAGTAACAGAATGTTTTCCCTAGTAATTTTTAACTGTTTTTTCTTTAAAAGAATGTGGTATATGATATGGGACATCACAGTTCCATGAGCCTGACATACATTTATTGGATGGAGAAGATAAATACCTTGTTTCCCCAAAAATAAGACATCCCCTGATAATAAACCCAGTCGGGCTTTTGAGCACATGTGCTAAAATAAACCTTCCCCTGAGGTTAGGAGCCTGAGTAGCGTAGGGGAGTAATGCCTCCTACAAAGGCAGCATTTAAGATCCAGCTGCTGCAATTACTTGTGAGTTCAATCCCAGGCAGGCTCAAGGTCGACTCAGCCTTCCATCCTTTATAAGGTGGGTGAATTGAGGACCCAGTTTGTTGGGGGCAATAAGCTGACTTTGTATAAATAATACAAAAGTATGAAGGCTATTGCTTAATGCATTGTAAGCCGCCCTGAGTCTCCGGAGAAGGGAGGCATATAAATCAAATTAAAAAAAAAAATAAGCCCTCCAAAAAAATATTTAAATGCAGAGCAGGAAATCAGGTAAGATGGCAAGAGGAGCCCCAATCTTGCTCCATGCACCCCAAAGAGCTATCTAGAGAGCCTCAGATAGCTCACAGGCAAGATAGCCTGTTATTAACATTCAGCTGTCTGCAATTATTGCAAGTTCGAGGCTCAAGGTTGACTCAGCCTTCCATCCTTTCTAAGGTAGGTAAATTGAGGACCCAGTTTGTGGGGGCAATAAGCTGACTTTGTATAAAAATATACAAAAGTATGAAGGCTATTGCTTAACGCATTGTAAGCCGCCCTGAGTCTCCGGAGAAGGGCAGCATATAAATCTAATTATTTAAAAAATAAGACCTCCCCAAAAATAAGGCTAAGTGCTTATTTTGGGGTTCAAAAAATATAAGACAGGGTCTTATTTTCGGGAAAACACGGTATGACATCGAGGTTCTACCAGCTCCAGTGATGGTGATTGTACACAATGACTGCCTCACCGTTCTCATAAAAGGATGATGTATGTTGATAATATGACTGCCTTAATGGTCCTTCTCCTACAATGAAATTAAAATTGATGCAACTAATCAAGCTATCGCTAGAAAAAAAAAAGGGTGGGGGAGTTAAACAGCAAACAATAACACCTCTGCAAAGGATTACAGAAGGAAAACCCTGGACGTAATTCAAAATACCAATTTAAACAGCTGTATTCTGACACCTGTTTTGCAAATGCAAGGGATTGGGTGATCGAAATAAAGAACATTCATTTCTAAAAAAAAAAACATCTAAAAATTGAGAGTGGCTCAGGCAAAAGCCTTGCGCACATGCCCTATAAATTTGAGTATTTTCACCAAAGGAGTATTAGTAGCTAAGATGCTGAGCTTGTTGATCGAAAGGTCAGCAGTTCAGCGGTTCAAATCCCTAGCGCCGCGTAATGGGGTGAGCTCCCGTTACTTTTCCCAGCTTCTGCCAACCTAGCAGTTCGAAAGCACGTAAAAAATTCAAGTACAAAAATAGGAACTATCTTTGGTGGGAAGGGAGCAGTGTTCTGTGCACCTTTGGCATTTAGTCAGGCCAGCCACATGACCACGGAGATGTCTTCGGACAGCGCTGGCTCTTCGGCTTTGAAACGGAGATGAGCAATGCCCCCTAGAGTTGGGAACAACTAGCACATATGTAGGAGGGGAATCTTTACCTTTTAAACATCAAAAAAAAAGTTTTCTGTCTAGTCTTGCAGACCAGCAGACAGGTAAGCTCAAACAGTTGTAGAATCTGAATTTACAAAGCCAACTCCATGCTCGGTGATCAGGAAAGTTTTTCTTTTTTCCTAGAAAAGTTTTTTTTTTCAGGAAAAGTTATAGGTTTTTCTGAGAATAGAATGGATCGTGGGAAAATGCTGATGACTAGACCTTTTGCTAAATGTTTCCACTATGGACTTTCCATTATTGGTGAGTCATGCTTGACAAAATTTAAAAAATAAATAAAATTCAATCTTTTGAATCTAAAGTGCTTTCCACCTTCTAAAAAAAGCTCAGGTGTGAAGGCCATCAACTCCCCCAGAACTCAACTTCCACTAGGCAGTTTAAAGACAAAATGGGCCTTCTAGAAAATCTCTTTACCACCCTGGCTAGTGCAATCCAGCAGAGCTTTAGAAATAGTTAATTGCCTGCTGTTCTCACCCCACCAATTTAAAATTGCCACGAAGTTATCTAAGGTCAAATCCCTGGCAAAACCATTCATGCATCATGGGCTTTTGTTCAAACAGATTTGAGGAATTGTATGGTGCCTAATCAAATGGGGCGGCATGCGCTATGATTTTCTAAGGAAATTGCAGTTATCTATTGGAAATATTGTTTAAAAGGAAATAGCAATGCCTTTAGAGTAGGAAATAAAATAAGCGTGTAATAAAAAATAACATGAAAAAGGAGGGGGGGGACACAATCTCCGATGAGATTAAGCAGGATGTAATTGGGGCCAGAAGATGCAAATCAGAACAATGAAATTAGAAACGGAGACTCCTATGCCACTATATCAATAAAACCCATATCAGAGGTGGGTTTCAACAGTTCTGACCAGTTCTGGAGAACCGGTAGCAGAAATTTTGAGTAGTTTGGAGAACCGGTAGTAAAAATTCTGACTGGCCCTGCCCCCATCTATTCTCTGCCTTCCGAGTCCCAAATAATTGGGAGGAAATAGGAATTTTGCAGTAACCTTCCCCTGGAGTGGGGTGGGAATGGACATTTTACAGTATCCTTCCCCTGCCATGCCCACCAAGCCATGCCACACCCACCAAGCCACACCCACAGAACCGGTAGTAAAAAAAATTCAAACCCACCACTGGTCCATATCCCAAACAGAATGAATGAATGACTGAATGAATGAATGAATGGATGGATCGATGGATGGATGGATGGATGGATGGATAGATTGATTGATTGATTGACTGATTGATTGATTGATTGAAGAACTATTACCTGGCACTTTATTATTTTTCTACTGGTTTTATGAGTATGGTTTTATGTTTGTTGATTGCAAGGTAACAACCATATAGCTTTATGCAATTAATTGATTGATCAAGGTATAGGTGGATGAAGTACTATTTCAAATGCAAACAGGGACCTCAAGTAGGGCGCCAGAAGTCTTCACTCTCAGTGCCAGTTATATGGAAGCAACAAGAACTTTTGGGAGATCTTGTTCAAACCCACAGACCAAGTTGGCTCAATTAGACTGGTGCAGAACCTCAATTAGACCGGGGCAGAACTTCTGAAACAGGAATTCTTCAATGCAAAGAAGATGAAACATTATTTGTCAGGTACGAAGAATTGGGACCACATGATATGTTCCAATCAAGCTGATTTATTGCTCGTACCCAAACATAAAAAAGTCAACTAATGGTAGGCAATAAACTGGCCCTAGGTAAGAATTTGGTTTTCCCAGTTGCAATGTCTGGCTGTGAAAGTTGGACCATAAAGGTTGAGCGCCAAAGAATTGTGGCCTTTGAACTATGGTGCTGGAGAAGACTCCTGCGAGTCCCTTGGACTGCAAGGCAAACAAACCAGTCAGTCCTAGAGGAGATCAACCCTGACTGCTCTTTAGAAGGCCAGATCCTGAAGATCCTGAAACTCAAATATTTTGGCCACCTAATGAGAAAGAAGGATTCACTGGAGAAGAGCCTAATGCTGGGAACGATTGAGGGCAAAAGAAGAACGGGACGGCAGAGAATGAGGTGGATGGATGGAGTCACTGAAGCAGTCGGAGTAAGCTTAAATGGACTCCAGAGGATGGTAGAGGACAGGAAGGCCTGGAGGAACGTTGTCCATGGGGTTCACAATGAGTTGGACACAGCTTCGCAACTAACAGCAACAGCAACAAGGTAAGAGTTAATGGAATTCAAAAGGGGTTGGATTAAGACCATTTGTGGGAATGTAACGACTCCATGCTGATTCCTGTCTTGACTCCTCCCTCAGGTTCTGCCTATCCCTTCTCCTACATTATTAAACATAAGACCATATCCGTCCAAATAAAATGTTGTGATTCAAAAAAAATATTATTATTATTCTTTTGGCCACTGAAAAGTCTACTGAAATGGTTTCTAATTATATCAGGAAGAGAGAGGTGCCCAGTACTGTCTCATTTCCAAGTGTTTGCATGTACATTTCTAACACCCTCAGTCTCCATTTCTGCCTTCAGAATCTTCTCTTCAAGAGGTAGTTATCGGAGATACTGGCACCATTTCCTTCCGTGGAAGGAGATAATACGTATTATTTGCCAAAGTAAATTTGACATTAATTAGCAGGATTCTCACTGGCAGAGACTCCTACTGAGAAGCAGATGCGTCGCCGTCTCTCAGCTATTTCTCCTCCTGCTGTGAAGAACCCTAGAAGAGCTGGATTCTTGGTGACTGCTTCGCTGTCATCACGGCTGTGTGAAAACTGACGATCACTTTCACTACTGAAAGCGGATCTCGAAACCTCTGTCCAGGCTGTAAATGGAGTTTATTTGAAAGGAAATAAAGCTATTTCCACAATTGTCAGGTCACTTTTGAGAGTTTTGACATCAGAGATGTCAACTTTCCAAACTCCTTAAGGCTTAAGCGATGTGTAAACGAATACTCTCTTTTAGAATCTGCAGCAAGAATGGGAACTATGTTAATGGTTCAACTAGAGACAGCTGTCAGTCCTTCTGTCTCTCACACGCACACTTATACGTGCGAATACATCCCCAAACTTACCAAGTATCTATTTTAGAATGCTGCTAGCAATCTTACAATAGTAAAGTATGAGATTTCTCAGTCGCGATAGACATGATATAAAGCCACCTTACTATCTCCAGGATAAGAACCTCAAGATCAAAGGAAGAATAAGGTTACATAAAAGCCAAATATCACTCATTCATCACGAAATCTTCAGAACTGTAAAGCCTACAAACTTGAAATTTGGCATGTATGTTCCACTTGGCTTCTAGGTGCTTGCTAAGAAAGGATTTTTTGAAATGATCATCAGATCATTCGTATTTTATATACAGTATATTCATATACAGTATATTAACATGCTCTGATGCTAATGAGTTAGACATTCTACTCACCCACCCCACCTGAAAGGAACTCTGTCCCAACTGTCAGTTGCCTTATATTAACACTCTCTGATGCTACCTCTTCACTAAACTGGCATGGGCGTGGCCAGCGCGTGACTCATCCAGCCTGCGGGCTGGGACATTCTACTTCCCCCCGCCCCCCGTTCCAACTGCCAGTTGCCTTATATTAACATGCTCTGATGCTACAGAGTTACACATTCTACATTAAGTATGTAGATCAGGCTGTAAATATCAATTTATCACTCCCAATCACATAGTTTCGTAGCAAAGCACGGGCATCCAGTTAGTAAGGTTATAAAGCCACTCATCACAAAGGAAATGGCACTAGCACTTAGACTTATATACCACTTTACAGTGCTTTACAGCCCTCTCTAAGCAGTTTACAGAATCAGCCTCTTGTCCCCAACAACCTGGGTCCTCATTTTACCCACCTCGGAAGGATGGAAGGCAGAGTCAACCTTGAGTCTGGTGAGAATCAAACTGCCAAATTGCAGGCAGCCGGCAGGCAGCTGAAGTAGCCTGTAGTACTGCATTCTAACCACTACACCTCCATGGCTCATACTTCCTCCATTGACCCATACATAACTGTTTTGTAACTCAATATGTGAAGAGATACATTAATAGTGATGAGGGGGAAGACAATGAACACATTCAGGAATTGTCACCTAACCTAATCAAACTATCTCCAGTAGATAGAGAGGGAATTGCAATAACTATAATTGCAATAACTATAATCATCAAGTGTTCTAATTTAGAATAATTCTCAGTGCAAAATTTGGGTATTATTTACAGCAGCACAAAATCCTAAATAAATGATTGCCCAGCAGACCTTTGAGAGAGTCCAACTGAAGTCCAACTGAAGATGAAACACCAGGTCTTTGATTTATATCTGTAGGAAAACCGAGGAGCTCTGAAAGTTCTGGGTCACTCTGATTTATTTCATGGATTCTTCTGAGCAGCTTCTATTTCACCCATATTCTATGTCCAAAGCACAGTAGACCTTTGATTTCTAACCTTTAAAGGGTTGCAGATGCTTCACAATTCTTTGGAAAAGATCTTTGTCCATAAGCAATGTTTCATGTTGAGGGATCTATACAGCCCTGGTACCATTCCTCAGATTTTGCCTTATACTAGAATGTAAAATCCAACCAGTGGTGGGATTTAGCTGGTTTGCACCACTTCGGGAGAACCGGTTGTTAACTTTCTGAGCAGTTTGGCAAACTGGTTGTTGGAAGAAATCATTAGGGCAGAGAACCGGTTGTTAAATTACTTGAATCCCACCACTGGCTCCAACCCATCTTTACTCCATTCCATCAAACATCCCTAGGAGTCTCCAACAACCACAACTAAAGCCTTGAAGAACCTTCTCATGAACATCTTAGAAAAGAGACTGTTCCATATGCTTTAAGTAGATTCATAACCTCTTTACTATTATTACCTTCATAGAAAGAAGATGATGTACAAAAATGGTATCAGGTGCACTATGAGGTCTTCCTGCCAGGAGGTGGCTTGGATTGGCCCCTGATAATTGCTGTCCCCTGCTAGCATAAGACAGCTCTCTAGTGAGTTGCCTTTGACTTTATTTATGGCCCAAGGATCACCAATTTCTTATTTATGCTTCTTGTAATAGGTAATCTTGGCATAAGGTAAAGGTTCCCCTCGCACATATGTGCTAGTCATTCCCGACTCTAGGAGGCGGTGCTCATCTCCGTTTCAAAGCCGAAGAGCCAGCGCTGTTCGAAGACGTCTCCGTGGTCATGTGGCCGACATGACTCAACGGCAAAGGCGCACGGAATGCTGTTACCTTCCCACCAAAGATGGTCCCTATTTTTCTACTTGCATTTTTTACGTGCTTTTGAACTGCTCTTTTTTTTTTTTAAATCCAATTTTGGATTTTTTTGCTTATTCAAATATCATCTTCCTTTATGGGCCTGGTGGCTCAGCAGACTAATGCATTGTGATTAACTCCAGATGTCTGCAATTACTGTAAGTTCGAATCTCACCAGGCTCATCAAGGTTGCCTCAGCCTTCCATCCTTTCTAAGATAGGTAAATTGAGGACCCAGTTTGTGGGGGCAATAAGCTGACTTTGTATAAATATACAAAAGTATGAAGGCTATTGCTTACAGCATTGTAAGCCGCCCTGAGTCTCCGGAGAAGGGCGGCATATAAATCAAATTTATAAAAAAATAACTGTGTAGTTTGGGTACAAATATTTTTTGCAAATATTTTATACAATAACTATTACAATTTACAGTCATATTTGTTATTTTATCTATTCTTATCTTAATACTAGTAGTAATATATACCATACCTAATACTAAAACAGTCCTCTTCTTAACGTATTTAACTTTATTAAAACATTTTCCCTATTTCACTCCTCTGCTTTTTTCCACTTTTCATATTTATTCTCTAACCACTGATAAAATAATTCCCATATGTTATAATAATCAAATTGTCCCTTCTCTTTCATTTCAAGTGTTAACCTATTCATTTCTGAGCATTCTAATATTTTCCTAATCACATTCTCATCCATAGGGACCTCTTCATTTTTTCCAATTTTGTGTAAATACAATCATGGAATTTTCCTTATTCATGATTTGCATGGCATGTACCGTGATAGTTCAGCAGAATAGAATGCAGTATTGCAGACTAACTCTGCCCAGTGCCAGCAGTTCGAGTCTCACCGGCTCAAGGTTGAATCAGCCTTCCAGCCTTCTGAGGTCAGTAAAATCAAGGGTGAAATCTAGCAGGTTCTGACAGGTTCTGGAGAACCGGTAGCGGAAATTTTGAGTAGTTTGGAGAACCGGCAAATACCACCTCTGGCTGGCCCCAGAGTGGGGTGGGAGTGGAGGTTTTGCAGTATCCTTCCCCTGCCATGCTCACAAAGCCACGCCCACAAAGCTACACCCTGCCCACAAAGCCAAGCTCACGGAACCGGTAGTAAAAGAAATTGAATTTCACCACTCAATAAAATGAGTAGCCAGATTGTTGGGGGAAATACGCTGACTCTGTAAACCGCTTAGAGAGGGCTTTAAAGCACTATGAAGCGGTATATAAGTCTAAATGTTATTGCTATTTTCCTTCCTTCCTTCCTTCCTTCCTTCCTTCCTTCCTTCCTTCCTTCCTTCCTTCCTTCCTTCCTTCCTTCCTTCCTTCCTTCCTTCCTTCCTTCCTTCTTTCCTCCCTCCCTCCCTCCCTCCCTCCCTCCCTCCCTTCCACAGTGGTTAGAATGCAATATTGCAGTCTAATTCTACCCACTGCCAGGAGTTCGATCTTGATCAGTTCAAGTGGGGGTTAAAAAAAGGCTGACTCTGTAAACCGCTTAGAGAGGGCTTTAAAGCACTGTGAAGCGGTATATAAGTCTAAATGTTATTCCTTCCTTCCTTCCTTCCTTCCTTCCTTCCTTCCTTCCTTCCTTCCTTCCTTCCTTCCTTCCTTCCTTCCTTCCTTCCTTCTTCCCTCCCTCCCTCCCTCCCTCCCTCCCTCCCTCCCTCCCACAGTGGTTAGAATGCAGTATTGCAGGCTAATTCTACCCACTGCCAGGAGTTCGATCTTGATCAGTTCAAATGGGGGTAAAAAAAAGGCTGACTCTGTAAACCGCTTAGAGAGGGCTATAAAGTACTGTGAAGCGGTATATAAGTCTAAGTGCTATTGCTATCTTACTATCTTCCTTCCTTCCTCCTTCCTTCCTTCCTTCTTTCCTTCCTCCCTCCCTCCCTCCATCCCAGTGTGAGAATGCAGTATTGCAGGCAAACTCTGCCCACAGCCTGGAGTTCGAACCTGATGGGGCTCGAGGTTGACTCAGCCTTCCATCCTTCTGAGGTGGGTAAAATAAGGACCCAGATTGTTGGG
The DNA here is from genome assembly GCA_038048745.1 of Coluber constrictor foxii. Taxonomy (NCBI): domain Eukaryota; kingdom Metazoa; phylum Chordata; class Lepidosauria; order Squamata; family Colubridae; genus Coluber; species Coluber constrictor. The sequence continues at coordinate 3,984,923 of CM075967.1, read as the reverse complement.
GACAATAGGCTGACCGCTTAGAGAGGGCTGTAAAGCACTGTGAAGCGGTATATTAGTCTAAGTGCTATTGCTATGCAGCATAAGGTTACCTTTTAATCCCAACCTTCCCCGTTTATAATATTTTCAGTAAGTAGGATGAAGCCACCCCCACAGACAAGAGGCCCATTTTTAGAAGATAAAATCTTATTCACCCAGGGCAGATGTAATGAGATTAGACCGTTGAGGAAGGGAGGGTTTTTTTTACATGGAATTCCATGTAAAGGATCAACTTAAAATCAGGGACCTGGTGAGCCTCGCTTGCTGTTTGCTTCTCCCTCCCCCTTCCACCCACAGATAGAGTGGGCCAACTTCAAAGACAGAAAACAAACTGAGCCACTTATATTTACTATCCGGGTGAATAGTCTTATGCCCCCTTTATTTTATTTTTTTATTTTTGTGGGGTGAGGTTATTTGCAAATATCAGTGCCAGAAATGAAGATTAATTGTGGCTACGAATTAAACTGAAAGGTGCATTAAGTAGAACATAATGTGTGTGATTCTTTTTTTTTTTTCTCCCTGATGGCTTAATCAGGGAAGTGGAGGAGGGCTTTATCGCAACCGATTCAGTGCCAATCAAAGGGCCGGATTGGCAGGAAAATTCCAGAGGTCACTTTAATGCTAAGTTTAGGCTTTCGCAGTAGGCTTTAATTCACGAGAAAGATACTATGCTGTTTCTTCCATTGTTCATGTGCAGGCTTTCCCGGAAACTTGAGCAGTAATTCCATATCAAATTCAGTGAAACATAAGCTGAAGTAAGTGAATATGAGATTGCCACGATGTAAAAAAGTTGTTGAGACTCTAGAAAGAGTGCAGAGAAGAGCAACAAAGATAATTAGGGGACTGGAGGATAAAACATATGAAGAACGATTGCTGGAACTGGCTATGTCTAGTTTGATGAAGAGAAGGACTAGGGGAGACATGATAGCAGTGTTCCAATATCTCAGGGGTTGCCACAAAAAAGAGGGAGTCAAGCTATTCTCCAAAGCCCCTGGGGGTAGGACAAGAAGCAATGAGTGGAAACTAATCAAGGAGAGAAGCAATTTAGAACTAAGGAGAAATTTCCTGACAGTCAGAACAATTAATAAGTGGAACAACTTGCCTGCAGAAGTTGTGAATGCTCCAACACTGGAAGTTTTTAAGAAGAGGTTGGATAACCATTTGTCTGAAGTGGTGTAAGGTTTCCTGCCTGGGAAGGGGGTTGGACTAGAAGACCTCCAAGGTCCCTTCCAACTCTGTTATTCTATTCTATTCTAAGATTAGAATAGAACGGAGCTGGAAGGAACACTGGAGGTCTTCTAGACCAACCCCCTGTTCAAGCAGAAGATCCCATACCATGTCAGACTAGTGGTTGTCCAGTCTCTTCTTTAAAATCTCCAGTGTTGAAGCACCCACAACTTTTGAAGGCAAGCTGTTTTGCTGGTTAAATGTCTTCACTGTTAGGAAGTTTCTCCTTAATTTCAGGTTGCTTTTCTCCTTCATTAATTTCCACCCATTGTTTCTTGTTCCGCCTTCAGGTCAGTGGAGGAATTCAATTTTTTTTTAATGCCAGTTCTATGGGCATGGCTTGGTAGGTGTGCCAGGGGAAGGATAGTGCAAAATCCCCATTCCCACCCCACTCCTGGGGGAAGGATAGTGCAAAATCCCCATTCCTTCTCCACTCCTGGGGAAAGGATATTGCAAAATCCCCATTCCTTCTCCACTCCTGGGGAAAGGATATTGCAAAATCCCCATTCCTTCTCCACTCCAGGGGAAGGATATTGCAGAATCTCCATTCCCTCCCCACTCCAGGGGAAGGATAGTGCAAAATCCCCATTCCTTCTCCACTCCAGGGGAAGTATATTGCAAAATTCCCATTCTCACGCCACTCCTGGGGGAAGGATATTGCAAAATCCCCATTCCCTCCCCACTCCAGGGGAAGGATCTGCAAAATCGCCATTCCCTCCCCATTCCCGGGGGAAGGATACTGCAAAATCCTCATTCCCTCCCCACTCCAGGGGAAGGATCCTGCAAAATCCCCATTCCCTCCCCACTCCAGGGGAAGGATCCCGCAAAATCTCCATTCCCACCCCACTCTGGAGCCAGCCAGAGGTGGTATTTGCCAGTTCTCTGAACTACTCAAAATTTCCACAACTTGTTCTCCAGAACCTGTCTGAACCTGCTGAATAGCATCCTTGCTTCAGGTGCTTTGTGCTTTCCGTCTTCTTTGTGACAGCACTGATAATAGTGTTCCAGTTTTTGAGGGGCTGTCCCAAAGATGAGAGGGGCAAACTATTTTCCAAAGCATCAGAAGGCAAGACAAGAACCAATGGATGGAACCTAATCAGAGAGAGGAACAATCTAGAACTAGGGAGAAATTTCCTAACAATCTAACAATGTTAGAACAATCACCGGAAGCTTTCAAGAAGAGACTGGACAGCCATTACTCTGAAACAATAAAGACTCTCTTGCTCGAGCAGGGGGTTGGACTTGATGACCTCAAAGGTCCCTTCCAACTCTGTTTCTCTATGTCCATGTCACATTTCTACTGTCGCTGTCAAAAATCGGCATAAGGAAAAACTCAAGACAAATGTCACCTTCTCAAATTTGCCACGAACAGTCCCCAAATGCTGTCGGAACTGTCTGCATTCATAATCTGATTTCATTTTATTTTATTTATTTTTTAAAAAAGGAGAAATTTCTTTTCGTGTTCCTTACAGCTTTATGGAGTCCTGGTCTTCAAAGCCACCACAATAATAGATATTTTTTCCTCCCCCTCCTTTCACAAATGGGTAACTCGCTTTAAGCAGTCACTAATTATTTTTTTTCCTCAAGGCCGTTTATTGAAGGCTAAATGGTAAAATGGGAAATCTGACAGAAGTCAATCTTTTGCATCCAGCCGTCAAACAAAGCGGGGGTGGGGGGTGGGGCGATCATGCCATTTTTGCTGTCTTTTTTTGTGCAAGTGTAGGAAGTTAGCACCCACCCTTTTCCTAGGGGAATGAAATATTTTGGGAAATATTAAAAAGGCAGAATATTATGTTTCCGTGGATGAGAAATGGAGAAGTATGTTTTAAAGACGAAGCAGCTCCCACCTTCCTGCCCCCACCCTTTGTGGTCAATGGGCCAGAGGCAGAAACTCAATCTTTGACGATGGACCATCATCTGCAACACAATAGGACCCATCTAGCAACAGAAACTCACCACATGGCACCTGGGAAGATTACATCAGCCATGAAGGCTAGATAAGACCCCCACCTCCTGGGAGTCTGACAACCAATCAGGACACTCTTTCGGCAGCTCAGGAAGTTCAAAGCCAGAGAGGGCATAAAACCTGGGGACTCACTGCAACTCGGTCCTTTTCTGTTCAGGAACTCAAACCATGTGATCCTGTCCCCCATTAAACCATCTTTCCAAGCAGTCTCCATTTTTCCAGTGTCTTTTCCCCCACTTTGAGCTGAACCCAGAAGGATATTTATTCTAGCACAAGGATGAAATAAATGACACAAGGAGGGACAATCTTGAGAAATCTCCCAAAGTTGGGGTTTATTGTTTCCCATGGGCAACCAAAGGAGTACCTCAAAACTCAAAGCTTCTTTAAAATTCTTAAAATTCTAAAATTCTAAAATTAGAATTCTAAAATTCTAAAATTAGAATTCTAAAATTCTAAAATTAGAATTCTAAAATTCTAAAATTCCCACCCTCTGGAATGAACTACCCCCTGGCATATGTACGATTCCTGATCTCCGTACTTTTCACTGGGCCCTCAAGACCTTATTATTTCAACAGGCTGGCCTGGCTGATTAAAAATGTGAATGGGGTATTTTAAATTATGGGTTTTAACTAAGAAGGCCAAATTAATTTTGTTTTAAATGGGTTATAAATGCTGTAGGGTTTATTGTCTTTTTTTATTATGGCTGTACACCGCCCTGAGTCCCTCGGGAGAAGGGTGGTATATGAATCTAATAAATCTAAATCTAAATCTAAATCTAAATCTAAATCTAAATCTAAATCTAAATCTAAATCTAAATCTAAATCTAAATCTAAATCTAAATCTAAATCTAAATCTAAATCTAAATCTAAATCTAAATCTAAATCTAAATCTAAATCTAAATCTAAATCTAAATCTAAATCATCTAAATCTAAATCTAAATCTAAATCTAAATCTAAATCTAAATCTAAATCTAAATCTAAATCTAAATCTAAATCTTCCCAATTTACTTAATGGCCTCACTTGCTAAACAAAGAATTTACTTAATGGTCTCACTTGCTAAAGAAAGTCCTCTCGCTTTCATTGTTTTGAAATAATTTAATCCTGAACGCAATAACATCCCTGACAACCGAGGGCATAAGAACATGACAGCTTTTCACTGACCTAAGCAACTGCATTAAACAAATGTCATGATTTGCCATTCTTCTCTCCATATAAAACAACTCCGCCGTTTCTAAATCTTTTTCTTTCACCTTATTCTTTTTGGCGTTCGTAAAAAGCCAACGTATACGGCTAGGTTTGATATCACATCGCGTGGCCTAATCCCTCCCTCCAACAAAATCAATGCGCCTGCGTTTGAATGCCTGTCCAAACACTTCAACAAGCAACCCAGCGCAAATTATTTCGCCAGCGATTTCAAGAAACAAAAGGCTCACAGTTCGGGCACCAATCTAAGCATTATCTCGGCTCCAGCTGCATCTGTGAAGATGCAGCCAATGAGAGAAAGGGGAAAAAAAGAACTCTATCCCCAAATTACCTTTCACTTTTCAAGCTTTGCACATGATATGTTCTGCAAACGAGGGCCTCCTGATAGGCCCTTGGTTGCCAAAGCCTTGGCAGAGAGGAAAGAGAGAGAGAGAGAGAGAGAGATGTTTTCAAGGCGTCGCATGTCCTCCTAAAATCAAAGCCTCAAAAATCATCAGTCTTGAAAAAGCAAGAAAAGCTTAGAAACAGGGATGCTGTTCAGCAGGTTCTGACAGGTTCTGGAGAACTGGTAGCGGAAATTTTTTTTATATATAATAAGCTGACATTGTATAAAAAAGAACACCGCTTAGAGGCCCCTGAAAGCTCTACTAAGCAGGTATATACAAAAGTATGAAGGCTATTGCTTAATGCATTGTAAGCTACCCTGGGTCTCTGGAGAAGGGCGGCATATAAACCTAACTAATAAATAAATAAATAAATAATATATTTTTTACATTTTTTAAGACAGACTAACATTTAATACTTCCTTCCCCGTGACGCCTCTTTGTTATCTTCTTCTTCTTTTCCATCTTTCATGAGTTTCTTCTATCTTCACATTCATCCAAACTATTCTAACACTTCATTTCTAAATAAATATTATAGGTATCATTTGTACACAATTATAGTATCAATCATTTATATCTCTTTTCCAACCAACTATAAAAATAATTCCATGTTTTAAAGTATTCTGATTCCTCCTTATCTTTAATCATCAAAGTTAGTCTATTCATTTCTGCACAGTCTAAAAAATTTTTAGACGGTAGCGGAAATTTTGAGTAGTTCGGAGAACCGGCAAATACCACCTCTGGCTGGTCCTAGAGTGGGGTGGGAATGGATATTTTGCAGTATCCTTCCCCTGCCATGCCCACCAAGCCACGCCCACAGAACCAGTAGTAAAAACAATTGAATTCCACCACGGATTTAAAAACATTCGTACTCTCTAATTTGTTTTTCTTCATGCACAGAGAATCAAACCAGGTCTGAAGTCCAAATTAACACACTAAGCTAGATCATAATTGTGATGAGAGTGTCATTAACAAGGCAATTCCTAGCTGTACTTGGCTGAGCTTAAAAAGCTAATCAAGAATCAATTCTGGTGAGTTCTTGGACACGTGTCAACCAAGAAAGACTAGAACCAAGAGCTAGTCTTGGAATTTGGAAAAACATGTTGCAGGAAATGGCAATATTTGGCCGTTTCTCTACTGTTGTTCAAAAAAAACACCTTAGGAATCAGGATCTAGGAGAGGGGTGTCAAACTCGATTTTATTGGGGGCCCTGCATCAGGGGTGTGTTTGACCTGGGCGGGGACATGGGGTATGACCAGTTCAATGTCACCCATGAAGGGGGCACCTGTGGTGGTACGAGTTCTCTGCCAATGAAAATAGAGCTCAGGAGGGCTGTGAGCTCCATTTTCACTGGCAGAGGCACCGTGGGCCGATCTTTCAATGTTTCAAGGGCAGACCCATGGGCCAGATCTAAGCACCTCACAAGCCGGATCTGGCCCAGGCATCTTGAGTTTGACACCTCTGGTCTAGGACAACTCTTCCTGGCTAACACACCCTGGCTTACTCACGCTGGCTGTTTTACCCCAGAGACTTGCCTCAGCTGACTCGTCCCCAGCCGACTCACCGCAGGACATTTCAATGTGGGGATAAAGTCAGGAGAGGGACAAATGAATTGCAACATGCCTTGTCTTGTATTACGTTTCAACCTTCTCAAGTAAGAAGTCTACAAGGCTGAGGTGAGTTGCAATTTTACTTGTCCCTCTCGAGTCATCCCGCCTCGAACTGTCCCGAGGCAAGTTGTCCCACGGTGGATTGGCCACAGCAAGAGGTCCCACAGTGAGTTGGCCATGACGAGTTGGCCGAGGGGATTTGGCCAGAGATGAAATCCAGCAGGTTCTGACAGGTTCTGGAGAACCGGTAAAAGAAATTTTAAGCAGTTCAGAGATCCGGTAGAAGAAATTTTGAGTAGTTCAGAGAACCGGCAAATACCACCTCTGGCTGGTCCCAGAGTGTCATGGGAATGGAGATTTTGCAATATCCTTCCCCCAGGGTGGGAATGGGGATTTTGCAGTATCCTTCCCCTGGAGTGGGGTGGGAATGGAGATTTTGCAATATCCTTCTTCCAGGAGTGGGGAAGGAATGGGGATTTTGTAGTATCCTTCCCCTGGAGTGGGGTGGGAATGGAGTTTTTGCAGTATCCTTCCCCTGCCACGCCCAGCAAGCCACACCACGGCCACCATGTCACGCCCACAGAACCAGTAGTAAAAAAATTTAGATTTCACCACTGGATTGGGCTGAGGTAAGATAGCTGGGGCGAGTCAATGGAGGCGAGTTGGCTGCGGTGAGTTGTCCCATTCCAATGGGAAAATGTCTACAAAGTCTCTAGAAGTTGATCTTCACTTGGTTGGGGAGACGGAGACATTAAAGGAGAGAGGAAGGTGCATCTTCCCAACCAAGAACACGAAAATACCATATTATATCATATCTCAAAGTTTTGAACTAGCATGATAAGAAGCTACAGGATCTAAAGAAGGATTTGACTAACAGCGAAGCAAATTATAAGACTCAGCAGCATCGGATTGCGGGGGGAAAAAACGGCTTAGTAAGACTAATGTATAATGGGGTTTCTTTGATTTTTAGCTTAGTTGTTACACAAAATCATAATCGTGGACTTGGAAGGAAATTTAGAAGCCTAACCCAACCCCCCTGCGCAGGGCAGAATGCATTGCAGGCAGCTCTCAACTTGCAACAGGTTCGTTTAGTGACCGTTTGAAGTTACAACGGCACTGAAAAAAGTGACTTATGACCATTTTTCACACTTATGACTGTTATAGCATTCCCCTCACGGTCACGTGATTTATATTCGGGGGCTTGACAACTGACTCATATTTATGACCGTTGCAGTGTCCTGACAAGCAAAGTTACTATGTCTGAAATTATATAAGGTCTCCTGCTTGAGGAAAGGGGGTTCAGCTAGAAGACCTCCAAGGAGCCTTCCAATTCTGCTTTCTGCAGTGTCCTGGGATCATGTGATCCCCTTCTGCAACTTTCTGACAAACCAAGTCGAGGGGGAAACCAGGTTCCCTTAACGAGAGGGTAACCTATTTAACAATCGCAGTGATTCGCTTAACAAATGTGGCAAGGAGAGTCGTAAAATGGGGCAAAACTTACCCAGGGGTGAAATCCAGCAGGTTCTGACAGGTTCTGGAGAACTGGTAGTGGAAATTTTGAGTAGTTTGGCGAACCGGCAAATACCACCTCTGTCTGGCCCCAGGAGTGAAGAGGGAATGGATTTTGCAGTATCCTTCCCCTGGAGTGCATTGCCCTATAGCATCGTTTTGAGGGTAGGAGTTGAAACGATGTTCGTTCATTAATTTCACCATCTCTGCAAGGCTTTTAATAGGAGTTGAGAGGATGCGAACATATGTGCCGTTTCCCTGCCTCCCCCCACCCCCATCTGAGCAAGCTGGGTGCTTCATATGTTCTAGAATAGCCTTGCGCTCTCAACTGAGGTGAAGAGCAATGAGGCGTAGTCACCTTTTCACGTGCCCATTACTGTCAAACAGACCAGTGGTTCAGGAAGACAGGACAAAATGCTTTGTCAGTCAAGAGGTTAACCAGGCATATCTGCCTCCCCCTTTGCTGGGGGTTTCCTGACCAGGGATTTGGCAATAACTAGGGCCAAAGAGCTACAGCTCTGGGAGTCTGTGGAATTTGAAGCAGGTGCAATTATTACTTTCTTCTTCTTCTTCTTCTTTTTTTTTTACTGCTGCCCGGAGGAGGCCTTAATTGTATTTATTATGATGACGATGATTATGATACACTTTCCCCAAAAGAACCTTCGGCAAAAAAATCTTACCCTGAATATTAAAGGGTGAGCGTATCCCATGAAAGCTTAAGGGAAAGATTCCGTATTTTTTTCTTCCGAGCCTGCCCTTGGGGATCATCTCTGCTGCGGGATCTCTAAGGATCCTTTGGAGAGATTTGGGGAGGTGCAAAATATTTGGATTCCTGCCGTACAGCAGATGGTTGCGTCCTTCAAGGAGTAAGATTTGGTGAACAAATCTTACTCCTGCCAGGGCAGGATGGTCATTATTAAGAAGACTTGATTGAATCCCAAATGTTGCCTTGCTCATAAAGAGGAGGAGGAGGAGGAGGGGAAGGGGGAGGAGGAGGAGGTTGTTATTATTTATTTATTTATTTATTTATTTATTTATTTATTTATTTTAGGAAATTTATATTGCTAACTATGTGCACATGGCGACTCAAGGCGATGTACAGGAATGTAAAAACCTCATATATAAAACAATAAAACTAATAAAAGAGAATAATCATATAATCTATCTATCTATCTATCTATCTATCTATCTATCTATCTATCTATCTATCTATCTATCTATCTATCTAAATGGCTGTGTGTGTGTGTGTGTGTGTGTTTGTATATGTTCCAGCATAACTGTGGAACACCTCGAGCAATTTTGGTTGAACTTGGTACACAGATGACTTACTCTCTGGAAAGAAATACTGTAGGGTAAGACACTCCTACCACTCCTTGGGGGGGGGGGGGTTGTTTTGTTAAGATATAGCCTGTTGTGCCTTAAAATGGCTTCTACTGTACTGCCTTAAAATGGATTCTACTGTACAGCACAGTGGAGTTGCCATGGTAACGGCTTCACAGTACTCCACAAGGGGGCTTCCTCTGGTAAGGGGGAAAATCCAACTTTAGAAATTATATTTGGTCCAGACATTTTCAACAAGGCTTGCACCACCACGAGACTGACACGCCATACTTCACGCAGATTACATACGAGAAAAGAACTACAACATTGAACATCTTAGTGCATATATCGTGGACAAGAAGCCATTTCTAAATGAAGATCAGAAAAAAAGCATATCACATGATTATGGATCAGCTAGCAAAACAACAAGGGGATATCATTTCACCATTTGACGCTTCTGGGGGCACAAGGAAAACATTTTTAACTAATGTAATTCTTGCCAAAATCAGGGCTCAGGCTGAAGTTGCTCTTCCTGTCTAATACAGCATTGGAATAAATAAATAAATACCCAGGTAATGCCAGGTTATCAGCTAGTAAATTAATAAAGTAATATAATAACCCCCACCCCGGAAACAACACATCACATGAGCCATTTAATTATTTTTGTTGTTTTATATATACACTCAGGCCAGGGGTGAAATGCTCCTGGTTCAGACCGGATCGCCTGATCCAGTAGCGATGGCGGTGGGTGGTTTGGAGAACCGGTAGCAAAAATCCCTGCAGCCCCCCACCCCATGCCCAGATGAGCTGCACAATCATCAGAGGCTTTTTTTTTAACTTTTGAACGCATTTTTTCTACAACCTCTTCCAATGAAAAAAATGCGTTTAAAAGTAAAAAAAAAGCCTCTGATGATCGTGCGGCTCAGCTGGGATCGTCAGAGGCTTTTCAAAGCATTTTTTCCTGCAACCTCTTGGCCGAAGAGGTGGTTAAAAAAAAATGCTTTGAAAAGTCTCTGACGATCCCAGCTGAGTTGCCTGATTGACAGAGAGGCTTTTCAAAGCATTTTTTAAAAAGCCTCTCTGAGGATCCCAGCTGAGTTGCCAGATCGGCAGAGAGACTTTTCAAAGCATTAGAAAAAAATGCTTTGAAAAGTTTTTTTAAAAATGGCCACGCCCACCCAGTCACATTAAACCTCCCCAAGCCACGCCCACAGAACCGGTAGTAACAAATTTTACATTTCACCCCCAACTCAGGCATATATAACTTCCCCCATTGGATGGCTTCAGATACAATGGGATTGTATCCTCCAGAATTCCCAGCTCGGTGGATTTCAAGTGGAGGAAGGGAGTCTTAAATGAGAAGGAACTGAAGGATTAGCTTCAAAGAGAGTAGGGTGGGAAGGGGTTAGTGCTATAAATCAGAGTTGCGCTTGGGGAAATGGAGAAAAGTTTCCCTTGCCCTCATCAATGTCACCTCAAGGCATCTCCCACAAGAATCCAAAACCCAACTTAGGTTGCAAGTATTTTTGAACAAAGAGGTGGAAGAATTGGCCCTCTTCACAAGAATTCCAGTCACCTCCCTGTTAGAAAGAGGGAAATTATCCGTTGAGTCTAGGAAGATCTTCATTAAAAATACATTTAGTTCTGGAGCCCGAGAAAAGAGAGACCTGTGTAATACATGAAAGATTAGCTCCAGATTGCTGATTGGACTCTTTCACTTCATTATGGTAATTAGGCTTGTAAGGCTGTTGTGCTGACATTGACACTTTCCGGGCGTAATTTGCCTTTCTATCAGATTTAAGATGGCTGCCTCCTCCTTCAAGTCCTCAGCTGTCAACTGAGCTGCATAGCTCCTTCAGCTTCCTCTTCCACCCCATTGCCTCTGGGCCCAGCTTCATGAATATGGATCATGGATCATCTAGGCAAGAAAAACAAAATGCACAGGTACAGTATAGGTGGTACCTCGCTCAATAGTAGTAACTGGGAGAGGGATCTTGGAGTCCTAGTGGACAACCATTGAAATAGGAGCCAGCCGTGTGCAGCAGCTGCCAAAAAAAGCCAACACAGTTCTAGGCTGCATAAACAAAGGGATAGAATCAAGATCACGTGAAGTGTTAATACCACTTTATAAGGTTTATAAGCCACACTTGGAATACTGCATTCAGTTTTGGTCGCCACGATGTAAAAAAGATGTGGAGACTCTAGAAAGAGTGCAGAGAAGAGCAAGAAAGATGATTAGGGGACTGGAGGCTAAAACATATGAAGGACGGTTGCAGGAACTGGGTATGTCTAGTTTAATGAAAAGAAGGACCAAGGGAGACATGATAGCAGTGTTCCAATATCTCAGGGGCTGCCCCAAAGAAGAGGGAGTCAAGCTATTCTCCAAAGCACCTGAGGGCAGGACAAGAAGCAATGGGTGGAAACTCATCAAGGAGAGAAGCAACTTAGAACTAAGGAGAAATTTCTGACAGTTAGAAGAATTAATCAGTGGAACAACTTGCCTCCAGAAGTTGTGAATGCTCCAACACTTGAAGTTTTTAAGAAGATGTTGGATAACCATTTGTCTGAAGTGGTGTAGGGTTTCCTGCCTAAGCAGGGGGTTGGACTAGAAGACCTCCAAGCACTGGTGGGTTGCTCCCGGTTTGCACCAGTTCTATAGAACCAGTAGTAAAACCGGTGGGAGGCTCTGCGCATCGACCCCGACGTCATCAGAATGCTTCTGCCCATGTGCAGAAGAGCGTGTGCATTCTCAAGCTGCCCCACTGTGAACCGGTAGTAAAGGTAAGTAGAACCCACCCCTGCCTCCAAGGTCTCTTTCAACTCTGTTATTATATATACCCTGTTTTCCCCAAAATAAGACATCCCCTGATAATAAGCCCAATTGGGCTTTTGAGTGCATGGCAATAAGGCCAAGTGCTTATTTCAGGGTTCAAAATGAAACAATATTAGACAGGGTCTTATTTTCGGGGAAACACGGATATATAAAGTCCTACATGTTCTGTCCGTACCCCTCTCCCATCTGTCCCCTTCCCCTCGTCCCCTTGGCCAAGCTCATCCCAAATCTACATGGAGGTAAGTAATGGTAATTACAAGATACAAGTGGATATTATAGCTCTCCATCTGATTGTCAGAAGAAGAAGGAAAAAAAAAACAAATAGAAAGGGGATTTAATCAGCCAATTATAAAAGCAGAGAATAAACAAGAGAATTTGTATGCTCTTGACACTTATCTCTGGCTACCCTGCTATACACACACACACACACACACACACACACACACACACACACACACACACACACACGTTCCTGAATGTGGAGGTGGATTGCAAGAGGCTGATGGGATTCCTCTTAACAGAGAAATGTCCCCAGAGGCTGTTCACCATATGTATAGTAAGCCATCTAGAGACAGTTAGATGAGATGGGAGTTGTAGAATTGTGATGAATAAATGAATAGGCCTGAACCATCGGAGAGACGCATTCAGCTGAGCAGGGCCTTGTTGGCCACTGGGAGCATATCAGCAAGCTCAGTAATAAACCTATGCAGAAGTCTTCATGAATAAATGATACTAGCTTAAACCCAGGTATTGCAACAGGGAAGAGTTGAATTTGCTGCTCCTTCCATTGTGCCGGGTGGAAGGGGACCCCATTACACCAGCTCAGTGCGTAGTGATGATCAGCGGGATTTAGGATTCAATAGATGGAAATGTGCTACATTTTCCCTTCCCTTCCCTTCCCTTCCCTTCCCTTCCCTTCCCTTCCCTTCCCTTCCCTTCCCTTCCCTTCCCTTCCCTTCCCTTCCCTTCCCTTTCCTCTCTTTTCTCCCTTTCCTTTCCTTTCCTCTCCTCCCTCTTTCCTTTCCTCATTCTTCTCTTCCTTTCCTTTCCCCCTCTTTTCTTCCTTTCCTTTCCTTTCCTTTACTTCCCTCCTCTCCCTCTTTCCTTTCCTCCTTCTTTTCTTCCTTTCCTTCCTTCCCTCCCTCTTTTTTCCTTCCCTTCCCTTCCCTTCCTTTCCTCCTTTTCTTCCTTTCCCTCCCTCCCTCTTTTCTTCTTTTCCTTTCCTTCTTCTTTTCTTCCTCCCTCTCCCTTCCTTTCCTGTCCTCCCTCTTTTCTTCCTTTCCTTTCCTTTCCTCCCCTCCCCCTCCCTCTTTCCTTTCCCCCCTCTTTTCTTCCTTTCCTCCCTCTTTTCTTCCTTTTCTTCCCTTTCCTCCTTCCCTTTCTCTTTCCCATTCCTGCCTTTAACTTTTTGTTTTTCTTTTTCCTCTCTCCCAACAATGCCATTGAATGCCTGGAGTCTGTTCAGGTATGTAGAGGCTTTCCGAATCAAAGCAGAATGCAAATTTTTTCAATTCCGCTTCTAATCCTCCCTGAGCATATATAAATGCAGCTATTTCCATCCCGCTTCCCTCCTTCCTCTTTATTCCTCCATCTACCGTATCTCCGAATCCCCCTGGCAAATTCCTTAATTACCTGCCCATTAGGTTCTCTCACTTCCCAGCTCAACATTTTATCCTTTCTCTGATTAGTGTGGAGAATTAACTTTTTGCTAAGCAAAAGACCAAAAGGGGGGGGGGAAGTATACATGTAATTCTCCAAGCATCATTGAGGAGAACAGGACATTTCCTGTTAAACTCAAAAGTTCCTCTGTTAACTCCAGTTGTGGGAAGAGCTTGATTAACAAGGAAAAATAGAAGGACCTAGAGATGTAAATACAGCCAGATCAGCATCTTTTAGGTATCCAGATGTTATACAATGCTGCCTTTAATTTGCAGATGACACTAGGAAATCGGTTCCAGCTAACCTTAGATTTCTTTTCCTTCAAAATCTAAAGCAAAACAATCCCAAGTTACTCAGTACTCCTCCGAAATCACACAGGCAGAGGTTTTGAACAGAGACAGGAGCTGTTCTCTCACACTTGAATATCCAAGGCACGAGCAATTTTGGGCTATATCATAAAAGGGAAACTTTGGATGGTAGCTTACATATGGGGCCTAGGACAACGCAAAGGTCTTTAAAAATCTTTAGGCAAGTCATAGACTAGACTAGACTAGACTAGACTAGACTAGACTAGACTAGACTAGACTAGACTAGACTAGACTAGACTAGACTAGACTAGACTAGGGCAGGGCAGGGCAGGGCAGGGCAGGGCAGCGGAGAGGAGAGGAGAGGAGAGGAGAGGAGAGGAGAGGAGAGGGGAAGGGAAGGGAAGGGAAGGGAAGGGAAGGGAAGGGAAGGGAAGAGAAGAGAAGAGAAGAGAAGAGAAGAGAAGAGAAGAGAAGAGAAGAGAAGAGAAGAGAAGAGAAGAGAAGAGAAGAGAAGAGAAGAGAAGAGAAGAGAAGAGAAGAGAAGAGTTGGAAGGGACCTTGGAGGTCTTCTAGTCCAACCCCCTGCTTAGGCAGGAAACCTTACACCCCTTCAGACAAATGGTTATCCAACATCTTCTTAAAAACTTCCAGTGTTGGAGCATTCACAACTTCTGGAGGCCAGTTCTTCCACTGATTAATTGTTCTCACTATCAGGAAATTTCTCCTTAGTTCTAAATTGCTTCTCTCGGTGATTAGTTTCCATCCATTGCTTCTTGTCCTGCCCTCAGGTGCTCTGGAGAATAGCTTGACTCCCCCTTCTTTGGGGAAGCCCCTGAGATATTGGAAGACTGCTATCATGTCTCCCCTAGTCCTTTTCTTTTCATTAAACTAGACATACCCAGTTCCTGCAGCCGTTCTTCATATGTTTTAGCCTCCAGTCCCCTAATCCGCTTTGCTGCTCTTCTCTGCACTCTTTCTAGAGTCTCCACATTGTTTTTACATCGTAGCAACCCAAACTGGATGCTGTATTCCAAGTGTGGCCTTATCAAGGCCTTATAAAGTGGTCTTAACACATCACGTGATCTTGATTCTATCCCTCTCTTGATGCAGCCTAGAACTGGGTTGGCTTTTTTGGCAGCTGCCACACACGGCTGGCTCCTATTGAAATGGGTGTCCACTAGGACTCCAAGATCCCTCTCACAGTTACTAGAGAGAGGAGGAGTGATGTTTCTAGGCAACGAAAGCAGGAATGGGTTCTATTTACCTTTATTACCGGTTTGCAATGGGAGTGCTTGCTTCGATCACATGCTCGCAAGAACTGGACAGAACTGGGAGCAACCCACCACTGAACCAGATGGCACCTTGATTGGACTATGTGACTGATGGGAAAGGGGGAAAACATTTATTTTTAATTAGGTGAAAACCGTGGGAATTTTCAGTGTCGGTTTTCACCAGTCTGTGCCAATATGATATATCCAATAAATCTTTGAGGAATCTACCTGCCTCGCAGTACTATTTGCTATATGGGTGTATTACTTGGAACCCTGACATTAAACCGACTGACAGTCTGCCTGTCACTGCGTTTTTGTATTTACCGGTTGAGCTTTTATATTTTTGGACTATTAGACTTACGGTAGCTTGCCAAAACTCTTATCAGTAACTACTGTGCATGTCTACATTCCTTTTCTTCTTCTCTAAAACTTTTCTTTGTTCTCCGGCCAAGAGAGGTAGCCAGGAAAGCTTCCAAGATGTAACCTAATTTAGATAGTGAGATGTTCTTATTTCTTTACAAATAAATATGAGTTTTTCATTAGAATGTATTTTTGGGTTTTTTTTTCAAAATATACACAAGGAAAATGCCACGATTCCACCTCTAATTGAGGGCAATTACCCCAGGATGGGAACGGGGCTGATTGCCGCTCTGACACTGCCTTCTTATGGAGTAACCAGACAAGATTTGGTCGTGGATCTTGGGGAGGCCAAACATATGCTGCAAGGACTCCAAGCTAGGCGCTCGCTTGACCCCTACTTCCAGTTTCTTAAATCTTCTGGCAGACAGGCCACAGAGGTATACTGAAACCCACACTCAGAGCCAAAGAGAAAGCTTTCCCAAAAAAGAAAAGGTTCCTCCTGCTTGTTACACGAGCTTTCTGTGGATCTGTGGATTTTATTGTCCAATCTGGGCAGGAGAGAGGGATTCATTAGCGTACATCACTTGCGGGCCAAATCAGATGCAACTTCGAAAGCATCTTTAGACTTGAAAAAAAACAAGGTTTCCACACACATCCCTTCTTTTTTTAGGAAAAAGGAAATTGGTTTC
>CM075967.1:3784554-3968349 GCA_038048745.1 Coluber constrictor foxii | reverse complement strand
CCTCCCTCCCTCCCTCCCTTCCCCTTGGATAAAGCTAGCTTACTTAGCTCACACACACCCTGCTCTTCCCTTCCTGTTCAGGTACAGGCATGATCAGGTACAGGTAGTTTCCATCCCTTCCCCTTCCTTCTCCTAACAAGTGCCTGAGGCCCTTTGGCTGAAGCATCTCCTCCTCCCCTCACGCCCCCCCCCCCGACTCCTGCGATCGATTGCATCGTGGCTTCCCGATGTCAGCATTGGCAGCTAGCCGACTGTGGCGGCTAACTGTCCTGAGTGCTAAAAGCCCAGGAGGAACAGTGTGTCGTCGAATGGGCCGCACTGAAGTGTGTGGGACAGAGGGACTGTGGCCCATTGGCCAGGGCGAACAGCTAGCGGTGTGTCAGCCGAGGCGAAAAGTTAGAGGTGAATGCCTGGAGGTGGAACTTTGGCAGAGAAGCAGGTGCAACCAAGGATAGGAGCCGAAAAGTCTCATTTCAGAACTGGAAGAACTCTCAAGGTTCCTTTCAAATCTGCCATTCTGTTATTTCTTACACCAGGTTTTTCCATAAAGATATAAAACTTTCTTCGGGAATCAAAACAATACAGGATAAGGATAACTTTGGTTCTCCAAAGCCTAGAGCAGTCCAAGGCCTACCATATACAATCGCTTCGAAACGCTTTTCAATTACAATTAAATTCAGGACATTTGCTGCCCTCCACATGTAGGCCAGTTAATCCGTAACCTCATCTTAAATACTTTGTTAAGAAAGTGGGGGAAAAGAAGACAGGAGTTGCTGCCTTGCCTGATTTTTGCCGGCTGGTAAACATAGCTGTAAAGCCGAAGATGGGAGGCGGCGAGGGAATATTTTAATTAAAGCCTCCAAAATAGGCTTTTTGAAAAGAAGAGAGGGGAAAAAAAAAAAAGCAATAGGAAGAAATCATTTTCTCTTCCCGCCGCTACCAATCAAGGTGCGAAGGAGAACTCTCTTGACTAAGGGCTCGTCTGGTTTACGATCCCATCAACTTTTATTGATTGATTTTTACTTTTTTTTGCTTTCTGTCCCAGCTCTTGCAGTTTGTTTATAGAGGGGCTATTAATCAGGAGAGCAACTTGCGGTGAGCCAAGACTTTGACTAAAAGAAACAAGAGATGCTGCGAATAAAGAACATAAGCTTTCTTTTTAATTTTTTTACTATATATATATATATATATATATATATATATATATATATATATATATATATATATATATATATATATATATTATATATATATATATATATATTGTTACAGGAACCGGTCCAGGTTATAGAATGGCGCCACAACTTTCTGGAAACGGCTTTCAATAATGCTTTATTGGACATTTCTAGCAAAGTAAGTGAGGAAATGAATCACTGGCTGTAACTGTAAGAATAATAATGGGAAGGAGAAGCAAAAGATCTCTTTAAGGCTGACCACTGAAATGAGGATGTAGGAAAAGGGTCCCCTGGTTGAGAGCAGGAAGAAGCAAAACACTATTCATAAGAAGGAATAATAGATTTCTGAAGAGGAAAAATGAAAGCAGTAACAAAATGTTCCAGGGAAAAAGAATCCACAGCTCTATTTATATGACTGGATCTTCCTACGGTCAATGAAAGGAGCCTGGATAGCTCAGGAGATTAACCATTGTAATTAAACACTAGCTGTCTGCAATTACTGTAAGTTCGAATCTCCCCAGGCTCAAGGTTGACTCAGCCTTCCATCCTTTCTAAGGTAGGTAAATTGAGGACCCAGTTTGTGGGGGCAATAAGCTGACTTTGTATAAAATATACAAAAGTATGAAGGCTATTGCTTAACGCATTGTAAGCCATCCTGAGTCTCCGGAGAAGTGTGAGCTTTCGCCCCACCCCAAGCAGTGTTCTTTTTTTATACAAAGTCAGCTTATTGCCTCCACAATCCGGGTCCTCATTTTACCTACCTCAGAAGGATGGAAGGCTGAGTCAACCTTGAGCCTGGGGAGATTCGAACTCGCAGTAATTGCAGGCAGCTGGCAGCTAAGTGCTATTTTAACAGCGCTTTAGTCTGCTGCTCCACCAAGGCTCCTGACTTTGACTTTCAGTCAGTAGATAGATTTACATTAAATAACATTCAGGAAACTCAAATATATAAGAAAGAGATGAAGAGGAAAACGGAAAGGGAAGAAAGGGTTAGGAGAGAATGGGGGGATATGGAAGAAACAAAAGAGTTACTCCTTGATGGAGCAAGTAGAAAGACTGAAGCGATCAGAATGTTCAGATGAGGGGATTTAAAAATAGCTTCATTGTTAATTCATGTGGTGAATTTTGATTGATTAATCAATGAGTTCAATTTCAGTCAGTTTGCACATACATATAATTAATAGCCCTGAAGGAAAAAGGGTTTTTTTTTTCTTTTTAGATCAAGATACCCAGAATAATATTTAAATTGGGTTGAGTCCCAAGGAAATCAAAAGAACCATAGATTGGTTTAATACTTTGCCTTGGTGTTGTAGGGCCGTCTAATTCGCTTGCTTGCTTGGCAAAGGGATTATTTAAGAGAGCAAGGAAGGAGTGGATCATCGGTGGCCTTATTAGGTGAGATTCTCAACCTCTCGCGATCTTCATGCAAATTATTTTTCCAGTTATGTGAAGATTAGACTGGAAGAAGGACTAGGACCATGATGGCGAAACAGTGGCACGCGTGTCAGAAGTGGCACGCAGAGGCCTCTCTGTGGTCATGTGCCTGTTGCCAGCTGCTCTTCTGGTTCCGGTGTGGACATGTGCACCGGCCAGCTGATCTTCGCAGGTTCTGGAGCTCTGGAAAATGGCCCAAAAACAGGCCATTTTTCGGGCCGTTTTCTGGGCCTCTTCTGGGCTGTTTTCCAGGCCAGTTTTCAGCTGTTTTCAGACTGTTTTCAGCCCAGAAAATGGCCCAGAAAAACAGCCCGAATACAGGCATGCATGTGCTGGCCAGCTGATCTTTGGATTCCCAGTGGTCCAGCAATGCACATGCATGCACATGCATGCATGTTCCAGTTTGGGCACTTGGTGCCAAAAAGGTTCACCATCCCTGGATTAGGAGAAGGATGATTGTCTGGTGGAATTGATGAGTGATCCAAGTAATAATCAGAAGACTTTTTTTTCCCCTGAAACAATGCATTTTAACTGGGGAGGGGGAACGTTAAACATGATAGGGGAATTGTTTAATTGATGGGGTTCAGTTGGTTTTGTTTACACTGGTCTTCTCCAATCTGGGCACCCTCCTGATGTCTGAACTTTCACTCCCAAATGTTCCCATCCACCAGAGCCACAGTTGTGAATTCTGAGATTTTGATCTGCACATCTAGAAAGTGCCAAGATTGTGAAATGCCTCCTATAAAATAATAATAGCACTTAATATTTAGACATTTATTTATTTGTTTGTTTGTTTGTTTGTTTGTTGGGACTTGTATGTCGCCTTGTCTCCACAGGACTCAGGGTGGCTCACAACAATTAAAACAGAACAGACAAACGATTAAAACAGAAGTCCAAGTTAAAATTAAGAAATTCAATAAAACCCAGATTAAAACCCCCATCAGTCTAAGGTGGCCAGGTGAAATAGCCAAGTTTTCAGCCCACGGCGGAAAGAGTGAAATATACCACTTTACAGTGTTTTACAGCCCTCTCTAAGCGGTTTTACAGAGTCAGCATCTTGCCCACAACAATCTGGGTCCCCATGTTACCCACCTCAGAAGGATGGAAGGCTGAGTCAACCTTAAACTGGTCAGATTGAACTCCTGGCTGTGGGCAGAGTTAGCCTTCAATACTTCCTTCTAACGGGAGGGAGGGAGGGAGGGAGGGAGGGAGGAAGGAAGGAAGGAAGGAAGGAAGGAAGGAAGGAAGGAAGGAAGGAAGGAAAATAGCAATAGCACTTAGACTTATATACCACTTAACAGTGTTTTACAGCCCTCTCTAAGCGGTTTACAGAGTCAGCATCTTGCCCCCAATAATCTGGCTCCTACCTCATTTTACCCACCTCGGAAGGACGGAAGGCTGAGTCAACCTTGAGTCTGGTGAGGAGATTTGAACTGCCAAATTGCAAGCAGCCGGCAGTCAGCAGAAGTAGCCTGCAGTACTGCACTCTAACCACTGCGTCATTGTGGCTCCTATAATGGTGGATGTGGTCCTGGTATTCCTTGAGTTATGACCATAATAGAGCCTGCCCATCTCAGTCGTAGCTTGTGACAGTTGTCGCAGACTTAGAATATATTATATATCATATTATATTAATCATATTTCTATGCCGCCCACTCTCCGAGGACTCTGGGTGGCTTACAACAATCAAAAGTATACTAAATAGCATATTGCCCCCAACAATCTGGGTCCTCATTTTACTCACCTCAGAAGGATGGAAGGCTGAGTCAACCTTGAGCCGGTGAGATTTGATCAGTTGATCTGCTGAACTAGCAGTCAGCTGAAGTAGCTGCAGTACAGCACTCTAACCACTGCGCCACCTTGGCTCTAGAATAACGTTATTGTCATTTAAATGTACACTAATCGGCATACATAAAAATGAGATCTCATTGCATACATTGTAAAACACATTCATGAGATTGTCAGCTTCTGCCAACGGTTGTAAGTGTGGCCTGATTGTTGGCCTGACGGCTGTTGGAGCTTCAAATCTGGGCTGTAAGTATCCCACAGGTAGGTCTGTCAGAAATTAAAACAGTCACTAAGTGACTCATCATAAATCAAGGATTACCTCTATTTCTGCGCCACCATGGGAAATCCTCGGAGGAAGTCATGGCAGTTCCCAAATTATTAAAAGCAAATGATATCACAGATTCTCAATTCAGGCCGTGTTTGAATGTTACTTCATGGGGTTTGAGGCCAGTTTTCTACCACACAGGGATGTTTTGTGCCTCAATAGCTCCTCTGCATTTTTACATTAGTGGTTAATTACAATGAAATTCACTTCTGGGCAATGGTAACCTGGACGGAATTAAGCCTTCTGCTTTGACACAGATTATCAACACTCCAAATGTGTATGAAAGAAAAATAAACATTAAAAACAAAAACAAAATTGGTGGACTTTCGAAGTGTTTGAAGTCGAAGCTTCAATCCATTCAATAACCCTAAGATGTTAAAAAGAACGACGACTTTCAAACGGTTCTTTTAAACTCGGTTTCTTCCTCCCTCCCTCTCCCCACTAGAAAGAAATTCCTTTAACAAATGCTCACTGCAGGAGAAATAGATGATGTGAAATTATTTTGGGATGTGGCTGAGAATGTCCTGGCTGAGCAAGTGATGCCTCATAAATCATTCTTTTTTTTCCTACGCTTGATTTTGCTTTCAGGCGAGATAATGTCAGCTCACAGGGGAGGCTGGTGCCTTGCACTTAAAGACGAACCAACCTGAGGATGTGCAGAATGGAAAATGAGGAAGGAAGTGAGAGAGGTGGAGGATGAGAAGAGGATGGCCCAAGAACTGCCGAGAGGCAGTTACATGGCAAGCTGAAGTCTTGAGGAAAACAAGAATTGCAAAAGAAACTTGTGTGTAAAAGAGAGCTCTTGGGAGGGGTGGGGGGAGACTTTTAATCAGCTTTCTGTATTAGAGAAGGAGCTCTAATACAGCCCTTTGGATATGCAGATTATAATCTGCATATTGAGTGGTGTGGTGGGCTAGAGGTGGAGCGCATACCTCACAATCAGGAGACTGAGTTCGATCCTAGGTAGAGGCAGATATTTCTCTCTCTGGGCACAATGAGAATGTATCTGCTGAATATAACTCCGCATTGGTGACAGGAAGGGCATCGGGCCAGTAAACATTCAGCTCCATTCAGTTGCCCAGACTCCACCCCCGCAAGGGAATACAGGGTCGTTAAAAGAAGATTATTATAATCTGCATATTGAGTGGTGCGTTGGGCTAGAGGTGGAGTGCTCACCTGACAGTCAAGAGGTTGTGAGTTCAATCCTAGGTACAGGCAGATATCTCTCTCTCTGGCACAATGAGAATGTATCTGCTGAATATAACTCTGCATTGGCGACAGGCAGGGCATCCGGCCATTAAAACACTCAGCTCCATTCAGTTGCTCAGACTCCACCCCGCAAGGGAATACGGGGTCGTTACTTCTCGGTTGGATTACTGTAATATCCTCTACATAGGGCTGCCCTTGGGATGCATCTGGAGGCTCCAGCTAGTCCAGAATGTGGCCACACAGGCTGTTATGGGAGCCTCTCGCTATCCCCATGTAACACCTCTCCTGTGCAAGCTGCACTGACTGTCGGCGGTCCTCCGGGTTGGCTTCAAGGTGCTGGTGCTCACCTATAAAGCCCTACATGGCTTAGGCTCGGGGTACTTGCAGGACCATCTCCTGCCATCCTCCCATCGTCCCGTGCGCTCTCACAGAGCGGGCCTCCTCAGGGTGTCGTCAGCCAAGCAATGTCAGCTGGCGGCTCCCAGGAGGAGAGAGTTCTCTGTGGGAGCGCCGACCCTCTGGAACTGTTTGCCCACCGAGCTCAGGATAGTCCCTGACCTTCTCTCCTTTCGCCGCGAACTGAAGACGTGGCTCTTTCATCAAATGGACTGAGCCCTTGGGGGGTTTGCACATTGTAATAATTTTAATTGAATTTAATTGGATTTTAACTATATTTTGCTTTTTATTGTTGATTTTTTTAACTTGAGTCCTTCTGGAGAAGGGCGGCATATAAATCACAATAAAATAATAAAATAAAATAAAATAAAATAAAATAAAATAAAATAAAATAAAATAAATAAAATAAAATAAATAAAATAAAGTAAAGTAAAGTAAAGTAAAGTAAAGTAAAGTAAAGTAAAGTAAAAAGTAAAGTAAAAAGTAAAGTAAAATAAAATAAAATAAAATAAAATAAAATAAAATAAAATAAAATAAAATAAAATAAAATAAAATAAAATAATAAAATAAATAAATAAAATAAATAAAATAAAATAAATAAAATAAAATAAAATAAAATAAAATAAAATAATAAAATAAAATAAAATAAAATAAAATAATAAAATAAAATAAATAAAATAAATAAAATAAAATTACAATAAGATGATTATAATCTGCCTATTTATACCTTGCACATTTCTTAAGGTGAAAGTGAGTAATGTGCAACACTCACTTCTCAAATGTTTGCTGTTCTTGTAGATAATCTACGGGGTGACACTTCACAACGGAACAATAAAATGCATCTCACAAAAAAAAAGAGCAATTGTTACCGATTTAAGGTTTCTAAATCCACATTGCAATTCTAAGCAAAATAACCGGGTAAAAAGGGCAAGAAGCGAGAAAGGGATGAAATGGTTCTGGTTTGATGCTCTGTGAAATCAGCTTTGGAACTCCGTTAGTCTTTCTTTTTCCCTCCACCAAAAGGATTCTGATTTTTGTTCGTTTGTTTGTTACTTGACTTTCAAAGATGATTTCTGCTGGGTGATTTCCTTGAAATTTACTTGCTCTTGGAATGTATCTGCTACTGTTGTTCCTTTCTGTGATATGACTTGCCACCCTTCTGAAGACTCCTTGGTCCTTCAGTTTGGATTTTTTTCCCCCCAGTTCGAACAAGGCCCTTGGAAGATTGCTCTTGGGAAAACACCCTCCTTGTTCTTTTCTTCTTTTCTTTTCTTTTCTTTTCTTTTCTTTTCTTTCTTTTCTTTTCTTTTCTTTTCTTTCTTTTCTTTTCTTTTCTTTTCTTTTCTTTTTCTTTTTTTCTTTTTGTTCAAATTCAAGTCCAATTTTGCAAGAGCCAAAGTTTTGCAGTGATTTATGGATGTCATTGCAACCTTTATTGAGAAACTTCCGCTGACTTGATCAGAAATGCTTTAATTTCTCAAAAAGCTTTTGTATTTCCCCCCTAAAAATTCTGAACAAAAATTCCCCTGACTTTAACTTCAGAGGAAACTTATGAACAATGTTGGGTCTTGCTTTGTAGCTTGATTTTAGCTTAATCAGGACTTGGGTTTTCAGCCTAATGAATCTTCTTCCTTCTTCCTCCTCTTCCTCTTCTTCTTCCTTTCTCTACCTCCTTCCTCCTCTTCCTCTTCTTTCTCCTCCTCCTTCTCCTCGTTCCTCCTTCTCCTCCTCCTTCCTTCTCCTTCCTTCTCCCTCTCCTTCCTCTTCCTCTTCTTCCTCTTCCTCCTCCTCCTCCTCCTTTCTTCTACTCCTTCCTCCTCCTCTTCCTCCTCCTCCTTCCTTCTCCTTCCTTCTCCCCCCTCCTCTTCCTCTTCTTCCTCCTCCTCCTCCTTTCTTCTCCTCCTTCCTCTTCTTCCTCTTTCTTCTCCTCCTTCCTCCTCTTCGTCTTCTTCCTCCTCTATCCTCCTCCACCCTCCTCCCTCCTCCCCCTCCTCCTCCTCCTCCTGCCTCCTCCTCTTCCTTTTCTTCCCACCAATAACTTTGTGTTCAATCACTGTTTCTCACCCCTAGCAATTTGAGGATGTGTGGATTTCAACTCCCAGAATCCCCCAGCCCCTTCTCTTGGTCACATGACCCAAGCAGAACAAATGCAGTCTGCCCTTCCCAGCTTTCCCAGTGCAAGAGTACACACTAGCACACACAGATGCAATTTAAGGGGGAAACAGACACCCCCCTACAAATCTTACTTTACTACATACAGCAGAAGCATGTCCAGCTAAACCTTGCAATTGTGCATATTGCAATACTTAACTTAAGACAAGAAGTGGCGCTCCATTGGTACCCACCACCATTCTTCAATTTGTTCATCTATAAAGCACGGATTAATCTCCAATGCTCCTGGTTTGACCCTTTATCAACACCAAGCACATTCAGACAGAAAACGATTTATAGAGAAAGGTCTGAAACACACAGCAAGAAACACACACCAAAACAACTTTCTGCCCGTATTTGTCTAGGGGATAAAAGCAATTCAGATCTGTTGCCAAGAAGTCACCTTTTAATATTTCCTCATGCTGTTCTCTTCTTCCCATGAGCCTGTCAGATCATCAGCCTTGATATCTGTGGTGTCATAACGGGGAAGAGGGGACAACGAAAGGAGTGTACATCTCAATGCCATCTTGACACTCCAGATGAAAAACACTCAGGGCTCAAGAAAGGAATTTCAGAAAGGAAAGGAGATTGGTTTTTTGTTTTGTTTTTTCAACAGCATTCCTTGTCGCGCTGCTGCCAGTGCTGGGTTGCTCCTGATCACCCCAGTTCGGGCAAATTGGTAGCAATGGGGGGCTCCACCCACCCGCCCAGACATCATCAAAAACGCTCTGCGCATGCGAACTGGTAGTGCCGTGATTTGAAACCCACTATTGGCTGCTGCAATTGGAAACCAAAATCTGCACAAATTTAATTAGGTTTTCTTGCTTAGTCCCTCTTTTACCAGAAATCTTGAAAGAAAACTTTGTGGGGTAGGTTTCCAAAGAGCTTTGTCCCCTGTCTCTACACACCTTGAAAAGAAAACAACAACAACAAAGGAGCTGGTTATTCTCTCCAGTCCGTTTCTAAAGTTGATGGACCTTTATCATGTCCTTATCTTTAGTTCTATCGTGTCCCCCAGGAACTGGAAATGGTGTATTGCTTGCTTCCATTTTTGTGACATGAATGATGGAGCCATCTTCCTTATGCAGAGGTAAGGAAGATGACCTTGATGGAAATAAGCAAGGACTACCATCCATAGGTATCCAATTACCTAGGTACCAAGGTATCTGTGGTGGCGCAGCAGATTAAAGTGGTGTTAAGTGACAGCAGCTGCCTGCAATTACTGCAAGTTCGAATCTCACCAGGCTCAAGGTTGACTCAGCCTTCCATCCTTCCGAGGTAGGTAAAATGAGACCTGGATTGTGGGGGCAATAAGATGACTTTGTATAAAAAAGAAACACCACTTGGGTGGGGCGGGGGGGGGGGGGGCGAAAGCCCTACTAAGCAGGTATATACAAAAGTATGAAGGTTATTGGTTAACGCATTGTAAGCCACCCTGAGTCTCCAGAAAAGGGTGGCATATAAATTGAACCAATAAATAAACAAACAAACAAACAAACAAACAAACAAACTTTGGGGGTTGGATTGTGGGGAGGGAGGTTGGGAGACTAAAACATTCAAAGAACAGTTGCAGGAATTGGGTATATCTAGTCTTGGACTGCAAGGTGATCAAACCAGTCAGTCCTAGAGGAGATCAACCCTGGCTGTTCTTTAGAAGGCCAGATCCTGAAGAGGAAATTCAAATACTTTGGCCACCAAATGAGAAGGAAGGACTCACTGGAGAACAGCCTAATGCTGGGAACGATGGAGGGCAAAAGAAGAAGGGGACGGCAGAGAATGAGGTGTCTGGATGGAGTCACTGAAGCAGTAGTGTTGAGCTTAAATGGACTCCAGAGGATGGTAGAGGACAGGGAGGCCTGGAGGAACATTGTCCATGGGGTGGTGATGGGTCGGACACGACTTCGCGACTAACAACAACAACAAGTCTAGTAGAAAGAAGGGCTAGGGGTAACATGATAGCAGTGTTCCAATATCTCAGGGGCTGCCCCAAAGAAGAGGGAGTCAACCTATTTTCCAAAGCATCTGAAGGCAGGACAAGAAGCAATGGATGGAAACTAATCAAGGTGAGAAAGCAATCTGGAATTAAGGAGATGATGATGGTGATGACAATTAACCGGTGGAACAGAAGTTGCCTTCAGAAGTTGTAGGTGCTTCATCCTTGGAGGATTTTAAGAGAGAGATTGGACAACCATTTGTCTGAAATGGTATAGAGTCTCTTGGTTGAGCAGGGGGGTTGGACTAGAGACCTCCAAGGTCCCAGCTCTGTTATTCCTGGCAACTTTAAAACCGTGGATCATGACCATAATAGCAGTGCTAGCAGTGGTTGAAAATGACCTCCGAGATTCCCCAGATGGCCTGATTTATTATTACTTCGGAATCCCTTAACAACTGGCCAAGAAAGGTTATAGAATGGGGCCAAAATTCACTTAACAACTGTCTCGCTCAGCAACGGAAACGTTGGGCTCAATTGTGGTTCATAGGTCGAGGACGATCTCCACTTAAAAATAGCTTGTTCCAGAGTGAACTGGATCAGGAGTGGTTTTCACTTATCTTTACTACTTGGTGGGAACTGTGAGCGTGCGTGTGCTTGCTTTACTCGTGCTCAGCGCTTCTGCGCATGCGCAGAGTGTCCATGATGACATCTGGGTGGGTGGGCGGAACCATTCGCCGCTGCTGCTACCGGTTTTCCCAAACTGGGGCGAACCTGTAGAAACCCACCACTGAACCGAATCCAATTTCATGCAGAAAAGCGGCCCAGACGACGCCGGGATTGGCATATTGCTACCTTGCCAATTGACGAAGCTCGCTCACCCCTTCTCGAGCGGTTATCGGACCACTCCTTTTCAAGTCAGCCTTTCGCCCTTCGAACATTGCAAGGAATTGACTTTCTTTCTTAAAAGATTGGAAAGGAGGAAGGAAGAAAAGGAATCAGGCCAATTCAGGCCATTTTAAAGGGGAGAGGGGGAAAAAAACCCCTAATTAGGATGAATTATAATTGATCTGCGATTAAAAGACAATTACCTGTGCTAGGTAAATACGGGGATGGGGAGGAGGGGGAGGAGGAGGGAGATGCTGGAAAGACAGTACGTGAATTACAGCTTGCTCGGCCCCTCCGCTCCTCCAATGCCCCTGTCAATTGTGGCTTGAAACAAGTACTACAGTCTCATCCAATATCCATCTAACCTTTCCATTCTCCATTGCTCCGGTTTCCTTGGCAACCATTTAAAAAGTCCTGGAGGAAAAGAAGAAGAAGAAAAAAGAAAAGAAAAGGCACAGCTGCTTCTTAAAATAAATAAAAAAATAAGAGGCGAGGACTGTTCTCTTAAGAAGGATGTCCCTCCCTCCCTCCCTCCCTCCCTTCCTTCTTCCTTCCTTCCTTCCTTCCTTCCTTCCTTCCTTCCTTCCTTCCTTCCCTCCCTCCCTCCCTCCCTCCCTCCCTCCCTCCCTCCCCTCCTTCCTTCCTTCCTTCCTTCCTTCCTTCCTTCCTCCTCTTCCCTTCTTTCCCTCCCTTCCTTCCCTCCCTTCCTTCCTTCTTCCTTCCTCCCTCCCTCCCCACTTCCCCTAATTTCCCTTCCCCTCCCTCCCTCTCTCCCTCCCTCCCACATTCCCTTATTTCCCTTCCTTCCCTTCCCTTCTATTCTCTCCCTCCCTCCCTTCCTTTTCTTCCTCCCTCCCTCCCTCCCTCCCTCCCTCCCCACTTCCCTTATTTTCCTTCCCCTCCCTCCCTCCCTCCCACGTTCCCTTATTTTCCTTCCTTCCTTCCTTCCTTCCTTCCTTCCTTCCTTCCTTCCCTCCTTCCTTTCCTTCCTTCCTCCCTCCCTCCTTCCTTCCTTTTCTTCCTTCCTCCCTCCCTCCTTCCTTCCTTTTCTTCCTTCCTTCCTCCTCCCACCTTCCCTTATTTTCCTTCCCCTCCCCTCCCTCCCTCCCTCCCTCCTTCCCTTCCTTCCTTCCTTCCCTTCTTCCTTCCTCCCTCCATCCTTCCTTTTCTTCCTCCTCCCTCCCTCCCACCTTTTCCTTCCTTCCTTCCTTCCTTCCTTCCTTCCTTCCTTCCTTCCTTCCTTCCTCCCTTCCTCCTTTCTTTCTTCCTTCCTTCCTTCCTCCTTCCCAACTTCCCTTATTTTCCTTCTCCTTCCTTCCTTCCTTCCCTCCTTCCTTCCTTCCTCCCTCCCTCCTTCCTTCCTTTTCTTCCTTCCTTCCTTCCTCCCTCCCACCTTCCCTTATTTTCCTTCCCCTCCCTCCCTCCCTCCCTCCCTCCCTCCCTCCCTCCCTTCCTTCCTTCCTTTCCTTCCCCTCCTTCCTTCCTCCCTCCGTCCTTCCTTTTCTTCCTCCCTCCCTCCCTCCCACCTTTCCTTCCTTCCTTCCTTCCTTCCTTCCTTCCTTCCTTCCTTCCTTCCTTCCTTCCTTCCTTCCTTCCTTCCTTCCTTCCTTCCTTTCCTTTCCTTTCCTTTCCTTTCCTTTTCCTTTTCCTTTCCTTTCCTTTTCCTTTCCTTTCCTTTCCTTCCTTTTTACAGGTGCTTTATCCTTTGGTGAAGATATGCTTCCCTTCCAAGTGCTTTCATAGTCTATAAAATCTCACCTTTTATGCCCTGGGAATTTAAAAAAAAAAAAGAAAGGAGGGAAAGGTAATTAGAAGGGCGTTACTGAGGCGTAAGTGGCGTTTCATTGGGGCTGGAAGTCAGTTCTATTTAGAGCAGCGTATCTAGTGGAGGGATGTGAGGAGGAGGAGGAATCGTAAATCAAGGTCGTGGTAGGGCTGTTAAAAAAATATCAATCAAAGAATCATTCTTCAGGAGGTTGGCATAGATTCCTTTTTTGTCTTGTCGTGTAACAAGCTTTTGAGCTGCCTGAAACCCTAACCAAAAAAAAACCAGGATTGGGAAACTAGTGTGGCGTATAGGTAATCCTTGACTTATCTATTTTGCAGTATCCTTCCTCTGAAATGGGGTGATAATGGAAATTTTGCAGTATCCTTCCCCTGCCATGCCCATCGAGCCACGCCCACCACGCCCATCAAGCCACGCCCACAGAACCGGTAGTTTAAAAAAAAAATTGAATTCCACCACTGTCTTAATCATTACACAAATCAACTGAAGCCTACAAGGCAGGATTCAACACGCGATGAGTGTTTATTCTTTTTTTCCCCCCCGTTTAAGAGTGCTTTTGAAAAGATGCGCTTAAGCCCATTCCCATGGTAATCAGCGAGAGTTGAAAGAGGTTGATTTGGTCACGATGTGCCTGCTTCCAACTGATTAGTCAGCAGTGGTCAAGTTCAACTCAAACATCTGTCGATGACTTTGCAAAGGCAATTTAAAAAAAAAAACACCACACACTTCTGGGTCATTACTCTTGTAAAAGAAAAGGTCACCAAATCAGAAAAGATAGGGTTGGATCCCCCTCTCCCCCGGCTAACAACCAGGGATGGCATTTACATACTAAATTGCAAATGTTCTTGCGTTTCTTCAATAAAATGAGATCTTTCTTGACAGTTGAGGAACAGAAACAGAAGTCTTGGAGGTCTTCTAGTCCAACCCCCTGCTTAGGCAGGAAACCCTACACCACTTTAGATAAATGGTTATCCAACATCTTCTTAAAAACTTCCAGTGTTGAAGCATTCACAACTTCTGGAGGCAAGTTGTTCCACTGATTAATTGTTCTTAACTGTCAGGAAATTTCTCCTTAGTTCTAAGTTGCTTCTCTCCTTAATGAGTTTCCACCCATTGCTTCTTGTCCTGCCCTCAGGTGCTTTGGAGAATAGCTTGACTGCCTCTTCTTTGGGGCAGCCCCTGAGATATTGGAACATTGCTATCATGTCTCCCCTAGTCCTTCTTTTCATCAAACTAGACATACCCAGTTCCTGCAAAAAGGATCTTTACTTTCCATCAGATCAGCTAACTTATTGCCAGCCTGATTTTCGTGGATGCCATGCTTCTCTTGCCAGATGTTGGCAAATGGATGCACTTCTCCTTCTTCATCGCCTCTTAGCTATTAGGTATTCGTTTCTCCACGAGAGGAATGTTTGTAAGGTCGGTAATCAGGAAAATCCATTGTAGGTGCAATTTAAGGAATGACGAGTCCTCTAACAATGGCCCTTACTAGAATCCTGCCTTCTTGGTTAAGAGACAGATGTTTAGTCTTTTTTTTTAAATGAACATCAGTGAAACCCTTTTTCATGCTGAAACTGAACAATCCAGCACTGCCAGTTGTAGTCCCAGCACATCTGGAAAATACCAGATTGGAGAAGACTGATATATTGTGTAACAATAGCTGCACATTCAGCGCAGCAATAAAATATGACTGTGCTCCACCTGTCAAGGTTTTTTTTTTTTTGGTTGTTGTTCATTGCCTTTCCCGACTTGCTGGTGTTTCCAGTTTTAATACAAAAATAGACCAACCACCTGTATACATCCTATTCAGAGAATTCTGCCACTCTGAGGAATAGTAGATGGGGAACAAAAACTTGGTATTTACAAGCATTCTCTATCATCCTTCAGCAAAAGTAGTCAAAAAAGATTAAAGCTTGAAATGACCATTATACAGTATGTTATTCAGTGGCTTGTTAATATATATATAATATGTATTACGTATATATACATAATTATATATTTACTGTATTTTCTGCATATAAGACTACTTTCTAACACAAAAAAATCTTCTCAAAAGTCGGGGGTCATCTTATACGCCGGGTCTCATTCTCCTGTAACCAGGCAGACCAGCCCATAAGGCTCTGACGAGCCTTAAATGGCTCTGAGGAGGGTCGTCTTATACGCCCAGTCGTCTTATACGCCGGAAAATACGGTACGTAGGAAAAACCTGGCTGAGAGAAAAATACATAAAAAGACCTACGAAAAGAGAATAAAATAAATATTTGACCGTTACAGGGAGGCGTCATGAGATGAGGGGTGTGGCTAACTGAAGAAGACAAACTAGTCAGAAATAGATCTATCTTAGTCTCCCTTAAGTCTCACAACAGACAGCAAAATGCTGCTTTGATGTCTAATAAAGCCTAAAAACTAGTGAATGAGATTTCACTGAACTATGGCTGTAGAAACATCTTGATTTACGTAGGAAAAACCTGGCTGAGAGAAAAATACACATAAAGACCTACGAAAAGAGAATAATATATCAGTTTTTTCTCCTTCTGCCTGGTCTCATATTCTGTTTTTTTTTTTCAACCTGTGAAAATTTGGGGAACCTGAAAATCAAAATAAGTTTGGGTTGCCAACTGAGGGGTCATATTTCAATACTAAGCACTAGAGCAGTGATGGCTAATCTTTTTGCCATCAAGTGCCAAAAGTTGGGGTCGTGTGGGGGGGTTGCGTACGTGCCCACACCCATTTCAATGCCCCCCATGCTCCGCCCCCTGGCATTTCCCCCCCCCCACCGCTTTTGGCACACAATGGCAAAAAGGTTACTGGTGGGCCTGGTAGGCCCGTTTTTCATCCTCCTCAGGTTCCAGAGGCTTTCTTGGAGCCTGGGGAGAGCAAAAATGGCCTATAACCCCACCCCCGGAGGCAGGAAATGGCCCATTTTCTGACTTCTGGTGGGCCCGAAAGGCTCGAAAATTAGCTGGCTGGCGTGCACATCCGTGCTGGAGCTAAGCTAGGGCAATGCTCGCATGCCCCCAGATATGGAACCTATGGCAGATGTGCCATAGGTTCGCCATCATGGCAGTAGAGAGCAGGACCTAGAAAACTGTCAAGTTCCTTGATATGTAGAGTCAATCCAATCCATTCTATTTTTGAGTTAAAAACCCCTCCCCACCAGCAAGGAGCCTTGATGGAGCAGAGGACTAAAGTGCTGTTAAATAGCACTTAGCTGCCAGCTGCCTGCAATTACTGCGAGTTCAAATCTCACCAGGCTCAAGGTTGACTCATCCTTCCATCCTTCCGAGGTAGGTAAAATGAGGACCCGGATTGTGGGGGCAATAAACTGACTTTGTATAAAAAAGAACACCGTTTAAGGGGGGCTGAAAGTCCTACTAAGCAGGCATATAGAAAAGTATGAAGGCTATTGCTTAATGCATTGTAAGCCACCCTGAGTCTCCAGAGAACGGCGGCATATAAATCAAACCAATCATCATCATCATCATCATCATCATCTGAACCAGATAAACAAGAGATTAATTAGCACAAAGATTAATACTGGACAATCAAGAAGTAAAGTATATCATGTTCCAACCCATGGTTGGAAAGGTGAAAAGAAGTTGGAACAAAAAAGTTTTAGTGTTTGTAGAACTAATAGTGGATAATATCTAGACAAATATGTAAATGAGGACAAGAGATATGTATATAAGAACAAAGTAGCAATGTATGTTAAATAGTTAAGTATATTTGTTGTTATGGAAAAAATATGTATGGATATGATAAGACCAAGATAGTCACACCGTGTCCAATGTTTTTAATGTTTCTTAAATAAAAAAACTTTTTTTATATAAATAAATAAAAACAGTAGTAAACATTACCCCAATAAAGGAATGACCAACTCAGATAGACAATCGAACAATAAACAACAGCCTAATCAAGTAACCATCAAAAAAACGCCCACCAACATTGACAGAGCAAGCCAGTTGTATATAAACAGAGGGAAAACCACACTCCCTCCTAGCACTGATAATGTTTCTTAGTCTGGTACTGAAACGTCTACAAAAAAACAACCAAGCTCTGAGAGCAGCCAAGGAACACATTGGTTGCAGAGGTGGTATTCAGCAGGTTCTGACCAGTTCTGGAGAACCGGTAGCAGAAATTTTGATTAGTTCGGAGCACCAGTAAATACCACCTCTGACTGCTCCCGTCCCCATCTATTCTCTGCCTCCCGAGTCCCAGCTGATCGGGAGGGAATGGAGATTTTGCAGTAACCTTCCTCTGGAGTGGGGTGGGAATGGGGATTTTACAGTATCCTTCTCCTGGGTTGGGGAGGGAATGGAGATTTTACAGTATCCTTCTCCTGGATTGGGAAGGGAATGAAGATTTTACAATATCCTTCCCCTGCCATGCCCACCAAGCCATGTCCACCAAGCCACGCCCACAGGTAACTGGTAGTAAAAAAATTTGAATCCCACCACTGATTGGTTGAATATTTCCAAGATGGCTTCTCGGAAATCCCTTGGGAAATCTTGCCAAGAGCTTTGATTGCTGCCTCTGAGGATGGCAGAAGTTAAACTCAGATCTCTTGAATGCCAATCGTCCGCCGTGTCACAACACACTTCCAAAGTTTTCAAGAGGATCTGTAAACTAAAAAATCTGCTACTATTTCCTTTGCTTTTTTCTTTCCCTCTTTTCCAAATACATCAGACCTTACAGTTACACCCTTTGTCCAAACCAACTGAACCATGATTGCCAGAAAATAGCTTCTCTTTTTGTGCTGGAGTCACAGATGAGCGAATCCCTATCAGAAGCCAAGCCGTTTCTTCTAAAGCCAAATTTACTTTGCAAGACAGAAGGAATTAAAAGGTTCGGGGTGTTGCTGGGCGAAATAAGCTTTTTCCAATTGCTGTGGTGTGTTTCAAAAGACCGATCCCTGGGCTGAAATGACCAGAATTAAATAAGTTGAGCTTGCTGAAGGGAAAGCAATAACCTCGGAAACTGATCAAATGGAAAGAGAGAAAGATGGAACAAGAGGTGTGGGGAGAATCCGGAGATCAATATTGCCGTCCAAACGCATCATGCAATCCCAGGACTCATTTCCATAGACTCAAGTAAAAGAAATGAGAAGAATTGACTTGGAGAAAAGGAAAGAGAAATATTAGTGATGTGCCGTGGAGACAGAACGAGAGCTAACTGGGTTCAATTTTGAAAGGTGTTTCATTTGGGTCAGGGATCATCAGGTAGAATCCTTTTAAACGTATCAACAAAACGATTCTGCAGTAGAAAATAATTCTGAGAAAGGAAGTTTTCTATCAGAGAAATTCTGATGGAAACTTCATTTCGGACAGTGGTTTGAAATTCCAGGAGATGCAGACGCAATGAACCAGGGAATAGTTACGGAAAGTTAATCCAAAATTATTTGTAGTGCACGAAACATTGTTCTCTTCCCACCAAAGTGGTCCCTATTTTTCTACTTGCATTTTTTACATGCTTTTGAACTGCTAGGTTGGCAGAAGCTGGGACAAATAACAGGAGCTCATCCTGTTATGCAGCACTAGGGATTCGAACCACTGAACTGTCAACCTATGAGCCTGGATAGCTCAGCAGACTAAAAGCATTGTGACTAACACCAGCTGTCTGCAATTACTGTAAGTTCGAATCTCCCCAGGCTCAAGGTTGACTCAGCCTTCCATCCTTTCTAAGGTAGGTAAATTGAGGGCCCAGTTTGTGGGGGCAATAAGCTGACTTTGTATAAAAATATACAGAAGTATGAAGGCTATTGCTTAACGCATTGTAAGCCGCCCTGAGTCTCCGGAGAAGGGCGGCATATATATCTAATTAAAAAAAAAATCATTGTTTTTGTATTTTTAATGTTTTACAATGGGGTAAATTTTCTACCATCTGCTAAGCCATCTAGAATGGCCTGATGGCCAGATGGGTGGCATACCCATTTAATAAATAAATAAAATAAATCCAAAGAGCAGTGTATCTTATCAGGAGTTACATAGGGATTATAGGGATAATGCGAAAGAATTCCAAAGAGGCCGTCGTGTTCCCAAGTGAGTTTCCTTGAGAATGAGCGGAGAGACGGCTTCCATCCTCTGAATGAAATGCCGATTGTATTCATCACACGAGAGGGCTGTCTCCCTGGCTTGTTATCGGCAGACTCTCATATTTAAGCCCTCAAAGAAAAGAGGAATAAAACCGGTGGGTCACCGAAAAAGAACAAAAACTGACACCCATTCCAAATCCAATCTATAATAGATACGCGGCACCCAAACAAGTCAATAATAAGGGTGCTCAGTTTCAAAAAGCCACTGACTGGCTCTCATCAACACATTATAATATTAATCAAGCCTCATAATGTGCAGTGATTTGCATGCCAACAAATATATTTGTGCTGCTAATGGTTTGTTGAAAAGCCTCAGAGAAATAGGCTATTCATTGATATTGAATCTGGTGAAGAGGAGAGAGAGAGAGAGAGAGAGAGAGAAAGAGAGAGAGAGAGAGAGAGAGAGAGAGAGAGAGAGAGAGAGGCAGAGAGAAAGAGAGAGAGATGGAGAGAAAAGAGGTGGAGAGAGACAGAGAAAGAAAGAGAAAGATTGAGAGAGAGAGGCAGAGAGAGGCAAGAGAGAGATGGAGAGAGAAAGAGAGAGACAGAGAGAGGAAGAGAGGCAGAGAGAAAGAAAGAGGAAGAGATTGAGACAGAGAGAGGCAGAGAGAAAGAGAGATAGAGGAAGAGAGGCAGAGAAAGGCAGAGAGAAAGAAAGAAAGAAAGAGAAAGATTGAGACAGAGAGAGAGAGGCAGAGTGAAAGAGAGAGTTGGAGAGAGAAAGAGAGATGGAGAAAGAGAGAGAGAAAGAGAGAAAGATTGAGATTGAGAGAGAGAGGCAGAGAGGCAGAGAGAAAGAGAGAGATGGAGAGAGAAAGAGAGATGGAGAAAAAAGAGAGGCAGAGAGAAAGAAAGAGAAAAGAGATTGAGACAGAGAGGCAGAGAGAAAGAGAGAGATGGAGAGACAAAGAGAGTGAGACAGAGAGAAAGAAAGAGAAAGAGATTGAGACAGAGATGGAGGTTTCCTTTTACAGCAATCTCCTTATAGGGTTTGCATCCCCCCCCCTTTTTAATTTTCTTTCTTTTCTTTTCTTTTCTTTTTTTGGATTTGGCAAAGAAAATCATTAACATTCAGTCCAATCATCCCCTCAAGCCTCAGTGCTAAGGCACGTAACTGGATCCGTACTGAGAGGAATGCAAAAACGAAACAACAACATCAACAACAAACCCACCAAGGCCTCCAAATCCGTTTGAAAGTCTCCATTTATTGTTTTCAGGTTTTATATTGGTATTTTTAATGATAGGTTCTTAAGCCAGCTGGAGTCACCTTTGGCAAGACGGGCGGCATGTAAGTTTAATAAATAAATGAATAAATAAATAACAAAGGCACGAAACTTCAGAGACGGTGAAGAATAAAACGCAGTATGATATAGGAATGAGGAGACCCCAGTGGGAAGATGTGATTTTAGCTAATGGAGACTCAAACAACCAACCAACTGTCCCAAAGGTGCTTTTTCCGCAGGCAACTGGAGGCGACTTCCTTGTTTTTCTTTTGAAGATGTTTCGCTTCTCATCCAAGAAGCTTCTTCAGCTCTGACAGGAGAGTGAGGAATGGAAGAATTGATACTCCTGAAAAAGCACCTTTGGGACAACCGTGACCTGGATCAAGGGTCTCCAACCTTGGTAAAGCTGGCTGAGGAACTCTGGAAGTTGAAGTCCACAAGTCTTAAAGTTGCCAAGTTGGAGACCCCTGACCTGGATGACTGAGAATCTCTACAGACTTTTTTTCGACGAAGTCTTATTCGTCATCTTCAGGCTGGTGTTTTCGGCTTCGTGCTTCTAGGAGCAATTCTTTCTTTCTTTCTTCTTGCTCCTAGAAGCACAAAGCCGAAAACACCAGCCCGAAGATGACGAATGAGACTTCATTGAAATGTCGCCAAGACACTTCCAATTTTACGCGGGAGAAAACCCAAATAACCAAAGGCTTACATGTATGTATGTATGTATGTATGTAGGTAGGTATGTATGTAGGTATTTATGTATTTCTCTTAGCCAGGTTTTTCCTACGTAAACCAAGATTTTTCTGCAGCCCTAGTTCAATGAAATCACAATCCACTAGTTTCTAGGCTTTTTTTTTCTTCTGGCAACCAGCAGGCCCTATGCTGCCCATTGGGAGACTAATATAGATCTATTTCTGGCTCGTTAGCCATCATCAGTTAGCCACACCCACATCTCATGTATCCTCCTTGTAAAGGTACAGTATTTGTTTTCTTACTTTTTCGTAGGATTTATGTGCATTTCTCTTAGCCAGGTTTTTCCTACGTAAACCAAGATTTTTCTGCAGCCCTAGTTCATACAGGGAGGATACATGAGATATGGGTGTGGCTAACTGATGATGGCTAATGAGCCAGAAATAGATCTATATTAGTCTCCCAATGGGCAGCATAGAGCCTGCTGGCTGCCAGAAGAAAAAAAGCCTAGAAACTAGTGGATTGTGTTTTCACTGAACTACGGCTGCAGAAAAATCTTGGTTTTATTTATTTAATTAAACTTTTATACCGCCCTTCTCCTGAAGGACTCAGGGTGGTGTACAGCCCATAATAAAAACAACATTGACACAAATGTTAAAACAATTAAAACAGATTCAATGATTTGGCCGTATTATTAAAACCCCAAGACTAAAATATCCATTAAAATTCATCATTCCATCAGACCAGCTTGTTGGAATAGTAGGGTCTTAAGGGCATGACAGAAGGCACGCAGGTCGGGGATCCTACGTATCTCTGGGGGCAATTCATTCCATAGAGCAGGGGCTCCCACAGAGAAGACTCTCCCCCTGGGGGTCACCAGTCAACATAATTTGACCGATGGCACCCTGAGGAGGCCCTCTCTGTGGGACCGTACCAGCCGGTGGGAGGCAATCAGTGGCAGAAGGCGGTCTGAAGTTGTCTGAAATGGACAACTATATCCATTTCAGAAATTGTTTCAGTCAGTCAAACAATGTCAACTGGTGGCCCCCAGGGGGAGAGCCTTCTCTGTGGGGGCTCCCGCCCTCTGGAATGAATTGCCCCCAGAGATACATAGGATCCCTGACCTTTGTACCTTTCGCCATGCCCTCAAGACCTTACTGTTCCAACTGGCTGGGCTGGCTAATTAAATGAATTTTAAGGGATGTTTAGTTTTTGAGTTTTAATATAGGGCCAAATTATTTAATAGGTTTTAAACTGTTTTTAAATTTTGTGATATATGTTGTTTTATTGGGGCTGTGCACCACCCTGAGTCCCTCGGGAGAAGGGCGCTATAAAAATTTAGTAAATAAATAAATAAATAAATAAATAAATAAATAAATAAATAAATAAAATCCCACATTGTTCTCAAATGATCTGAGGTTGCTCTTTAAGTGGGATGTTAAAGCATTGGCCTTGATATCCACGGTTAAGATTCTTGAAGCTTCCTAACCTTCGGGGATTCAATTCCCCTAAACTCACGTCATTTGCCACGCCAAAAAAGCCCTTAGGGAGTCATAATTTAAGATAAAGAAAAAAATAAATTCAATAAAGGATAAGAACAAGGCTTGGAAATGAGCTGCGTAGCTTTGTGCTAAAGCCCTCAGCTTTCCCAATTTTGATTTATTAACTTTGGAGCCAGGCGAAGCTGAGCAAAAGAGAGAGGGAGGGAGAGAGATGCAGAGATTCAGATTAATTCTCACTGTACTTTATGGAAGAGCACACATTTTATGTTCTTAATCCTACGGCACAGAAACAGTTATCCTGTAGTTCTCGTTTAATACGATAAAACAGAAATGGCTTTTGAAATTCATTGGAAAGACACCTTTTAAGAAAATTCTTAAGGTCGCCCAGGAAGTCCTCCACTTACAACCAGAATTTAGTTTGCTAAGCAAGGTAGTTTTGTTCTGACATAGGCTTCCCAAAAGGACAAAGCCGACTCCTTGTCCCGATAAAACCCCTTTTATTTAGTTTAAAGGGAATTCCTCTCCAGCAAAGCCCCAGCCAACAAACTTTCAAGAGATTTCACAAGTACAGTCCTTTATCAAGCTTGGAGAGCTGCCAGGCCGATATCTTCCAAACGCCACTCTGTAGCAGACAATATATGGCAAGAAGTCAGAAACAGATCTTCACTCTAATGAATTGAACTAATTGTCTCCTGCAAACTCCCCACCCCTTTCACTCCTCTTTATTCCCTAAGGGAGGGGCCATTTTCCGTCCATCTGTGGTTTTACTCCTGAGTTGACCCTTGTTCCTTAGCTGTTCCCTTCTCCTGGCAGCTCTGTGCATGTGCACACTGGAAACAGGCTCCAGCTGTTCTTCTGCCTCACTGACATCTGACTCTGAAGGTAGCTGATAACTATCAGACGGCCCTGGCCCCCTCTCTGCCTCCGATGCAGAGCCTTCCTCAGACTGGCCCATGTTCCTCCCCAACCTCCTCACTGTCTGAATCTGCCACCAGCTCTGCTGGCAGGCCACAACAGGTTTATGAAGTTAGGTTTAGGTTTAGGTTTAGGTTTATTAGATTTATATACCGCCCTACTCCCGAAGGATTCAGGGCGGTGAACAGCCAACAGTAAAAATACATGTATACAAAATTTAAAAGCCCAAATAAAATCAAATTAAATAGATTTGTCCCAGACAGAATTAAAACACCCCACACAATTTAAAACAGATTAAAATTTAAACGCTAAAAGAAGAAGAGAGATTAGGCCAGGCCTGCCTGGTAAAATAAAAAGGTCTTAAGAGCGCAGCGGAAGGTGCGCAGATCCGGGATCCTCCGTATCTCCGGGGGGAGCTCGTTTCAGATAGTAGGTGCTCCCACAGAGAAAGCTCTCCCCCTGGGGGCTGCCAGTCGACATTGTTTGGCTGACGGCACCCGGAGGAGCCCATCTCTATGAGAGCGTACCAGCCAGTGGGAGGCTATGGTGGTAGTAGGCGGTCCTGCAAGTACCCAGATCCTAAGCCATGGAGCGCTTTAAAGGTGGTAACCAAAACTTTGAAGCGTACCCGGAAGACCACTGGGAGCCAGTGCAGCTCACGCAGGAGAGGTGTTACATGGGAACGCCATGTTGCTCCCATCACCACCTGCGCGGCCGCACTCTGCGCCAGTTGGAGCCTCCGGGTGCTCCTCAAGGGGACCCCCATGTAGTGAGTTGTGTTTGAGTTTACGACCTTTTGCCATGCTCGTTAAGCGAATGACTGCAGTTTGCCAGGTGCCCGAATGTTGATCCCGTGACCATGGGCATGCTGCAATAGTTGTAAAAGTGAGGACTGGTCATAAATCA
Source organism: Coluber constrictor foxii (assembly GCA_038048745.1). Taxonomy (NCBI): domain Eukaryota; kingdom Metazoa; phylum Chordata; class Lepidosauria; order Squamata; family Colubridae; genus Coluber; species Coluber constrictor. Next base: position 3,943,943 of record CM075967.1, on the reverse strand, counting down.
CCTTTTTTCTCCCTGTACCATTTTAAAGGTGCTTTTTCAAGAGGCGACTGGACTTTCTGGTTTTTCCTGGAAGACGTTTCGCTTCTCCAAACGTCTCCAAGCTTCTTCTTGGATGAGAAGTGAAACGTCTTCAAAGAAAAAAAAAAAACCAGAAAGTCCAGTCACCTCTTTAAAAAAGCACCTTTGTATGTGAATGATGTAGGAATGGTACAGGGTCAGCTATATGAACACTGGAGGACCCTCTTTATTCACATTATTATAAGAAAGAAATGTGCTTATTTAGAGATTACACTAAGTCAGCTAAATTCCATTCTTGGTAATATATATCTTCTGAGGGGCCTAGTTGTCAAGAATGCAAGGACATCCCTATGAAACAAAAGTTACTTATTATCCAAAGCAGCCATGAATCTACGCTTCAGCAATCACAGAACTGAGGAAGGTTGTTTAGCTAAGATAATCTTATGAACTAGAAAATAATGTAGGAATTTAGCGATTTAGAAAGTATCAATGATCATGTAACAAATGTATGTTAACCATATATGGAAAACTGCTGTGCTCACAACATCCTTTGTCTTGGGTATGTATAAAAGCAGTTGTATCAGAGCTCTTCTTGGTTCAGAATTGGGGATACAAATCTGATTCTGAAACTGCGCAATAAACTGTCTCTGGCTGACCAGGAATGTTGTTCAGTCTCCTCTTTCTACAACCATTTGGGACAACCATGACCTGGATGACTGAGAATCTCCATAGACATTGGGCCATTTCAACTCATGGTTTCAGATGGAGGCAACCTATGATATTAAGGCAAGTGTTTCCTGGGCTGCAAGGATCTGGATGGCCACCAGATGGCAGCAGAAAGAGGACAGGGCTGCCATCACATGACCAACACAAGAGGAAACGAGTACGAAACTGTCAAACACTGTGAGTAAACTTGTCAATCCTTCTGCAGAGGGAGAAAACCTCTGAGAACCTAAATAGATTTCAGCACAGTTTGAAGGAAGGCCCCACTTGGAATACTGCATCCAGTTTTGGTCGCCACAGTGTAAAAAAAGATGTTGAGACTCTAGAAAGAGTGCAGAGAAGAGCAACAAAGCTGATTAGAGGACATATACATATAAAGAACAGTTGTTGGAATATGTCTAGTTTAATGAAAAGAAGGAGTAGGAGCGATATTAAAGAAGAGATTGGACAACTATTTGTTGAAATGGTATAGAGTTTCCTGCTTGAGTAGGAGGTTGGAGTAGACAACTTCCAAGGTTAAGTTCTGTTCTATTCTATTCTATTCTATTCTATTCTATTCTATTCTATTCTATTCTATTCTATTCTATTCTATTCTATTCTATTCTATTCTATTCTATTCTATTCTATTCTATTCTATTCTACTCTACTCTACTCTACTCTACTCTACTCTACTCTACTCTACTCTACTCTACTCTATTCTAGTCCAGTCCAGTCCACCCTACCCTACCCTACCCTACCCTACCCTACCCTACCCTACCCTACCCTATCGTATTCTATTCTATTCTATTCTATTCTATTCTATTCTATTCTATTCTATTCTATTCTATTCTATTCTATTCTATTCTATTCTATTCTATTCTATTCTATTCTATTCTATTCTATTCTATTCTATTCTCCACTCCATTCCCATTTTTAATCAGCAGCAATGTTGGGTATCATGTATCATCCTTTCAAGAACTTTAATTCCAATTTGCATCAGAAAAGCTTTCCAGAATGGCCTCTATCCAATTAAATGGCAAAAGATCTACCTTGGGAGTCTCAGCTTTGAACACCGTCTGCCAGTCTGCCGAGGATGGATTCTAAGAGCAAATATTCTGACCAGGAGCCAAGGAACTTCCAATAAGGTCAGGAATTTAGTTTTGTTTCCTGCTATTAGCTCCGCATCTGAAACAGAGGAGCTGATGAAGCATCAGGGCGATTCTGACTGGAAGTGAGGCAGTTCTGCATCCAATACACGGAGATGACTCAGACATGCCCTATGTTGTAACCCGGAGCTTTTGAAGGAAAGAATATGATTAAACCTTCGGCAGTGACTAATAGTTAATCAATTAGCAAAAGTAAAGTTGGTATAGATCCAGTTGCATTCACTTTAATGGAGAAGTGTCCCAAATCTATGATGGCCACTGACGGAAAGGCAGAAATATCTCAGAAAAAAATAAATACAAGTAGTCCTCAATTTACAACACTTCGTTGTGACTTTGAACCTTCAAAGAACGGTCAAAGTTACAACGGTTCAAAGTGACTTACGGCCATTTTCACACTGATGATCCTTGCAGCATTCCCATGGTCACATGATTTACATTTGGATGCCTGGCAACTTAGAATAACAGAGTTGGAAGGGGCATCTTCTAGTCCACCTCCCTGCTTAGGCAGAAAACCCTTCACTTCAGACAAATGGTTGTCTGATCTCTTCTTAAAAACTTCCATTGTTGGAGATTTTACAACTTCTGGAGGCAAGTTGTTTCACTGATTAATTGTTCTAACTGTCAGGAAATTTCTCCATAGTTCTAAATTGCTTCTCCCCTTGATTAGTTTCCACCCATTTCTTCTTCTCCTGCCCTCAGGTGCTTTGGAGAATAGCTTGACTCCCTCTTCTTTGGGGCAGCCCCTGAGATATTGGAACGCTGCTATTATGCCTCCCCTGGTCCTTCTCTTCATTAAACTAGACATACCCAGTTCCTGCAACCGTTCTTCATATGTTTTGGCCTCCAGTTCCTTCATCATCTTTGTTGCTCTTCTCTGCACTCTTTCTAGAGTCTCAACATCTTTTTTTTTACATCGTGGCTGTTAGGAAATGGTCATTGCCTAACTAGTTGGCCAGATAATATATAAGCCAACATTAGGTGTTTACAGTATGAATATGTAGAATATAACTTTAAGAGTATTGCTGAGTCATTCTGCATCCTGATTGGATGAGCTCTGTAGCAACTGTATTTAAAGAGAGCTTGATTGTGGTCAGTGTGGACATTACACCATATTGTTACCTGCTGCTCTGCTGTAGATACCTTTGGTCTCTTTACATGGTCAATTTGATCATGGTTTATTTATTGCTGCTTTTATGAACTTTTTAATATTGTTCCTGAATGATTCATGCCTTGTTCTACGAACCAATAAGAAGTTTTGTTTCTCTGGATTGATTATGCATGGTTAAGACTTGGATTGGTAAAAGGACTATGAATTTGCTTTGCTCTATAAGTAAACTACTTTAAAAACCAGCTTGTATGTAGTTTATTCACAACTACTCTCAGCACCGTTTCTGGGTGCAAACACTCTACGCTCTGCTTCTTAACTGGTTCTGGTTATCTCACAACTATATCCTTAACAGTTGCGACCAAAACTGGATGCAGTATTCCAAGTGCGGCCTCACCAAGACCTTATAAAGTGCTGTTAATACATCATGTGATCTTGATTCTCACATTTATGACGGCTGCTGTGTCCCATATGATCCCGTTTTGAGACCTTCTGACAAGCAAAGACAATGGGGAAGCCACATCCACTTAACCACCATGTTACTAATTTAACCACGGCAGTGGTTCACTGATAAAATTTCTCACTTAGCAATATAAGTTTGGGCCTCAATTGTGGTCATAAGTTCAGGACTACAGTGTTTCTTCGAAAATACGACCGGGTCTTATTTTCTTTTGACCCCCTAAAAACCGGCTAGGCCTTCTTTTTGAGGGGTGTCTTAATCACCAAACCAGTTGTTCAACCAGGAGGATCCCACCACTGCCTGTGTGTATATATATATATATTGGAGGAGCCTTGGTGGTGCAGTGGACTAAAGTGCTGTTAAAGTAGCATTTAGCTGCCAGCTGCCTGCAATTACCATGAGTTTGAATCTCACCAGGCTCAAGGTTGACTCAGCCTTCCATCCTTCTGAGGTAGGTAAAATGAGGACCCAGATTGTGGGGGCAATAAGCTGACTTTGTATAAAAAAGAACACTGCTTAAGGGGGCCCAAAAAGCCCTACTAACCAGGTATATACAAAAGTATGACGGCTACTGCTTAACGCATTGTGAGCCGCCCTGAGTCTCCGGAGAAGGGAGGAATATAAATCAAACCAATAAATAAATAAATAAATAAAACAATTCATCGAGCTCTGCGTCAGAATATTGAGGAAGAGCAAAAGCTAACGGTTAACTAACTTCCAATCTCCCCATCAATGGAGACTGCACAAATTCAGCCACCAGTGCATATTGATGCATCCAGAGGTTTGATTTCAACCTCAAATTATCTCTTTCTGATTAGAATCTCGACTCTGTAGCCTTCGATTGAACTGCCAGTCAATCTGAACGCATGCAATGATATAATGCACCACTTTGCCGCTTATCTTGAGCTTTTCTTACTCTATGTTCCCCCAAATCCCTGGGGTTTTCCAGGCCCCTCTCTGTCCGGTTCTCAGTCGCTAATCAGCCTTTGCATTCTCTTGTAAAACCTGAGAAGATTAGCCCTCTAGAATGGGAATATTTATTTTCCTTTAAGTTTGCTCTCCACTTTACTGGTAGGAGGGAGTGTTGATTAATAAAGGTGTTAGAAAATAATTAAAATGTAAACATTATTCCTCGTAGGTTGGTCCAAGTTGATAATACCAGATGTTAGGGGTTTGGTTTTATTTCCCCTTAAGACCAACACAGCTATTTTTGCTGATTTTTTTTTTTTAAAAAAATCTGGAGATTCTGTGAGAGGAAGGTTATGTTATCTTCCGAAGTTGGCACTCAACCATTAGTTAATTCAGTGGCTGCAAGCATCTTGAAGACTGTCTTAGCTGCAGTGATGACACAATTGTTCTGCCAGTTTGAACAGATAAATTTCATTGTTTATCCTCCCTCCCATCTCGGATTCCTTTGTAGTTTTAGAGATCACGCTGGAAATTAATTCTCATGCCACATGTGATCGTACACCACCTACAACTGCTCGGTGATATTTATTTAATTATTTGTTTGTTAATTTGTTTATCAAATGTGCAAGATAGCAGGTATAGGTATAAAAATAAACAAAGGAAGTAAATACAGATAAATGGGGACAGTAAGACAGTAGGCATGCTGGTGCGCTTATGCCTGCCCCCTTTATGGACCTCTTAGGAATGGGGTGAGGTCCACGGTAGACAGTTTGAGCTTGAAGCTGTGGAGGTTTGAGGATGTAACAATGGAGTCGGCATTGACCACTCTGTTGCTGAAGTCGTATTTTCTGCAATCGAGTTTGGAGCGGTTTACCTTCTGTTTGTATTGATTGTTTGCCCGTGTATTATTATGGTTGAAGCTAAAAAAGTCGTTGACAGGTAAGATTTTGTAGCAGACAATTTTGTGTACTATGCTTAGATTTTCTGCAGCACTGAAGATGCAGGTGATCCTCGACTTATGGTCACAACTGGGTCCAGAGTTTCCATGGCTAAGAAAGGCAGTTGTTAAATGAGTCACCCCCGATTTTATAACCTTTTTAGGACAACTTGGTGTGGTCAACTGGCCACAGCCAACTCACTGTGGCCGACTTGCCATGGCCAACTCACTGCAGAAAACTTGCTGTGGGACAACTCACCATGGGACAAGAGTTTCCCTAACATCAAAGAAATGGTGGGATAGAATCATTATAGAAAGGATGCCAAAGGAGGAACAAAATGCATGACAAAAAATTAAAAGAGAGTTTAATTATTTTAAATACTTAAAATTGAATTGTTCAATCATCCTGCAGCAAGTTGCTTCATGATGAGTTAGCCATGGAGAATTGTCCTGCCATGAATTGGCCATGGAGAATTGTCCTGCCCTGAGTTGGATATGGAGAACTGTCCTGCCATGAGTTGGATATGGAGAATTGTCCTGCCATGAGTTGGCTATGGAGAATTGCACTGCCATGAGTTGGCCATGGAGAATTGTCCTGCCATGAGTTGGCCATGGAGAATTGTCCTGCCATGAGTTGGCCATGGAGAACTGTCCTGCCATGAGTTGGCCATGGAGAATTGTCCTGCCATGAGTTGGCCATGGAGAATTGTCCTGCCATGAGTTGGCCATAGAGAATTGTCTTACCATGAGTTCGCTATGAAGAATTGCCCTGCCATGAGTTGGATATGGAGAATTGTCCTGCCATGAGTTGGCCATGGAGAATTGTCCTGCCATGAGTTGGTCATGGAGAATTGTCCTGCCATGAGTTGGCCATAGAGAATTGTCTTACCATGAGTTCGCTATGAAGAATTGCCCTGCCATGAGTTGGATATGGAGAATTGTCCTGCCATGAGTTGGCCATGGAGAATTGTCCTATCCCACACTTCAGATATTTCAGTGAATCATGTGCTTATTAACCAAATCTGACCTCCCCATTGATTTTGCTTCAACGAAACTAGCTGGGAAGGTTGCAAAGGATGATCATGTGACCCTGGGATGATGCAACCATTGCAAATACATACTGGCTGCCAAGTGTCCAAATTTTGATTGCCCGACTGTAGGGATGCTGTGATGGTTTCAAATATAAAGACTGGTCATAGGTCACCTTTTTCAATGTTGCAACTTCGAACGGTCCCTCACGAATGCTTGTAAGCCACCTGTAATCCTAGGATGCACCTCTCAAGATTTCAACATGAAGATTTTAGAATTGTAGGAACGGCCGTGTTGAACCAATCCCAAGCTCCCATCTTAACCGGAATGATCTTCCCAGATGGTTTAATTTGTGGATTAATAGGAAAACTCAGGCACGTAATATGAACAGAAGATCGGAACGTACAGCTAAAGCAACTGTAGCATAAAATGTGCAGTATAGCAGCAACTCATAAGGTGCCTCAGGCTGATATTATGCTAGATTTAGTTGACTCTTTGGCCCCAAGACCTTTTATTTTTATTGACTCAGCTTATGAGAATGGGGTGCACCCACCAAGCTTCACATCTGGAAACTCCTACATCTAATGATCTGCTCTCTGAAAACTACCCTCACTTCATCTTCTCCTTTTGAGGCAGATTTCGTTACTGCCTATGTCACTGACTGGTATTTTCTCAGCCTATTTTTACACGATATTTAGCCGCTTGTACTGTTTTTACTTCTCCGTTGCATTTGACCTGTGACAGCCCAGCAGTGTGCAGTCAACTGGCTTAATGTCACATATCAAGCATTAATATTCGTGACACACAGTTTTTTCATAACCCTTTTGCTGATCTCCGCTGTTATAGTAAAAAAAATGCCACTCTAATTATTAGTGTGATTATTATTTGGCCATGTTACAAGAGGTTATTATTATTATTATTATTATTATTATTATTATTATTATTATTTAATCTGTAGTGAGATTCACAGTCTTTGAGGCTGGTTAATAGCTCAGCAGCTTGAGTCCTAGCCAACGACCTAGGAACTGTTAAGATATCGTCGGAGGATGTCAGCTGTTCCGAGTAAGGTGGTTTTTTGTAGAGTCAAAATGTTCAAGTCCGGTAAATTTAGAATTTCTAAATAGCGGGGTAGCCCTTTGGGTATTGCTCCAAGGGCTCCAATTACAATTGGGACAACACATGATTTCTTATTCTTATTCTTATTCTTATTCTTATTCTTATTCTTATTCTTATTCTTATTCTTATTCTTATTCTTATTCTTATTCTTATTCTTATTCTTATCATCATCATCATCATCATCATCATCATCATCATCATCATCCCTGGAGAACATTCTCAGATCTTAACAAAGTTCTGAGATATTATAGTGGGATTCTCAGAGGTTATTCTCAAAGAGAATAAAATTTGGGTTTGCACCTTAGAGGCCGTTTGTCTCTTCTGACCTTGGGGTTTTGACTCCATAACTGACATGCTTTCAGATATCTGCAAGCGTTCCTGTTCTAGCTATGATTGTCCATCATTAGTGGTGGGGTTCAAATAATTTAACTGGTTCTCTGCCCTAATAAGAGGCTGGGTGGGTGTGGGCCATGATGGGCGTGGCCAGGGGTGTGACAGGCAGCACTCGGCCTCCATGAGCAAAAATGGGGTATGGTGGGGGGTGGGGGTGGGATGCGCCGCTCCCCCGCTTCCCATTTTGGGCCTAAAAGGGCTCCCTGAAGCCTCCTTGGAGTGAAAACAGGCCATAAGGGGTCGCCGCATCCCCTGTGCCCCATTTTGGGCCTAGTAGCTTCCCTGCACTTACATGGGAGCCAAAATAGGGCATATGGGGACTCCAGGAAGGGGTGGGATGGGAAGAGACAGAGCCAATCAGCAATTTAAGTACTGGTTTGCTGGCCCGAACCAGCTGAATCCCTCTACTGTCCACGATATGCAAAACTACCTAGTCCACTTTTGGAGTGATTTATGGAGGAAATGCTGATGCCAACATCCCAAAGAGAAAATGGAAGCATGGTTTCATAAAATCACCCCATCCTTATATGCTGCTTACCCTAATCTTTAGTAAGACCAGACCTGGAATATTGTATCCAATTTTGTTCACCACATTACAAAAAAAAAACACTTTGGAAAAAATGCAGAGAAGAGTAAGTAAGAGGATTAAAGGCTTGGAGGCTAAAACATATGAAGAACAGTTGCAGGAACTGGGTAGGGCTAGTCTAGAGAAAAGAAGGACCAGGGGTGACATGATAGCAGTATTCCAGTATTTGAGGGCCTGCCATAAAGAAGAGGAGGGGTGGGGTCAATTTATTTTACAAAGCAGCAGAAGGCAAGACAAGAAACAATGGGTGGAAACTAATCAAGGAGAGAAGCAACCTGGAATTAAGGAGAAACTTCCTGACAATGAGGACAATTGACCAGTGGAACAAGTTGCCTTCAGAAGTTGTGGATGCTTCATCACTGGAGGTTTTTAAGAAGAGATTGGACAGCCACTTGTCTGAAATGGTACAGGGTTTTTCTGCTTGAACAGGGGGTTACACTAGAAGACCTCCAAGGTCTCTTCTGACTGATTGATTGATTAATCCTTTCTCCTCCCCTCAACACAGACTTTCTGTATTCTATTCATGGTAGAGCTGGTGCCAAAATGAGTCGCATTGACATGTTTGGCAGTGCGTCGAACTGAGTGCAGAAAGTTACCGGACTGCAGAAAGTTAAGGGAAGGAAGCGACCGAACAGGGCAATTTCATTCCATTTGAAATAACCCATAAAGAACGATGTATACTGCGGCAAGATTGTCTGTGAGGCATAAATGTCAGGTTTATGAACAACGGAGCAACTCTGTCCCTGTTCAAAATTGTTCTTTAAGGTCAGAACGGTAAATGTTCCCCGCGGCAACGCGACACCTCTGCGAAGTGCAGTGTAGCAAGGACGGAGAGGGAGCTGTTAGACCTTCCTAATCTTCGTTTTAGTAAGGAAGTCCAGGAGCCGAACATTTTCATCCATCGTATTGTCTGCTGATCGTTGGCTATGCCATGCCAGGACTGCAACACTGCTGAACGTCTGATTTTTATTAACCTGGTTTCAAACAGCTCTCAGCAGGGGTTCTAATACCGGCCAAAAGCAGGAGCTTGCTGAGGTCAAAAGAATATAGGAATTACTAGTAGAGGCACTGTATTCTGGGGGATAAGTAAAAGGTAAAAGTTTCCCTCGCACATATGTGCTAGTCGTTCCCGATTCCCTCGCACATATGTGCTAGTCGTTCCTTGATTCTCCGATTCAAAGCCGAAATGCCAGCGCTGTCTGAAGACGTCTCCATGATCATGTGGCCAGCATGACTCAATGCCAAAGGCGCACAGAACACTGTTACCTTCCCATTACCTTCTCCTTGCATTTTTTACGTGCTTTCGAATTGCTAGGTTGGCAGAAGCTGGGACAAGTCACAGGAGCTCACCCTGTAACGCGGCACTAGGGATTCGAACCACTGAACTGCCGACCTTTCAATCGACAAGCTCAGCGTCTTAGCCACTGAGCCATTCTGGGGAAAGGCACACTCTTCATTTGCTGCGTATGAATGGCGAGATGCTGGAGGAAACACCTTTCTGCAAATTAAAAATACAAGCTGATCCAATCTTCAGCTTCTCGGTAATGTGTATGGTGAGAAAGAATTTCTTTAGCTTTCTTTCTTTCCCATTGAAGTTTTATAGGATGTTATTTTAGTTGGAAAAAGTTTTCCAATGGAATTTAAAATTGCCTATTTTGCAAGAAAATCATTTTTAACCATTCATAATCTTGAGAGAGAGAGAGAGAGAGAGAGAGAGAAAGAACATTCCGAAGTGCAGATTGTATGCCAAAATACATTAAGAGGCACATATAGAAATGGGGTTTAAATGGCATTTGGGAGGCTGGTTTTATTTTCATTGTTGCAGATTCATGCAGGAAGAGACTGGTGGAATAAACTTATCAATGACCACAAAATGCATTTGCATGGACTAGTAATAGTTTGATGCAGCTCTTCGGGTTTCATGAAAATGCACAATTTGCTCTTGCAAATAAGTTTATTTAAAAAGGGCCTGGGTTGGAATAGAAAGCAGTAATTGACTAGGCAGGTAAATCAATTGCAGAATAAAATGAGTATAGTAGGCAAGTCTGCATTCTCCAGCACCCAGCATATTTATCTGTGGAGATAAATGTCCCGAACACGTAATACAATTGGGGAAGCAAACTCCAGTCTCAATTGCATCTCGTCAGCCAGAAAATCATTTTCCAACCATCCCATGGATTGTAACTCTGTTTCCCTAGACACCAGCAAGACAAATAACTACAAACAAGAATATCAGATTTGTGCTGGAAGAATCTAGAAGATCAATTCTCAACAGCAAAGGGATAGAGAAAAAGCCTGTAGTTTTGCTTTCATCTAGTGGCCAGATAGATTTTTGGAGTCTGGTTTTGGGAGATTCATCACCAAACCAGCAAATGGCCAAGATGTCAGAACGCTATCTGAAGAAATCAATTGGATGCATTGAACTCTGAGCTGAAGTATCTTTGAGGCCATATTTTTTCAACCTTGGTAGCTTGAAATGGTGTGGACTTCAGCTCCCGGAATTCCCAAACCTGAGAGTTGGGAGGTGATGTCTACCCATCTTTAATAGCTACCAAGGTTGAAGAACCATGGTTTAGAACAGAGGTTTCCAATCTTGGCAACTTCCCCCGCTCCTGGCATGTGATGGCCTGTTAGGCCCGTTTTTCTCTCTCACCAGGCTCTAGAGACTCCCCTTGGAGGCCCTCCGGAAATTGAAAACAGCCCGTTTGCCAACTTCTGTGCCCATGTGTGCCATAGGTTCGCCATCACAGGTTGTGAGAAATATGAGGATTTTTCCTGTAAAAGTGTAACCTGAGTTACGCCATTTTAAGTGTCTTATTTTACCTTGTATAACCTGATTATATAACTGGACAAAAGGGAACACAATAAGGCTTTTCTGAAATGATTACCTTATGGGAAATATGTATTATGTAGTTGTTTTGGCGGAAATTGATGTTCTGGGAAAAGTACTGAAATGAGGTTGTTTGGGGCCTGTCTGTCTGTTCCAGAAGGGGAAGTATGCAAGTGATGTTTTTGTGGAATATTTCTGTTGAGAATTGGGGAATTTCCAGGGTGGAACCTGTATTACAAATATGTTATATAACATCTGAAACTGATTCCCAAGGGACATTATTCATGTGTATTTTGATGTATTCTGATGATTGTATATAAAGGTTTGTAAGCTTCCTTTTCTCTTTGTCATTTCTCCATTTGATTGGGAGATGACCCTTTGCAAAGTCAATAAACTCTGTCCTTGCTTCATCTAGTCTCTGTTTATTCTCTAAAAAGGTAATGGGGCTTTCCTGTTTCTCACATGAGTGTAGGGTCTCCTGTGTGGGTGTGAGGTTGGACTAAATGACCTACAAGGTCCCTTCTAACTCTGGTAATCTGTAATCTGTAACTTTGCAACTTGTAGATCTCAACTCTCAGAATTCCTCAGCCAACTTTATAAGTCATAAAGTTGCCAAGGTTGGAGATCCCTGGTCTAGAAACAAGATGAATTCTCAAAATATAGAGAACAATTGATGGAACAATTGATGGAACAATTGACAATGAACAGTGTTTTTGGAAGCATCCGGAAGGAAGGAAGGAAGGAAGGAAGGAAGGAAGGAAGGAAGGAAGGAAGGAAGGAAGGAAGGAAGGAAGGAAGGAAGGAAGGAAGGAAGGAAGGAAGGAAGGAAGGAAGGAGGGCCCAAGAGAATCCAGAAATTTAAGATTATATAAATTTGTGAGCTCTTAATTTCTGTTGTCCTTGGGCAACAAAATGAGCTCAGAAATGTTTCATATTCAGTGGTATGATATGAAGATGATGGACAAGGTAATGCAAATAATAACATAAATAACAAGACAAGAATAACATTTAGAATAATTTCATCAATTATATAATTTCTAAATGCTGCTTGAAAACTTGAAAATTCCTTTATGTATTTTATAGGCTAGAACTATCCTTCCAGTTGTTTAACATTTTGGACGTTGTGCTAAAAGATCTATACCCCACCATCTGGGCAGAGTCAGGAGAAACAAAAACTTGATTTGATTTAAATGCAAATTGTATTAAATTATATAGTGCAAGCATGGTTATTCTCTGTCAACATCCCAATTTCCCATTTGTTTCTTATTACAAGTACTTATATGCCATTTACTTCTATACTGTATCCGTTTTATCACGTTAAAAACTGCAATTTAGCAGACATTTTCAGACGAGCTCTGAAAGCAGTACACAATTGTGGGTTTTTCATGAGACAGTCCAGATTCACAAGAATTCAAATTAAGTTTAAATGTAAATTTATTAAACTATATGATCCCAGACCAAAAAAAAAAGGCAAAAGATTGTAAAAAGAACACAAGATACAAATATCTAGGGGAAAAAGTCTAATTCCAACTACAACTAAGAATAGCTGAGATTCAGTGAAGTCAATTAAATTTTGATCACCGTTGCAATGATGGAGGCAGATATTTCTCTCTCTGGGCACACAGAGAATATATCTGCTGAACAAAACTCTGCATTGGCAACAGGAAAGGCATCCGGCCATTAAAACACTCAGCTAGCTCCATTCAGTTGCCCAGACTCCACCTGACAAAGGTTTACGGGATCGTTAAACGATGATGATGATGATGATGATGATGATGATGATGATTGCAATGGCAAACATTTGAGTACCATTCTGGAAAATTCTGAAACCTGATTGTTAAAAAAAAAAAATAGTACACAATTGTCATGTGAGATTGATCTGGGTAGAACGTGGAATCATAAAAAGAGCCTTGGTGGCACAGCGACTAAATTGCTGTTAAGTGGCAGCAGATGCCTGCAATTACTGCGAGTTCGAATCTCACCAGGCTCAAAGTTGACTCAGCCTTCCATCCTTCCGAGGTAGGTAAAATGAGGACCCGGATTGTGGGGGCAATAAGATGACTTTGTATAAAAAAGAACATCGCTTAGAGGGGGACAAAAACCCTACTAAGCAGGTATATACAAAAGTATGAAGGCTATTGCTTAACGCATTGTAAGCCGCCCTGAGTCTCCAGACAAGGGTGGCATATAAATTGAATGAATGAATGAATGAATGAATGAATGAATGAATGAATGAATGCATAAATAAATAAATAAATAAATAAATAAATAAATAAATAAATAAATAAATAAATAAATAAATAAATAAATAAATAAATAAATAAATAAATAAATAAATAAATAAATAAATAAATAAATAAGGTTGGAAGTGACCTTGGAGGTTTTTTACTATAACCCCTGCTCAAGCAGGAGATCCAGGGGTGAAATCCAGCAGGTTCTGGAAAGCAGAAATTTTGAGTAGTTCAGAAAACCGGCAAATACCATCCCAGGTTGGCTTCAGAGTGGGGTGGGAATGGAGATTTTGCAATATCCTTCTCCAGGAGTGGGGAGGGAATGGGGATTTTGTAGTATCCTTCCCCTGGAGGGGAAAGGGAATGGAGATTTTGCAGTATCCTTCCCCTGCCATGCCCACCAAGCCACGCCTACCAAGTCATACTATGCCCACCAAGCCACGCCCACAGAACCGGTAGTAAAAGGAGCCTGAGTGGCGTAGGAGGCTGATGCCTCCTACTAAGGCAGCATTTAACATCCAGCTCCTGCAATTACTGCAAGTTCAATTCTCACCAGGCTCAAGGTCGACTCAGCCTTCCATCCTTTCTAAGGTGGGTAAATTGAGGACCCAGTTTGTGGGGGCAATAAACTGACTTTGTATAAATATACAAAAGTATGAAGGCTATTGCTTAATGCATTGTAAGCCGCCCTGAGTCTCCAGAGAAGGGCGGCATATAAATCAAATTAAAAAAAAATTGGATTTCATCACTGATGAGACTCTATACCATTCTGGACAAATAGTTGTCTAATCGCTTCTTAAAATCTCCAGTAGATGTGATCAGAGGGAAACTAACTTTTCCTTGCAAGTGTTGTGGCCCCGTCCTCTGAGCCTATCCCTTTGGAGGAAGGAAGCTCTGAGCAGGAGGAAGAGGAGCCAGCCAGATCTCCCAGCCCCCCCCCCCTCTGGCACCGGCTCAGGTGCCAGCTGAAAGAGAGCCAAGTAGTGGGGAAACAGGTGTCTCAGATGAGAGTGAGGGAGAGACGTCATTCCTGGACGCACGCCAAAGAAGGCGAGACAAAAGAGTATTGCAGCTGCGGCGTATGAGGAAATAGTCCTGAGTCACTGATTGGAGTCACGGGATCAGTGAGTCACTGGACCACACCCAGAAGCCTGTCTATATAAGACAGGCCAGTGAGTCACGAAGTTTGTGACGAACAAAGCTAAACAAACGGAGCAACCTCGTAGTCTTGGAAGCTAGATGAACGGCAAAGCTACGTAGGTGATTTTCTTGTTTGTGTAAACTAATAAAGTCCTTGGCAGACGGTGTGCATATCGCTGCCAAGGTTGAGATAAGAACTGCGGAGTGTGCCAAGTGATTCTTAACCCTCGGCTGGCTGTGTTTTTGTGGGTCTCTGAAGGGGGGGGGGGACAGATCAGCAAGGATGACAAGTGAGGGCATAGAAATTGGAAAAAAAATATTGAGTGTGGTATAACTAGAAGCGTAATTGTCAACCAGGGTTTTACCGTAAATCCCATCTCTGACATTTAGCGTGGTCTGGAACCAAGTGTACATATCTACCATATCTTTATGAAATGGGTAACCTCCTCACAGAATCACCCATTAAAAATTCACAATAAGTCAAGCGACAATAACCAGAGTTGGCCAGAAAACAAGACAGCTGAGAAATCAGCACGTTGAAAAAAAAAAAAAAAGAATTCAGAGCGAAAGCTCAGGAGATCCATCAATCCTGCCAACATCTTGGGGCTAAACTCCACAAGCCATATGGCCTCCCTTTTGACCTTTCTGCCTTTCTTCTGACTTTTTACCAGCAGGGTCTTCTTTTACTCAGCTTGTTATTCTTGGCACCGGGAACGACGCTGTTCAGAGATGTTTGACCTCAATCATGAAAAGTATCAGATGGTATCAGATGGTAACCATCTGGAAACAGCATCCGACGTGAACCTTGAGGGAAGATTGTTTGTTTGTTTGTTTGTGTATGTGTGTGTGCGTGCCTGTGTTTCTGATTATCCGTCTCGCTCTCTTGCTCTCTCTCCTTCTCCCCTCTCTCTCTTTGTCCATTTATCTATAATATCTATCTATCTGTCTGTCTGTCTGTCTGTCTGTCTGTCTCATATCTATCTATATTTATATCTATCTATCTATCTATCTATCTATCTATCTATCTATCTATCTACCTACCTACCTACCTACCTACCTATCTCAAATCTATCTATCTATCTATCTATCTATCTATCTATCTATCTATCTATCTATCTATCATCTATCTATCTATCTATCTATCTATCTATCTATCTATCTATCTATCTATCTATCTATCTATCTATCTCTATCATCTATATCCTATCCTATCATACCTATCTATATTATATCTATCTATCTATCTATCTATCTATCTATCTATCTATCTATCTATCTATCTATCTATCTATCATCTATCTATCTATCTCTATCATCTATATCCTATCCTATCCTATCCTATCCTATCCTATCCTATCCTATCCTATCCTATCCTATCTATCTATCTATCTATCTATCTATCTATCTATCTATCTATCTATCTATCTATCTATCTATCTATCTATCTATCTATCATCTATCTATCTATCTATCTATCTATCATCTATCTATCTATCTATCTATCTCTATCATCTATATCCTATCCTATCATACCTATATATTATATCTATCTATCTATCTATCTATCTATCTATCTATCTATCTATCTATCTATCTATCTATCTATCTATCTATCTATCTATCTATCTATCTATCTATCTATCATCTATCTCTATCATATCTATCTATATTATCTCTATCTATCTATCTATCTATCTATCTATCTATCTATCTATCTATCTATCTATCTATCTATCTATCTATCTATCATCTGTCTATCATCTATTTCTCATCTCTCTCTTCCCCCCTCCCTCCCTCCCTCTCTCTCTTTCTCCAGCCTTGCCATGGGCAAACACTCCCTGTGGCAATTCCTTAAAAACAAGCCAGCAAATGCTCTGCTGAAGAACCCCAATCTTCTTTGGAGCCATCCGCCTCTGAAGGGAAGCTGGTTAAGCACTGAGGCATGGAATCCGCAGGAGGCAGCTCCATCTGCTACCTGCCAGCTCACCTGGGCTTTCCACAGTGGGGAAACTTTTAACACAGAGCAGGAAGATGGCAAAGCTCATCCGCTCAGACGCCAAGCTTGGAACAACTCAGCTTTCAAAAGATGGGATCCTCAGGAAGGAAGATGCTAGTAACACAAAGCTAAGACTGTAGTGCGAGGTTTGGCCACAATCTGCAGAGACTTCCTTTGCTGTTGGTCAGCCCAGCTCTCCTTAACAGGAGCAGAAGGAGGAGGAGTTATTTTTCCTTCAAACCCCACAGACTTTTTTAAATAAAAATTAAATAGATAGATAGATAGATAGATAGATAGATAGATAGATAGATAGACAGACAGACAGACAGACAGACAGACAGACAGACAGACAGACAGACAGACAAGGGAAAGGAAGGGAAGGGAAGGTAATAGAATAGAATGCAGAGTAGAGTAGAAAATAGAGAATAGAGAATAGAGAATAGAGAATAGAGAACAGAGAACAGAACAGAACAGAACAGAACAGAACAGAACAGAACAGAACAGAACAGAACAGAATAGAATAGAATGATTTGTTGCAGAAATCAATCCAGAAAGCCTACACAGGTAACTGATGCAGCAGGATTCATTAACTTCTCTTTATATACAAAATAACACATGAATAAATGTACAATACCAACAGCAAAGTCTTCCAACGTGGTAACAGTTACAAGCAAAACACAAGCAGAGTACAGCAGACTCGTTTCAGTTTCAATGTTCAGCAGACAGACTCAGAGCTTAATGCAGACAAAGAGAGCCTCCTCTATATAAGGCAGTAAGCTAAGCCTAAGCCACGCCCAGGCTCCTAGCTGTCTCAGCTCCCAAACAGCCCACATTGGCTGATTTAGTTTCTATGCCTATACAGGCTAACCTTGTTACAGTGGTGGGTTGCTCCCAGTTCAGATCAGTTTGCAAGAACCAGTAGTAAAACCCACCCACTGCCCCGGATGTCATCAGTGATCTGCGCATGTGTATGCGCGATCCCATTGTGAACCGGAAGTAAAGGTAAGTAGAACCACCCCTGACTTGTTACGTGTCCTATTCCAGCCAGTCCCCAATGGCTGACCTGTTGCCATGTCTATCCCGGTCCATGAACATTCCTACACAATCATTCCCAGGTGGAATTTCCAAATACGATCAAAATCTATATTTAACATCTACCGCATTTATCAGCATGTTAAAAACCACCACAGTACTGTTAGCAATAGATATTCTCTATTTATTTATGACTATTTATTTTTAGCTGTCTGTAATTTGTCCAGACAGATGTTACCATAAGACAACTAACATTTTTTTTTCTTTTTATAGAATTACAGAGAGAGGGAGGAGGAAAAAAAAACTGCATTAGGAACATTAAAAATTACCCAACATAAATAAACAGATATAAATTTATTGTGACGATAGACCGTATACAACAATCCCATTGGAATAAAATGAACGCCAGCAGTTTAAAAGTTATCTTATAAAGTAATAAAAGCTATGTAGAATAAGCTTTTTATCAATCCAGTATCAGTTATTTGCAGATGTTAACTGTTGCTATACAAAACCTGGCAACATTATATGAGATAGAAATTTCCTTATCTGAAAGGAGACAGTTGACATAATATTCATCAAAAAGACCTGGCAAGGGAGATACCATGTTTATGAAAAGAAAAACATATTTTCCTGCACATGTTTTTCCCATAAATTCAGAAGATATTCTTCTGGGAAATTCATATAAAATTAGGAAGCAATACATTTTCCAGCACAGGTTGAAATCAAAATAATCAGCAGAGAGAGCTTGCAACTTTCAACAGTACACTACCTGGTCTTTCTAAAAACTGCACGGAAAAGAGAATTTGGAAAATAAAGCTATTTTCAATTGAGTATGTCTAGTCCCGTGATGATGAACCTATAGCACATGTGCTGGAAGTGGCACGCAAAGCCATCTCTGCCGGCATATGAGCCGTCACCTGTTGCTTTTCTGGGTTCCGGAGTGCCAGCCAGCTGGTCTTCACACATGCGGAAGCACCGGAAATTGGAAGAACAGCTGCCCAGTGCGCATGCACGGACCGGGAACATGATCTTCCAGTTTCTAGCTCGGTCCGGAATGGGAGTGAAAGCAGGTGCGCAAGCGCGCACATGCCGGAAAACAGAGCAGCAGTCCAGTGTACACGTGCATGCCAGAAAGATGATTTTTTCATTTCCATCCCATGCATGAGCACCAACCACCTGGTTTTCCAGTTTCTGGCGTGCACGCCCACGCGAAGACCAGCTGGCTGTTGTGCATGCACGTGCTGGAAACCAGAAAGTAATGATACCCGGGCGGCGATCGCTACCGGATCGCCGAACCACAGGGAAAAATCGTTCCCGGATCAGGCGGTCCAGTCCGATCCAGGAGCATTTCAACCCTGGGTTAACCCTCTCTTCTTTGTGGCAGCCCCTTAAATATTGGAGCATTGCTATCGTATCACCCCTAGTCCATCTTTTCATTAGACTAGATCTGTGATGGCTAACCTATGGCACGGGTGCCGCAAGTGGCACATGGAGCCATATTTGTGGGCATGCGAGTGTTGCCCTAGCTCAGCTCCAGCACGCATGCACACACCAGCCAACTGATTTTCAGAGCTTCCGGTTGCACCGGAAGTCAGGAAACTGGCTGTTTCCGGCCTCTGGGGGGATGGGGAAGGCGGTTTGTGCCCTCCCCAGGCTCCTAGAAAGCCTCTGGAGCCTGGGGAGGTGGAAAAACAGGTCTACTGGGCCCACTGTGCCATCACGTGCCAAAAGCAGGGGAAGGGGAGTCATGTGCGCATGCGCAGGAGGGTGGGGCGCATTGAATTATGGATGTGGGCACATGTACCCACAACTGCCCACGCTCTCCCCATTTTTGGCATGCAACGGCAAAAAGGTTAACCATCAGTGGACTAGACCATTGTTGGTGATCCTTTTCAGCAGCGAGTGACCAAATAGGAGTGTAAGAGCATGCACAAGCACACAGGTGTCAGAAACTGGAAGAGTAGCTGCCTGGTGGGCATGTGCATGTCAAAAAGATGGTTTCCAATGCATGCATGCACATCGGCCAGCTGTTCTTCGCACAGGCATGCATGCCTGAATCTGGAAGACAAGGTGGCCATGCGGATGCACGCACCGGAAATGAAAATATCATCTTTCTGGCATACACATGCGCACCAAACAGTTAACCAGGAAGTAATGTTTGTTTACCTTCTGCGCATGCACAGAAGGTTTTGTGCATGCACAGAAGGTGTGTGTGTGTGTGTATGTGATGTGCACACGTGCTTCTGAACCAGTAAGGAAGGTAAATAGATTTCACCCCTGGGTAAAATCTTTTCTCCAAAGCACCTGAGGGCAGGACAAGAAGCAATAGATGGACACTAATCAAGGAGAGAACCAACCTAGAACTAAAGAAAAATTTCCTGACAGTCAGAACAATTAATCAGTGGAACAGCCGCTGTGAATGCTCCAACACTGGAGATTTTTAAAGCAGAAATTAGACAACTATTTGTCTCAAATGGTATTGGGTTTCCTGCTTGGGCAGGACGAGAAGACCTTCAAGGTCTCTTCCAACTCTGTTATTCTCTTATTCTGTTAAAAAGACCGACAAATGAATAAATAATGGAAAACTTCATATCATCATTACTCAAGGTTCTGTTATTCTGTTATCCTTTCCCCAAAGGTATAAGTTCTTTAAAAAAAAGAAAAGAAAAAGCACTAGTCCAATTGTTAAGCAGAATTCATAAATTCATAGCCTTCAATCAGAAACCAGCCAACACGCAAAACGAGGATTGGAGAAAAAGTTGCTGACAAATAACAAAAGCCGATGTGCTGATCTCATTTACAGAAATAGCTATGGCGGAGAGCGGCGAGGAATCAGCGGGGAGCTGTCACCAACTAGACTGACAGCTGAAGGAAGGAGAGATAATAGTGAGACAGAGAACTGATTTGCAAAGGTTGACGCTCCATTTGGAGTGGGGGTGGGAAGCCAGCCAGATTAAAATGTCCATGCCCAACAACAGCAGCAGAAGTCTTGGAGAAGAGCAAGAAGAAGAAACAGAGAAGGAAAGGGAGCACGGTCAAAAATGTCAAAAATCGTGTAGGGTGTCAATTCACAAAGCATTCCTGGCCTGATCTTAAGTTGCCATAGGCAAGGGGGATGGGAAACCGACAAAGGAACATGGCAGCCAAAGACAGGAGCACATTCCAGATATATCATTCTCAAGGCTGTCTTCCAGGGTTACCCACAGCGGCCGGAGAGGAGCGATCTCTTCAACCCGCAAAATTGCTCCATTGGTGAATGTGATTGATGACACACTGGGGGGGGGGATGGGAAACAGGGTCATGATTAGGGCTGTAAATTACGTGGGGTCAGAGTTGGCTTCATTTGGGTATGTGCCAACATGGAACTCCTAATAAATAACTGGATTTCTTTTGAAGCTTGGCTTGAGGCTCATGATTTAATTAGGGCATACGTCGGAACCCTGATGTAGGGTCTGCTTGGGCAGGGTTAGTTAGGTCCCTTCCAATTCTGTTAATCTATATCTGTCTTTGCATCTCAGGCAGTAACACCAGCTTTGTCAGCTCAGAAGGAGCTGGGCTGTGATAATTGAACTGCCAGAGCTTGGATTTAGCTTCTCTTTCCCCCTCAAAACATTCTTCTCTTCGGCTGATTTCTCTCAAGCCGAGATTCTGATTGCCTCTGAGTACCCACCAGAGCTGGAAAGGATGGGTTTCCTTCCCTGCCTGGCAGCTAGAGAGTATACCTGACAAGCTGGCTATCCAAAAATCTGCAGATCCCTGCCTGAAGTCAGTCGAGGAGAGCTTGAAGAAACAAAAACAGATTTTCAGAACCACGGTGGGGTTTTTCTTTCTTTCTTTCTTTTTCAGGTTTTGTAATTAGCTTTCGCTTTGGTAAACAAGCAATGAGTGTTTTGAGCATGGCTGTCCAACCTTGACAACTTTAACACTTGTGGACATCAACTTCCACAATTCCCCAGTCAGCCATGTAGGTTGGCTGGAGAATTCTGGGAGTTGAAGTCCACAAGTCTTAAAGATGCCAACATTGGCCACCCCTGATTTAGAGGGAAAGAGGTCAAGGGGGAGGGGGAAGGAAATGTTGTTAAGGTGGGGATTAAATTCTCCTATGTCCCCGACTCAAACACAAAACACAAGAAATTTAGAAGTGGTTACCGGAACATATGTGATTCTTTAAAACAAAAAAATCCCAAAGATCCAATCTCCAAATAAATACTACAGAATTAGGATGGCATCAGGGGTGAAATGCTACCGGTTCGCACCGCTTTGGGTGCTTCAATCAGTTCAGTCAAACTGGTAGTTAAAAAAAGCTACTGGTTCGTCTGAACTGGTATTTGCAATGATCAACTGTGCAGCGTGGTTTACATTCGCTGGAAAGCAGGAAATCCTACTTTCTAGCAAACCTAAATCATACGGTACAGCTGTTCCCCCCTCGCTGTTCTACCTACCTTGTGAAATCTTCTTTTTCCGCACAAAACACACATTTGGCGTTCACCGCTCATGCGCGGGCAGCAAACTGCTGGCAATCCGCGGAGGATTTCACCACTGGATGGCATTATAGTTGCGGTAGAGTTGGTTGGCAAAGCATTTTTTCTACAACCTTAAGAGGTTGCAAAAAAAAAAAAAAAGCTTTTAAAAGCCTCTGATGATCAGGCAATTCAGCTGGGATCGTCAGAGGCTTTTAAAAGCATTTTTTCCCCTACAATCTCTTTGGCTGAAGAAAAAATGCTTTTAAAAGCCTCTGACAATCCCAGCTAAGCCGCACAATCATCAGAGGCTTTTTTTTTTTACTTTTAAAAGCATTTTTTTCTACAACCTTAAGAGGTTGCAAAAAAAAAAGCTTTTAAAAGCCTCTGACGATCAGGCAACTCAGCTGGGGTCGTCAGAGGCTTTTAAAAGCATTTTTTCCCCCTACAATCTCTTTGGCTGAAGAGGTTGTAGAAAAAATGCTTTTAAAAGCCGCTGACAATCCCAACTAAGCCGCACAATCATCAGAGGCTTTTTTAAAAAAAAACTTTTAAAAGCATTTTTTCGGCCAAAGAGGTTGTAGAAAAAATGCTTTTAAAAGTAAAAAAAAAAAAAAACAGCCTCTGATGATCACGTGGCTCAGCTGGGCATGGGGGGATGGGGTGCAGGGATTTTTGCTACCGGTTCTCTGAACCACCCGCCACCATCGCTATCGGATCAGGTGATCCAATCCAAAGTGGGAATATTTCATCCCTGCAACATTGGCAACTTGAAGACTTAACAGAATAACAGATTTGGAAGGGACCTCGGAGGTCTTCTAGTCCAAACCATTGCTTGAGCAGGAGACCCCATACCATTTCAGACAAGTGTTCTGTCTAATCTCTTCTTA
Source organism: Coluber constrictor foxii (assembly GCA_038048745.1). Lineage (NCBI taxonomy): Eukaryota > Metazoa > Chordata > Lepidosauria > Squamata > Colubridae > Coluber > Coluber constrictor. The sequence continues at coordinate 3,920,943 of CM075967.1, read as the reverse complement.
AAAGCCTCCTGTGATGGGGCACCCACAACTTCTGTCTGAAGGCAAGCCATTCCACTGCTTCATTGTGGACTTCCACTCCCAGAATTGTAAACTTCAAAACCCAGAATTTCACAGCGAGCCATGCTGACTTGGGAAATCTGGGAGTTGAAATCCACAAATCTTCAAGTCACCAAGGTTTGGAGAGCCCTATTTTAGAGGCCCATGATCTGAAACTGACAAAGCTGGGCCCCATTAAGTTTTTCCTGTATTCTGCATTTTTTTTCTGGCTGAAAAAAACCCCCCAAAACCATGCTTTAAGATTCCCAAAAGCTCCGTAGGCAAAAAAATGTGGCGCTCTCTCAATAGCCTGAGAAACATGCTTGAAGAATCAGGCAAAAAAAAAAAAAAAAGTGAGTTCCATCGGGTATCAAAACTCTAGTGTCTTTTCAATGCTCCATCAGCCGCAGGAGTCCAGCTAGAGCAGGAAGAATCACAAGAATCTTGAGTTTGGAAAGCAGAAAAACTCTCTTGATGAAAAGCAAGTCTTAGAAGTATCGCTGCAGCCTGGATGCCTTCCAATGGACTGACAAAGCAGCCGCAAAAGAAACTAAGGATAATTGTTCTGAAAAGAGATAACACAAGAGATGAAAGTTGGGATGAAGAAACTGTTGTGGCCCGCCAGTGGCCAGCAGAGCTGGCAGCAAATTCGGACAGTGTGGAGGTTGGGGAGGAGCGTGGGCCAGTCCTGGAGTCTAGGGAATGATCAGACAATGGCTCTAAGTCGGAGGCAGAGAGGGGTCCAAGGCCATCTGGTAGTTCTTTGCTGCCTCTGGATGTCCGGAATCTGACATCAGCGAGGCAGAAGAACATATGAGCCTGTTCCCAGTGCGCGGATGTGCAGAGCTTCCAGGAGACAGGAGCAATTAAGGAAACAGGGGCGACTTGGAAGTAAGGCTTGGAGATGATTGGCCCCTCCCATAAGACATAAAAGAGAAGCGAAGGGGACATGAGATTTTGCAGGAAGCAATTAGTTCATCTGGCTGATTCAAGATTTGAAACTTCTGTTTGTGACTCTGTGCCACGTTTGGCCTTGCCCTGCATCTGGAAATTAGTTCTCTGGCAGTGTTCCACATGAGATAAGTGGGTGTTGATAACCTTCCTCTGAAAGACTGTTTATCAAGCCTTGCGGACTGTAAATGAAAGTAATTTACAGCCGTATGAATTAAAGTGGTTTGCTGGGACTACGTTTGTGCTGTTTAATTTCTAAGGAAGCCTAGATCAGAACGGAAGGAAAAGCTCCTTGAAGGCTACAAGGTGTTGTATCCAGTAAAAAATTCTTCTCCTCAGCTGCCTTTTCAGGTGGAACAAGGCAATGGCCTCTGGCAAACACTTTGGCTGTGGGTAGATCACAAAGAGTTGAAGGCAGCATTGGAAGCCATCAGAGGAGATGGGGTTGGAATGAATCTGCTCTCTTGACCAGCTCCAGAAACACAACAAACCCTTTGTAGTTGAAGCAATGATTTATTTATTAGGAGCACCAGAGCCCCGGCAAAATGTTTCTTTCACCACAGGCTAACAAGTCTGTCCGGCAGGGAGATGAATAGTTGTTTGCCACATCTATTCATCTCCGCCCCCTGCCTTTTATCCCCAGAGCTAGGGTGGGGCTTCGCTAGCAAAAGTGACTCTTCCATCCCAAGGACTGGCCCATAGATGTCCACTGCTCTCCTCTCCTCTGCCTTCTGTGCATCCGTGTGTCAGGCACTGGACCCAGCTGTTCCTCCTCTTCCTCATCAGCCACCTCCAGACCTGGGGGCTATTAACTCTCCATCTGAGGGCTGACGCATGGCCCAGGCTCCACCTCTGTCTCTCTCACTGCCAGCTCCATTTCCACTTTCCCTCTCAGAGCTCTCAGGTTGCCTTGATTCTGAACCTGACTCCCACACCTCCTATTCCTCTGATTCGGCTGCTGGAGGGGGCCAGCAGCCAACAGGCCACAACAGAATCACTTGATGGCATTCAGCTCTAACACGGTTATTTGCCTTCCTTATTTCCACCGCAGGAATATAAAGTGTAGCATCAGCTGAAACGATGTGATGCCTTAACAATGAACTAACTCTTTTTCTTCTCTGATTTAGTCCTTTTGAGCAATCGTAGGAAATGGGCTGAAGGCTGAAGCACATCCAACAATTGGATGGAGATAAATAATGCATCCATGAATTTACTATTTGACAATAATCAACACCTCCACACTTATTGTATGGTGGGGGAAAAAAAATTAATGTTTCTGATTTGTTTCTCAACCGTGTTGCGTTACCAAGTTGTGCACTACTGTTTGCCAGGGGCATTATTCTCAATTTTCAATGGTTGATTGGAACCGCGAATGCAATATTCTTTGCTCTGAAATTTGGCATGGCCGCAGTGTGGAAAAACAAAAATGTTATTCATCTGTTATTGTTGAACTGGCATTCATTCCAACTGATGTTTGGGGAAATAAAGAAAACCGTCATGGTGCAACTTCATATAATCCATGAAAAATACAACACAGTTACAGGTAGTGAAGAAAAAGGAAGGCAAGAAAACGACAGAGGCCAGCACTGGAAATCCGGATGTAGATTTGGGGCAGCTATACCTGTTTATATACATCAGGGGTCCCCAGTCTCTTGAGCCATGGCCCATTACCACGCCTTGAGCCATTTGGAACTGGGCCAAGAAAGTGGCAGGCGAGCACATGAGTGTATGTGCATCCCCACCTGCACGAGCAGCAGGCAAGCATGGGTACGCGATCCCACCACTCATGCAAATGGAGCTGCATGCATGCACTCAGGCTTCCCCGCCACCCACGCAGAATCATCACTTCTCTCCCCCACCCCCAACCAGGCCACAAAGGTTTGGGGTGGAATGGGACAACTTGCCACAGCCAGCTCACTATGGCCAACTTGCTGTGGCCAACTCTCAACGGGACAACTCACCATGGCCAACTCTCAATGGGACAACTCACCACGGCCAACTCTCAATGGGACAACTAACCATGGCCAACTCTCAATGGGACAACTCATCACAGCCAACTCTCAATGGGACAACTCGCCATGGCCAACTCTCAATGGGACAACTCACCACGGCCAACTCTCAATGGGACAACTCACCATGGCCAACTCTCAATGGGACAATTTGCCATGGCCAACTCTCAATGGGACAACTAACCATGGCCAACTCTCAATGGGACAACTCATCTCAGCCAACTCTCAATGGGACAACTCACCATGGCCAACTCTCAATGGGACAACTCATCTCAGCCAACTCTCAATGGGACAACTCACCACGGCCAACTCTCAATGGGACAACTCATCTCAGCCAACTCTCAATGGGACAACTCACCATGGCCAACTCTCAATGGGACAACTCGCCACGGCCAATTCTCAACTGGACAACTCACCATGGCTAACTTGCCATGGGACAACTCACTGCAGGATAATTTAACAATTCAGTTTAATTATTTAAATAAATAAAAAATTATGTTCAGTTTTGCCATTCACATTTCATTCTGTCTCTCCTTTTGCATTTTTTCTTTAATGATTTTATTCCACCACAATTATTACATAGAAATTGTACTAGAACGGGCCTGGTGGCTCAGCAGACTAAAGCATTTTGATTAAACACCAGCTGTCTGCAACTACCGTAAGTTCGAATCTCACCAGGCTCAAGGTTGACTCAGCCTTTCATCCTTTCTAAGGTGGGTAAATTGAGGACCCAGTTTGTGGGGGCAATAAGCTGACTTTGTATAAATATACAAAAGTATGAAGGCTATTGCTTAACGCATTGTAAGCTGGCCTGAGTCTCTGGAGAAGGGCGGCATATAAATCAATTAAAAAAAAAAAAGGTCTATTTACTCCAGCATCCTGGTTCCTGTTAGTGACACCATTTCTGGGGTGCAAAAATTTCCATGATCAGGAAAGAGAGGCAGAAACCTTTGCGAGTTTTTCCTGCTATTTATTTGTCATTTTTGCAGCCTAGCTGTAGTTCCAATACTGTATTTTATTTATTATTTATATTTCAAACTTCTCAACCACCCACACATCTCTCTCGTATTCACCCTCAGGTGCTTTTTGGAAGTTCACAAGCAAATTATGAACGTAATAGTGCCTCTTTTGCTGCACGTAATTGGCATTAAAATGCAGGCTTGCCTTTGATTTTTTAGGCAGCAAATAAACTTCCAGAGTGTGGTGACTGACAGCCTTGTTTTCCATTAATTTCTCTAATTTCCTTTCAAAGACCCCTTGCTGTTGTCCAGAATACTTTTGATCCTTCTATTTCAAAATCAAACCTCCAACTATTCAGAGCGAAACACACTAGAAGCACAATAATAACAACGTGCAAAAAAATTTAAAAAAAAAAAAAAGAGACAGGCTTCAGAGGAAATTTGAAAGTCAGAAATAAGTATGCCAGGACGACATTTAATGTTTTTCCTTTGGCAAGCTCTTATTTGCTCCCGAAAAGAAAAGATAGATTTTTTTCTTCTCTTAGTCTGGTCTTTACCCTATAGATTTGCATAACCCAAAAGGAATAGAATAGAATAGAATAGAATAGAATAGAATAGAATAGAATAGAATAGAATAGAATAGAATAGAATAGAATAGAATAGAATAGAAAATATGGAATGGAATGGAATGGAATGGAATGGAGTGGAGTGGAGTGGAGTGGAGTGGAGTGGAGTGGAGTAGAATAGAATAGAATAGAATAGAATAGAATAGAATAGAATAGAATAGAATAGAATAGAATAGAATAGAATAGAATAGAATAGAATAGAATAGCAGAGTTGGAAGGGTCCTTGGAGGTCTTCTAGTCCAACCCACTGCTCAAGCAAGAAACCCTATACCATTTAAGACAAACGGTTATCCAACATCTTCTTAAAAACTTCCAGTGTTGGAGCATTCACAACTTCTGAAGGCAAGTCGTTCCACTGATTCATTGTTCTAAATTTCTCCTTTCCTGTCTCTTATAGTAGCTTATTACAATTTTCCGATGTTTTGGCTATTGGCTTTGCCTTCCCCTCAAAGAAATTTGAATGACGAATGCAGATCATCTCCCTTACTTACAACCACAACTGAGCCCAAATCTTCTTGTTGCTAAAGTGAGACATTTTTTGAAGGGAACTTTGCCTCATCTTAGGACGGTTCTGGCCACCATTGTTAAGCGAATCGATTGCAGTGGTTAAGTTAGTAGCATGGCTGTTCAGTGAATGTGGCTTCCTGCTTGTCAGAAAAGGTATCCTCTGTGAGGTAAATTAGGCTGAGAAGAGAGGAACTGGCTCAAAGTAACCCAGCCAGCTTTCATAGGAAGGACTAGAACTCACATCTCCTAGTGATAGGTCCAAAGTCACCCAGCTGGCTTTTGTGCCTAAAGAGGGACTAGAACTCACAGTCTCCTGGTAATTGGCCCAAAGTCACCGAGCTGGCTTTCATGTCTAGGATGGGACTAGAACTCACAGTCTCCTGATGATAGGCCCAAAGTCACCGAGCTGGCTTTCATGTCTAGGGTGGGACTAGAACTCACAGTCTCCTGATGATAGGCCCAAAATCACCCAGCTGGCTTTCATGTCTAGGATGGGACTAGAACTCATAGTCTCCTGGTGATTGGTCCAAGGTCACCCAGCTGACTTTCATTCCTAGGGTGGGACTAGAACTCACAGTCTCCTGATAATTGTCCCAAAGTCACTTAGGTGGCGTTTGTGCCTAGGGTGGGACTAGAACTCACAGTTGTCGGCTAATTGTACCAAAGTCACACAAAATCGCACTCCATGGCTTAGGACCGGGATACTTACAGGACCGCCTTCTGCCACCAAATGCCTCCCACTGTCTGATACGCTCTCACAGAGAGCGCCTCTTCAGGGTGCCGTCGGCCAAACAATGTCGGCTGGCGACCCCCAGGGGGAGAGCCTTCTCTTTGGAGGCTCCTGCCCTATGGAATGAACTGCCCCTGGATATACGAAGGATCCTCGACCTCCGTGCCTTCCGTCGTACTCTGAAGACCCTATTGTTCCATCAAGCTGGCTTGACTGAATAATATTTTAATGGTTTTTTAAAAATGGTTTTAAATGGGTTTTTAGCGAATGGTTTTAATTACGGCCTCATGCTTTAATTATTATAATTATTTTAATTGGTTTTTAATTTTTGTGTTGGGATTGTTTTAGGATGGCTGTACACTGCCCTGAGTCCTTCGGGAGAAGGGTGGTATAAAAATATAATAAAATAAAATAATAAAATAATAAATAAATAATAATAATTGTCCCAAAGTCACCTAGCAATAGCAAAAACACTCCATAGTGCTTTTACAGCCCTCTTGAAGTGGTTTACGGAGTCAGCCTCTTTCCCCCAACAATCTGGGTCCTCATTTTACCCACCTCGGAAGGATGGAAGGCTGAGTCAACCTTGAGCCTGGTGAGATTCGATCTGCCAAACTGCTGGCAGCCAGTGATCAGCAGAAGTAGCCTGCAGTACTGCACTCTAACCACTGCGTCATCACGGCTCGCCGCAACCTAAGTGCCTAAGGTGGGACTAGAACTCACAGTTTCTCAGTTTCTAGCCCGCTGCCTCAACCGCAAGACCAAACTGCCTCTCTAATCCATGCAACTATTAATGCGCCGTTTCCAAATATGTTCCTAACCCCAACAGCCCCATCCCGCTTACAAACGCAGGGCCAAGTACAACAGCACAACACCGAACATCAAGAACCGAGAGAGAGAGAGAGAGAGAGAGAGAGAGATGGTCCTTTTAGTTTAAAATACTGCCTACTCCTGTTCTTCTTTTTTTTGCATTTGGAAGCACTGAGCTACTTTAAAAAACAACAACAACAATACCAACATTAGTTCATATTAACATCATTTTTTGCAGGGCAGGATTTTAAGTAAATAAGAAACAAAGCACTTTCCCCTTCTCTTTCCATGCCTCGGGGGCATTTTATCTCTCCCAATAATGAGGCAGGGAGGTCGAGATAAACCAGCTGAAGGCATCTTGGGTAAACAGGGGAAAGTAGTATCTGATAGCACTGGTAGCATCCTAGGAGCATACAAGCCACCCGCTGAGTTATTAATACATGAACTTTGCCACCAACCTCCCACGCTGCCTGCTGATTTTCATACCATGTTGCATAATTAATCTGTCAACATTCTGTGATGAGGTATAAATATTAATAACACGAAACACACAGTTGAGCTGTTCCTTTTAAAGTAAAATACCAAAAAAAAAAAAAAAAAACAACCCCCAAACCCCCCCCCCCAACCCTTTGGCGAAGATAAATTACACACTTAATTTTAACTGCCTTTGAGGGGTGTAGTTTCCTTTTCTTCTGTTCTTTTTTATTATTATTATGTAAGCAAAGGTTTAGGTTTTTTGCTTTCAAAAATATATATATATACATATAAAAGGACAACGGAAGAAAACTCTTGCTGTTTTTTTTTTTAACCTGGGTTTTATTTCAGCCCCCTTCTCTCTTTTCTCATTTAAACACTGCCGTCCTTTTTCTCTTCCCCCCAACCTCCTCCGGCACAAAATATTGCCGGAGATAACATCTGCCGAAGTCTATAGGTGCATTCCTGCAGGGAGTGGTGAAGAAATTAAGAATCCTGGAGATGAATCAGTGTGTAAATTAGTTCTTTTGCTTTTCACGATCCCTCCCTTCGCTGCTGTGTCTGAAATGCTTGTGATATGCTTGGAATGAAATTTGGTAGGAACTGGGATTTTGAGTTAACGGGGTTCATTCAGCTTAACTCCTCCTGTTCAAAACAGTTATTTATTTTACTTAGAAAAATGTATATGGCCACTATATAATCTAGACACTATATAATCTAGACAGCATACTAAAAAGCAGAGACATCACCCTGCCAACAAAAGTGTGTATAGTCAAGGCGATGGTTTTCCCAGTTGCAATGGATGGCTGTGAAAGTTGGACCATAAGGAAGGCTGAGCACCAAAGAATTGAAGTCTGGTGCTGGAGAAGACTCCCTTGGACTGCAAGGCCATCAAACCGGTCAGTCCTAGAGGAGATCAACCCTAACTGCTCTTTAGAAGGCCAGATCCTGAAGATGAAAATCAAATGCTTTGGCCACCTAATGAGGAGGAAGGAAGGACTCACTGGAGAAGAGCCTAATGCTGGGAAAGATTGAGGGCAAAAGAAGAAGGGGACGGCAGAGAACGAGGTGGCTGGATGGAGTCACTGAAGCAGTCGGTGTGAGCTTAAACGGACTCCAGAGGATGGTAGAGGACAAGAAGGCCTGGAGGAACATTGTCCATGGGGTTGTGATGGGTCGGACATCACCTCACAACTAACAATAAATAAGGCCACCCGCTCCAAATAACAGGACACAGAATAACAAAATTGGAAAGGACCTTGGAGGTCTTCTAATCCAGTCCCCTGCTCAAGCAGGAAACCCTATACCAAACTGTTGTCCAATTGTTGTCCAGAGCCTGGATAGCTCAGCAGACTAAAGCCTCTTATTAACATCCAGCTGTCTGCAATTACTGTAAGTTCAAATCTCACCAGGCTCAAGGTTGACTCAGCCTTCCATCCTTTCTAAGGTAGGTAAATTGAGGGGGCAGTTTGTGGGGGCAATAAGCTGACTTTGTATAAAAATATACAAAAGTATGAAGGCTATTGCTTAATGCATTGTAAGCCGCCCTGAGTCTCCGGAGAAGGGCAGCATATAAATCTAATTTTAAAAAACGTTGTATTTCCTTCTCTCTCTCTCTGTCTCTCTCTCTCTGTCTCTCTCTCTCTCTCTCTCTTTCACACACACTCTCTCTCTCTCTCTTTCACTCTCTCTCTCTCTCTCTCTCTCTCTCTCTCACACACACACACACACACACACTTCTTTGTATTAAGAGTCAAGGGTTACAAAAACTTCAAGTGCCTAAATTTCCCTTTTTCAAATCTCAAAATGTCAGCCAACAAATGTCAATAGCTAGTCACATATGAAGTTTAACTATCATAATATACAAGCGAGCGGGCAGCCGAATAATTATTTAAACCAATTGAAGCTACAGCATTCTTTACCCTGCAGGAAGAGATCAGGGTATTGTAGCAAAACAAGAAGTATGGCACAACTTCTCCGGTTGCGGTTATTCAACACAACCTGCTAGCTGAATGGACTTGTTTTCCAGGTTCTTGGGACTGTGTCTTTGAATGGTAAAGTAATCTGAATGGGATTCAGATGGTTAATTTTATAAACTGTTTTCTTCTTGGCAAAAGTTAGATAGGACTCAACTCGTGACTGTAAATGACCCCAGAGTTATGGTCCTAAATCAGGGATTGCCTATGTATTTCAGATATGCCACCTGACTGCCCTCCTGCTTTTCAAATTGGGCTTTAGAAGCTCTTTGTTATAAAATTCGAACATCTGAATAAAAAAAAAATAAGAGTTGACATCATTCCTCGACTTACAACCATTCATTTATCTTGGAGTCCTAGTGGACAATCGCTTAAATATGAGCCAGCCGTGTGCTGCAGATGCCAAAAAAGCCAACACAGTTCTAGGCTGCATAAACAAAGATAGAATCAAGATCACATTATGTGTTAAGGCCTTGGTAAGGCCACAGTTGGACTACTGCATCCAGTTTTGGTCATCACGATGTAAAAAAAGAAAAAAAGAAAGAAATGGAGACTCTAGAAAGAATGCAGAGAAGAGCAACAAAGATGATCAGGGGCCTGGAGGCTAAAACACAGAAAGAACAGTTGCAGGAACTGGGTATGTCTAGTTTAATGAAAAGGAGGACTAGGGGAGGCATAATGGCAGTGTTCCAATATCTCAGGGGTTGCCACAAAGAAGAGGGAGTCAAGCTATTCTCCAAAGCATCTGAAGGAAAGACAAGAAGCAATGGGTGGAAACTAAGCAAGGAGAGAAGCAACTTAGAACTAAGGAGAAATTTCCTGATGGGCAAAAAAGGTTGTAAAATGGAGCGAAACTCACTTAACAAGTCTCCTTTAGCAACATAAATGTTGGGCTCCATGGTGGTCATAAGTTGGGGAATACCTGCATGTGGGAGTGGGAGGAAGCAAAACATACATTTCTACAGCATATTGATAACATGGTTTATAGCTTGGTTCATCAATATATTAGTATCCTGTCTGACTTTTCTATAAATTGGAGATATTACGCTTCTGGGTCAGGCTATAATTTTGCTAAATTATGTTTAGAGTTTTAGTTTGCCTTCCAAGTCCTCTATTTATTTTGGCAGAAAAGTTTTGCAGGAAACTTTCGGTTGCCGTTGAAAAATATACCCAATGTTTTGATTCAAATGAAGGCAGATCTAGACAGATGGTCTGCAACTCCATGGAGTATTTGAGATATGATAAATGTGATGAAGATGAATTTAACTCCAAGGTTGTTTTGTGTTTCCAGAGGTCTTCTTGCGTTTATATCATCGCATTATTTTAAACTGATTTACAGGTCATTAAATGCATTTTCTTTTTCCCTGGCAAGGATATCTTGTGAGGTTGTGGTTTTTTTTTTTCCCCTTGCAAAAATTACAGTTAACATTTAGGAAAGGCGAATCTGACTTTCTACACTTTCGGATTTATAATTGGACATTTATTCTACCTTTACGCACCGGCTGAAGAAAGGAATTACAAAATTCAGTTTCTCCTAGAACTCTATTTTTACTTAACCTTAGTAAAAAAAAAAAAAAAACTGGCAAGGATTAGATTCTCAGTTTGCATAGCAACCATATGTGTACCTGTTCTTAATCCCGCAAGATAAGTGTAAGAAATACAGAAGTTGAAGATATAATTTTGATGCTTTTAGGAATGGAAGTATTACATTATGAGATAACGCCCGTTTAAAAATAGCAGGTAAATTCATTTTTTTGGAGACGGTAAATTAGGCCTTTTCGCAGTGTTATAACTGGGATCAATTCAGTTTCCAGGAAATCATTTTTAACGCTTTAAATCCACCGCAGAATCTCTGTTTTTAAGGGAACCAAGTGAGATAATTTAAGAACCCTTCTTGGGAGATTTTTCAACTCAATAATTTGTTTGTTTGTTTGTTTGTTTTGACCCTTTGGTTCAGTTGTTATTATGGCTAACGTGTTTTCCCAAAAATAAGACCCTCTTTTATATATATTTTTGAACCCCGAAATAAGTGCTTGACCTTATTTTGGGGGATGTCTTATGATTTGGGGGCATGTGGAGGAAGACGGGTTCCTCTTGCCATCTTACCTGATTTCCAGCTCTGTCTCCCTAACCCTAACCAGAGGAAATGGAGGGGATTGGCTGTGCAGGCATCTAAATATTTTCAGGGAGGGCCTATTTTTGAGGAGGATTTATTTTCAGGGCGGGATTAATTTAGCGCATGCACTCAAAAGCCCGATTGGTCTTACCCTGTTTTCCCAAAAATAAGACATCCTCTGATAATAAGCCCAATCGGGCTTTTGAGCGCATGCACTAAAATAATCCTCCGACCCAAAAATAAGCCCTCCCCAAAAATATTTAAATGCAGAGGTGGAAATCAGATAAGACAGCCAAAGGAGGCCCTTAAAACACTCTGTTAGCGCCATTCAGCTGCCCAGACTCCACCCCACAAGGGATTATGGGGTTATTAGTTGACGATGGTTAAGCAAATCATTGCAGTCATGGAGTCATTAAGCGAATCCGGCTTCTCCCAATGACTTTGCTTGTCAGAAGCTGGCTGGGTGTTCTGCCCCAGCTAGGACCCCAAAGAACGCAGCACACACAAAGTCTGTACAAACCTTAGTTTACTACATTAAATCAGTCTTTTTCAAACAAAGGCTGTTAATTAACTTTCTTAACAGCCTACAAGAATCCAAAGAATAAATAATCGTAATCTTACTAGGGTTGGCAGAAAGCCCAGAAGCAATTTGCAGGAAACTGATAAGAGAACTAAGATCAGGATGTGAAGGAGAGTGAACGGAGTTGTTCCCTGAAAATTGCCTCAGTCGTCGTCCTTCCTTAAATAGGTTAAGGGAGTGGCCAATTAGCCCCAAGCCTTACTCTCAAGGAGACCTCCTCCTGAGGAGCCACTCCTGCCTTTTGGCAGCTCTGTGCACCCGTGCATCAAGAAGAGGCTGCTCCTCTTCTTCCTCTTCACTTATGGAACCTTCTGGAGGTTCTGAAGGCCCTGGCTGAATCCCCGCCTCTGGCACCATATCTTCTCAGCCTCCTCATTGTCTGACTCGAGTTCCAGCTGCACAGGCCACTGACAGGCCACAACACTGGAAAGATTACAAATGGCGAATCAAGTGACACCCTCCACCCCCCCCCCCCCGATACTGCAACCGTCATAAATAAATTCTGGTTGCCAAGCATTCAAATTCTGATCATGTCTTTGAGGAGAGGAATTCAGCAATGGTTGTAACTGCGGGAACCAAGTTATGAGTCACTTTTTTCATTGTTGTGGCAACTTCAAACAGTCGCTAAATGAATGATTCTAAGTCGGGGACCATCTGTCAGAAGAATTGGTCACAGTCGCCTTCCTGCGGGCAAGCAATTTAGGAGTGGGCATATTAAACTAACAGGACTTGGACTCTTCCTGTTATTATTACTATACTTCGAACGGAAATCAAATTGATTGGGACATCTTCACAGTGCTGGAATTGTGAGTATAGCAATGGAACTTACTTCCACCAATGGTGGACATGCCCGTTGGCAGCTAAATATTGGATGAAAATATGACGATGGTTGTTTGAAATTACACATTGTAAAGTGGAATTGAAACCGGAAACTTTTTTGTTGGGGGTTAGACCCACAAATATTGGATTGACTAAATGGTATTTGATGCTGCACATAATCACTTCAGGGAGAGTGGCATTTGCAGAAGAACGGAAGAATGAGGACTTACCAATGGACTCAAAAATAATTTATAAAATCATGGAATGTGCAGAGTCCAACAAACTTACAAAACTGATCAAGAGTAAAAGAGACTCAGACTTCTATGGTAGTTGGAATACGTGGTATGATTGGACCCAGAAACAATGGGAGAGAGACAAAGGATAATGTTGGATTATAATTATAGATGATTGTATATTTATGGTAATCAGTAAGTATTGGAAAGGTAAATTTCTATACAAGAATCTGTAAATAGTTTCTATTTTTACTCTCTTATTACTGGTGTGTGTGTGTGTGTGTGGATAGATAGATAGATAGATAGACAGACAGACAGACAGACAGACAGACAGACAGACAGACAGACAGACAGATGATAGATAGATGATGGATGGATGGATGTTTTGGCGATATTACACCATGATAGAAAAATTATTATACATTTGTTTTTGATTTTTCTTCTTGATGCTCTAATAAAATTTATTTAAAATTTTTTAAAAAAATGTACTTTCTAAAAAAAAAAAGATTGTCAATTTTACTCTGGAACACCGCATCATAAATATGCATATGTTCTTGATTATAACCTTAGCCTTTGGAATCTATCAAGATGTCAGGAATTATGGATTTTTGAGGGACGAGGGCTGGTTAAAAGAATTACCATAAAGGGAGAAATCTATAGCTGATTAGCAGCAATGGATTGTTGATATAGGCTGTTTGTCGATACCGGAATTAGAGGTTTCTCACTGCAAAGGGCCAAGGAAAAAGTGCTTGAGCCTGTTTTATTTTTATAATAGGAATTTTCCAGGATTACTTTTTGTAATCATGATGATGAATGTTGAGGTTGCATGGTGTTGTCAATATTATTGTCAATGTCTTTTTTTCCACCCTCTTTAAATCACTTTAAGGTTTAGCATGTTGGCTAAAGGCCACTGCTTGCTCTTCTTCTGCCAGCAGAGCTAGCAACAGAGTCAGACGAGGAGGAGGTTGAGGGACAGGGAGAGCCTGGGCCAGCTTCGGAGCCTTTGAAAGGCTCTGATAAGGAAACAGTATCGGAGATAGAGCCTCCCCCAGGTGGAGAGGCAGCTGTCTTTGGGGCCTGAGCTGAGCGAAGGAGAGAAATAGATGGAGCCCATCCCAAATGTTCATATGTGTACAGAGGAAAGGAGAGGAGAGCAAAGGAAATCAATAAGCAGTGTCTCGGGGTCATCTGATCACCTTCTGAGACGCAAAGACAATGGGAAAGCCAGATTTACTTAACAGCTCATGAGGACTTTACTTGTATATATATGTCAGGGGTGGGTTCTACATACCTTTACTACTGGTTTGGAATGGGATCGTGTGCACGCACCTTGCTTCTACGCATGCACCTTGCTTCTACGCGTGCGCAGAAGCTTCTGCACATGCGCAGATCACCGATGACAACATCAGGGGCAGTGGGCGGGGCCTCACACTGATTTTACTACTGGTTCTTGCAAACTGGTCTGAACCGGGGACAACTCACCACTGATATAGAGATAGATAGATAGATAGATAGATAGATAGATAGATAGATAGATAGATAGATAGATAGATAGATAGATAGATAGATAGATAGATAGATAGATGGATGGATGGATAATAGGTAGATAGATTAAAGTTCTGGAGCTCGCAGGATGTCTGCTTCTTTCTTTACTAATATACCTGCAACTCGTATTTTTAGAACAGTTTGTAATATATACCAAACCCCCACCCAAACAGAACACACTCCCAGCCAATCAGAGCACAACCAACCCCCCACCCAATCAGAACACAGCCAAGCTCCCACCTAATCAGTTCACACCCCCACTAGCAGTTAAAAGGAAGAGACAGCTGCTATCTCACATTGCTCCTGGAAGCACGAAGCCGAGAACACCAGCCTGAAGATGACGAATGAGACTTCATCGAAACGTCGCCAAGGCACTTCCAATTTTATGCAGGAGAAGACCCGAATAACCAAAGACCTACATACAAACACCCACGAAAACCTCAGAAAATATATATATATGCAATCACGAGGTTGTGAGTCCGATCCTAGGTAGAGGTGGATATCTCCCTCTCTGGGCACACTGAGAATATAACTGCTGAACAAAACTCTGCATTGGCGACAGGAAGGGCATCTGGCCATTAAAACACTCTGCTAACTCCATTCAGTTGCCCAGACTCCACCCTGCAAGGGATTACAGGGTCCTTAAATGAAGATGATATATATCATACATCATATCACATCATCTCATATATATCATATCATATCACATCTCATATCATCTCATAATATTATATTAATTTTAGCTTTTACTCTTGGAATTATTCTTTGATACTAACTGCATTGTTCCATGGTGCCATTCAATTTAGGCTGGTTTTATTGTGATTACGAGCCATCCTAGAGGTCCTCCCCCCCTCTCCTTTTTTTTTAAACAGAAGAGCGAGACACATAATTGTTCATCTATTAAACGATTGAATAAATGAATGAAATACTTTCTTGGAAACATGCAATTTGCCCCTCACTAGAAATTAATATCTGTAACCAGCTCTCACCAAGTTGGCAGGCAATTGATCTACAGGGAGGAGAAACAAGGAGGCAGCGGAAGATTGTGCACAAATATTAAAAGTGCAAGAATTCTTTTTTCCTGAACGCCTAATTCTCTTCAATAGCCTTCCCTTGTTTTAATAACAAGTGAATATAATTATATTTTCAAAAGAAGCCAAAGGGGTCCTTTTATTTTTATTTATTTTGTCAAGGCAGAGCACTAAATTACTTTTCAACAGCGTTAGGTTTTTTTTCTTTCTTTCTTTCTATTCTTGGCTGTTCTTGTTGCTCTGGTTGTTGATTTTAAAGAGGTGGCGTTGGGAATTGGAAGTTATATGGGGTGGGGGAAGTAGCATTTCTCCTTAATTCAAGAGTAGAAAAATGATACGATATAGATAAGCTCTGATTCTGGGCCTCCACACCTAGAAATGAACAGCCGTGGAGTAAATGTATTTCCATGGAGGTTAATCAAAAGTCACAAACATGATTTGGGTGCTTTTCATTCTGGAAAAGTGATGTAGCAAGAAGAAAGGAGAAAGAGGCCGGGAGCGTCACTCATAAGAGTGTGATTGCATTCATGTCTCCCTTGAGACGTTTCCATGCATCTCTCATGTGTCTTGCAGTAACCAGGGGAGAGAAAGCAAAATGGAAGCATTTTTTGAAATGAACTAGGAATGACGGTCACACACTGATGATAAGGAAGGAAGGAAGGAAGGAAGGAAGGAAGGAAGGAAGGAAGGAAGGAAGGAAGGAAGGAAGAAAGAAAGAAAGAAAGAAAGAAAGAAAGAAAGAAAGAAAGAAAGAAAGAAAGAAAGAAAGAAAGAAAGAAAGAAAGAAGGAAGGAAGGAAGGAAGGATGGAAGGAAGGAAGGAAGGAAGGAAGGAAGTAAAGAAGGAAATAAAGAAGGAAGGAAGGAGGGAGGGAGGGAAGGAGGGAATTTGTAAGTCCAGGATAAGTGTTTGAGGACCGATCAAAGGAAACTAAAATGGTTTATCCTGCTATAGATATGAATGTAGGTGTGTGCTTTACTGGGGCTTCCAATTGTGGCCATGTTTTGGTCAAGTGAACGATGAACCATTTCCAAGATAAATCAAGATGCAGGCGGGCAGGTGAACAATTTCTGCCAATTTTTTAATTCATCCAAAGCCAAAAGACGGCCAAGCTCAGGTGCCAAATGGACGCTCTGATGTTCATGAATATGAGTGAGTCTGCACTGGCTGAGAATTTGGAGATAAATCTGCATCTGTTCCCCATTCCTTAACATCATCTTGAATTCTAATGTGCCAGGACCACTCCACATCTGGGTACTTACAGCACACTGGAAGCAGCTAACATAGGGTGCGTAGCTGGTAGACTTACCCACCCTATATTAGGTGATAGGATGCCAGACCATCACATCCCTGAACAGCTCCTCTATGGTGAGCTGTCTCAAGGAAAGTGATTGCATGGGGGACAAAGGAAGATTAAAAAGACATGTTGAAAGCCTCCTTCAAGTCCCTGAATATTGTTGTGATCTGCCAACAGCCTGCAGAACTGGTAGCGGAGTCTGACAGTGAGGAGGCTGGGGAGGACAAGGCCCGGATGAGGGCTCTGCATTGGAGGCAGAGATGGGGCCAGGGCCATCTGGGAGTGATGCGCAGACTCCGGAGCCTCCAGAGATGGATAGCAGAGAGGCAGAGGAACAGGAGGAGCCTGTTCCTAGTGCACGCATGTGCAGAGCTGCCAGAAGGCAAGAAGGATTAAAACTAAAGGGATGACTCAGGAGTAAGGACAGGAGATGATTGGGTCCTCCCAGAAGGCTTAAAAGAGCAGCAAGGGCTCTTGAGATCTTTGTAGGAAAGCAATATTGCTACATTTGTCTTGCTACATTTGTTTCTTGCTTCTGAACTTTTGCCAAGAAAAGCCTTTGGCAGGGTGCCAAAGTAGACAAAGGTTGGTGATAAAGCCGAAGGACTGTTTATAAAGAATTTGTTTTGGACTTAATTTGGACTAAGCTGAGAATGAACTAAATGAATGAACTGAGACTTGCCCTATCAATGTTGATAGGAAGGTTCTTAGTGGCTGTTGTTTATTGCTAGTGTCAGACCTGGAAGTCATCTTTTGCATTAGGCCTTCAGACCTGCCCCATTTACTGCTGTGGGAAACGGGGAGGGGAGATATTATGGAGCATGGGTGATATATAGTCATAATAACATTCCTTTCTCAGAGAGTCAAGGACACCTTGCCCTGCACCTGGACGGATGGAACTGGGAGGCATCTCCAGTTGGGACGGTACTTTAATTGGACCCTGTGATGGACATGTGGGTGCTGGGCAGGGATTTCAACTTTTCTTTGGGTGGGGAAAACCTGGAAACTTTCAGATTCGGGTTTTCCCAGATGTTCCAATATGGCATCTCTAATAAAATGTAACTTTGAGGAAACTCAAGCCTCGGAAGTTTATTTCGTTGGGGGTGTTACTTGGAACCCTGATAGCTAGCTTGTTTGTCTGAGTTGGTACTTTCTTGATTGAGGTATTATTTGCTTCTTGATTGTTGGTCTAATGCTAATCTTGATGAATCTTTGCTCATCTGGATGTCAACTACTGATGAGGAGGTGGTTTAGGTTCATTGTCTCTCAATCCAACCTATCTCATCCTTAAGAAAAAAATAATAATAATGCTACTGATACTCCTGAAGGAAAGCCAAGAGATTAATCTAAGAAACAAATACTCCATAACCAATGGTAAAACTGTAGTTTAAGAAGCGGTGGTGGCAAATTCTCAAGAAGCCATGCAACTCAACCGAAGAAAAAGAAAAAGGGAGGAGGACACAAAACTCTCCATCAGCATTCTTCTTATTTTGTTTTGCAAAGCACCAAGGCAAAACAGGGGCTCCAAATTAAAAGATTTGCTTAACAGCCTGGTTGTGCAAAGAGATAAAAACCGCCGTTTTAGGACCCATGCGAGTCCTTAACCTTCCTATACCTCCCTCCTTATGCATTTGCAAGCAAGGATGCATTTGGCTTTAGAATTCAAAAGTACTTTTTGATACGCCAGGCCCCTTGTGTCCCCCGATCTGGGCTTGAAATGTATCTTTCGCTCCCTTCTCTGTGTAAAAAGAGTGTCTGAAGGCTTAAAATAAAACAAGGGGAAGTGGGGAAACAGAGAGAAAGGTGAGAGGAACAATTCACCTACAGAACACGGGCAATTACCCCATTCGTCCGCTCGAGTTCACAAAATTAATTAGCACCCAACGCCACTGGGCCGTATGATTTTTTGCGTGATAATGAGTACGAACTGCCTCACTTCACTGCAGCAGAGACTTGGAGGTGACCTGTTGTAGAAGGCCACGGGATCCCTTTTCAGCTAGCAAAGGGTCAGCCAACGTAGCCCACCCACCCAGTCTGGTGGGAGGAAGTCCGATAGGAGTCTGGCCTTGAGAAAGAATCAGGAAACAGCATTCCTCACAATTATATACTGGCCAGGAGTGGGCTTCAGATCCTTTAGCAACGGGTTTGCTGCTCTGTTGCTGGGTGGGCGTGGCCATGGTGGGCATGGCCTAGTCGGCCGCCTGCACCATGGTGGGGGGAGTTTTCGCCCTCCCCAGGCTCTGGAGGCTTTCTTTGAGCCTCCAGTAGAGCGAAAGAAGTTTCCTCCGGGGTCCGGAGGCCGTTAGGAGGCCAGAAAAAGACCTGTTTACAGTAGGCCCATTTTTTGCCTTCCCAGACTCTCCATGAGGCCCCTGCACTTACCTGGAATGATGGACGGGCCATATAGAGACTCCTCGGAGGGGTGGGGTGGGGTGGGTGTGGCCAGCCAGGGGTGGCATGTGGGGGTTCACTGAACCCCAGCGATCCTTGGCTAGAGGGTCACTCAAAACCTGCCGAACCCCACCGAACCCCCAGGAGCCCACCCCTGATGCTGGCTAATATTTAAAGGGCATCTGTAGGGATGGAGAGGGCTGGTTTGGTCTGTTTGAATGGCGTCATTGAAGAAGCGAGTCTGTCGTTCAAGTTTGCTTTGGGGAGCAGACATTCTTCTGAGGCATCAGCAAAGAAAGGAAGTCCGTAGAAGGTGCCAGAGGATGGCTTCTGAATGTAACTTTGAATTTCGCTTAGAGGAAAGCAGAGGTGGTGGTAGAAATATGCAGAGTTATTACTTTCCCTTTCCACAACAAACCTCATTCATCTGCTCGGCTTTTTTGAGGTCCTTGTAGAATTCTTCAGATAGTATGCCTGTTGGGGTTTGTTTGTTTTTTGGGGAGTGGATTGGTGGGTAGGGAGAGCCTTATCCTCCCTACAGAGGCTTGTACAGAATGTCAGGAAGTGCTCTGCCTGCTTTTGAATGTGTCATCTAAACATGCAATGGGAAAATAATAATAATAATAATAATAAAAAACCCATTTCTATAACGTATTTTTTCCTCCTATGAAGTATTATTCTTATTTCTTGTGCAGATTTAATGAATTCGTCAACACAGCCACAGATGTGTGACTGTCACCTTCTCTTCTGAGATCAGCCAAAGAAGATTCTCTCTCCCTCCCTCCCTCTCTGTCTCTCTCCAGTTGTGAATGCAAGGTCTAAGGAGCAGGAGCTGGACAGAGGGAGGGAGGGAGGGAGGGAGGGAGGGAAGGAAGGAAGGAAGGAAGGAAGGAAGGAAGGAAGGAAGGAAGGAAGGAAGGAAGGAAGGAAGGAAGGAAGGAAGGAAGGGGAGGAACAGAGAGAAAGAGGAGGACAGAGGGAAAGAGGAAATAATTAAATAAATAGGGAGGGAGGGAGGGAGGGAATAAATGAATAAATAAATAAATAAATAAAATAGGGAGGGAGGGAGGGAGGAAGGAAGAAGGAGAGAGAGAAAGAAAGAAAGAAAGAAAAAAAGAAAGAAACAGGAGAGAGAGAGAAAAAAACAGGAGAGAGAGAGAAAGAGGCAGAGAGGAAATAAATAAATAAATAGGGAGGGAGGGAAGAGAGTGAGAGTGAGAGTGAGAGTGAGAAAGAAAGAAAGAGAGAGAGAGAGAGAGAGAGAGAGAAAGAGGAGGGATAGAGAGAAAGAGGGAGGAAGGAAATAGTTGAGGAACAATAAAGGACACTGCTTAGAAGCATCTCAATTTTTCTTTCTTGGTTTTCGGAGACCGACATAATGCCACAACCATAATGGCATGTTTTTCATATCTCTTCTGCTTTCTTTAAGATGAACTCCATCCCAAAAGTTAATTTAATTAATTGGACTGTATTCCTCACACATCTCTATATGAATAGCCAACACCCTAGATGATAAGCTCAAGATCCAGATGGAACTTGAAAGACTTGAACACTGGCCCCTATCTAACAACATGAAATTCATGTAGAGAAAAGTAAAGTCCTACACTTAGGAAAGGAAAACCAAAAGTACACAGATAGACTGGGTGAAACCAGGCTTAAGAGTAGTGACTGAGAGAGGGATCTTGGAGTCTTAGTGATAACCAGCTAAATAGGAGCCAGCAGTGTGCAACAGCAGCCAAAAAGCCAATGCAATCCTAAATTGCAATAACAGAGGGATACAATCAAGATTAAGTGAGGTAGTAATACCACTCTATAAAGCCTTAGTAAGACCACACCTAGAGTACTGCATCCAGTTTTGGTCACCATACTATAAAAAAGATATTGAGACTCTAGAAAGAGTGCAGAGAAGAGCAACCACGATGATCAGGGGACTGGAGGCTAAAACATATGATGAACGGTTGCAGGAACTGGGCATGGCTAGTCTAATGAAGAGAAGGACCAGGGGAGACAGGATAGCAGTCTTCCAATATTTGAGAGTCTGCCATAGAGAGGAAGGAGACAAGCTATTTTCCAAAACACTTGAAAGCCAGACAAGGAATAATGGATTCAAAATGAACAAGGAGAGAGACAACCTGGAAGTAAGGAGAAATTTTCTGACAGTGAGAGCAATCAACCTATGGAACAGAAGTTGCCTTCAGAAGTCGTGGGAGCTTCATCACTGGAGGCTTTCAAGAAGGGATTGGACTGCCATTGGTCAGAAATGGTGTAGGATCTCCTGCTTGGGCAATGGGGTGGACTAGTTGACATACAAGATCCCTTCCAACTCTGTTAATCTGTAAATATTGCTACCACCACTAAGGTTATTTTCAGAGAGGCTTTTCATTTACAAATGATATGTAATTCATAAATTAACCTACAGCTCTGAACGTTAAATATGTTCATTTGATATTAACTCAGTGAAAATCAATAGGAGTTGCTCAACATGAAAGATTTTCAAGTTGGGAGTATGAAATGCACTTTTATTTCTGTGTCAGTAATCTAATGTGCATGACAATGTTTCTTTTCCCACAAATGAACATTTTTCCTTTCTCTTTTTTCCATCCCTCTGCTCGTATTATTTTTCCTCGAGAATTGTCACCGTGTCATAGCTTTTATCTCTGAGTAAGTACTTTCTCTGAAATACCTTTTATTCTTCTCAGTTCCCTCCCTATTTCTCTTTATTTTACACTCCTTTGGATTTCCACCCAATCTTGCAAAATTTCCCGTAACGGGTTTCTTTTCTGAGAAACGGAGAAATGAACAGAAACTATCATTAATGAAAGTAAATAACTTTCATTAGCAATTCTGAAAGCTCCAAAGACTGCATAATTAAAGTGATAACATAAAAGCTAAAATATGTAGAACAAAAATTGTGGGATTAAAGTAAATCAGCCTGGAGGGGGGAAAAAAACAAAAAACAAAAGAAAGAAAAAAAACTGAAGGTAACAATACCTGAAAATTAAAAGTGTTTTTAAGCAATATTAATTACTCCCCAGCTTCTCAGCTGATAAATCATCAAATACAGGCCGCTTATTCTGGAGTTGGTTTCAAGAAATTGAAGAAACAGGAAAAATGCCAGGATTCAACCTTCTGCCACAATTTCGCTCAGCCTAAAGCCTTACAACCATATTTAAGCCAGAATCTGATGCCAAATTTATAAGTTTGATATTGGAAGGGTTTATAACATGTAGGGAATAATAATCATACTAACGTTAAATCATAGTAAAGCAACTAAGTCAACATTAGCTTCAAATCTGGAGGTTTTACAGCCTGAAGTTAATCAATATTTCTTTGATTTGTTTGTAAAGAAAATGGATATGGCCATCCAACTGACTCTTACAGAAATAAAACCCCAAATATTAAAAACCTATGAACCCCCGTCACTCTGGTGATGACAATCAAACAAATTACTTGCAAGATCCATTTCACCCTCAAGTCTCCTGGCTGGCTGGCAAAACCACATCTTCAGGGCCTTTTGGAAGAGTGTCATGATGGAGGCCAATCTTATGTCTACAGGTATGATTTTCCATAGGAAGGGAGCCACCACAGAGAAGGCCTTCTTGGTCCCTCTAGTTAGTAAGGTGACTATTCTGACCCAGGCTTCCCCAAACCACGAAGCAGACTCTTTGTCCCAACAAAAAACCCTTTTTGTTAACTTACTGTGAATTTTTCTCATTCACATCCAGCAAAGTCTTTCAAGGGTGAACTGATAGTCACAGACCTTATCTGGATTGGAGAGCTGCCAGGCTGATATCTTCAAAACTTGGCAAGGAGTCTCGGAGAGTCACGAACCAATTGAGTGAACTAATTGTTTCCTGCAAAGTCCTCTCTCCATTCGCTCCTCTTTTATTCCCTCTGGAAGGGGCCATTCATTGTCCACCTGTGGCTTTACTCCCTAGTCGACCCTTGTTCTTTAGCAGTTTCCTTCGTCTGGCAACTCTAGGCATGTGCACTGGGAACAGGCTCCAGCTGTTCATCTGCCTCACTGATGTCTAACTCCAAAGGCAGCTAATAACTGGCATATGGCCTGGGCCCCCTCTCTGCCTCTGACGCAGAGCCCTCATCAGAGCCTTCCCCAGACTCCAGGACTTGCCCATGTTCCTCCCCAACCTCCTCACTGTCCGAATCTGCTGCCAGCTCTGCTGGCCACTGGCGGGCCACAACAGTGACATATCTTTTCATTTCATATATGGAATTCAGTTGGGCTGACAGTTAAATCTGACCTATAAACCAGCAGTGGCATTAGACACACACACCCCATTCTTTACTCAGCAGAGATGGCCAGTTTAGGAACTCTAGAACAAGATGTGTGGAATATGCACCATTCTTAAGGATGTCCATATATTGCAATGCAAAGTTAAGATGCCTGGACTTTTGAGTGAAGATATGCTTGTATGGCTAACATGTAACACTATTTGAAAAACCATCCAGAAATGCTAGCTAAGAGTTATACCTCATATTGTTCTGGAAGCATATGTCCTCATGCAGTTTTGTCTTGATTAGTTGTGAGGATTTATTTGTGACAAAAATGGAAACACACACATACACAATATCATTACAATCTGTCCGAACTTTGGATGCCACACCCCTACCACCTCTTTTGGCTAACCCATCATCAAGATGGACTTTATATTGAATTCTGATCATCTCCATCAATACAGACGTAAAATCATCCTCAGCACATATTTTGGAACATAAGAAAGAGAAAAAGAAAGAAAAAGAAAGAAAGAAAGAAAGAAAGAAAGAAAGAAAGAAAGAAAGAAAGAAAGAAAGAAAGAAAGAAAGAAAGAAAGAAAGAAAGAAGAATGACTGTAGGGAGGGAGGTAGGTAGGTAGGAAGGAAGGAAGGAAGGAAGGAAGGAAGGAAGGAAGAATAGAGTATGAGGAAGGAAGGAAAGAAAAAGGAAAGAAAGAAAGAAAGAAAGAAAGAAAGAAAGAAAGAAAGAAAGAAAGAAAGAAAGAAAGAAAGAAAGAAAGAAAGAAAGAAAGAAGAATGACTGTAGGGAGGGAGGTAGGTAGGTAGGTAGGTAGGAAGGAAGGAAGGAAGGAAGGAAGGAAGGAAGGAAGGAAGGAAGGAAGGAAGGAAGGAAGGAAGGAAGGAAGGAAGGAAGGAAGAATAGAGTATGAGGAAGGAAGGAAAGAAAAAGGAGGGAGGGAAAGAAGAAAGAATAAAGTATGAGGAAAGGAGGAAGAAAGGAAGGAAGGAAGGAAGGAAGGAAGGAAGGAAGGAAGGAAGGAAGGAAGGAAGGAAGGAAGGAAGGAAGGAAGGAAGGAAGGAAGGAAGGAAGGAAGGAAGGAAAGGAAGAATAGAGTATGAGGAAAGGAGGAAGGCAGGCAGGCAGGCAGGCTACTGGCTGAATCCAGAGTCCAGACCAAACTGATTTTCAGGTGAAACTAACAGAGTTTCAGTTAACAAAATGCCAGACATGAGTTCAATGAACATACCCTGCATTCAAAATCCTGCGTGCATTGCTTGGGTGTGTACAAGCGTTAATTATTTCCCTTTGTTATTTTTATTCTGATTTTGCAAAATGAAAGGAAAAGAGCTATAAATCTAAGATAGCCCACAGGATGTTTTGTTTTGTTTTAATGCACACAGCACAAATCAAGACAATAAAACAAGATAAATGATACAAAGCCAAGTTGAGTCAGTTTGGTCTTCTGACTGCAAGCAACCGAGAGCTGAGTTTGCACTTAAAAACCAGAAAACACAGCTGCCAGGGGAAAAGGAGGCCTGCCTAAAAATCAATAGGGAAGCCAATTTATAACAGCAATGAATTTCTTAAATAAGATTTTATGGGTCTTCACAACCAATGAAAAACATGGAACAAAGTGAATAAGGCTATTTAGTGGCTCACGCCAGAGCAATATTACTCAACTCCGGCAAGTAGAATCTATAGTGGCCAATCAACTCACTATGCTTCTCATAAACTTTGCAAATGAGTTTGAGTAGTAACGACGGGGTAAAAAAACAAGGCAAAAATACGTTAATGTATAAAAAAAGAGTGAAACTTAATGCAGAATATATCGGTCGTTTAGCAAACCGATCGGGTTAGAACAGAACTGGAAAAAAACAGATGACTCAAGACTCATCTTCACGCTTACACTTGTTGCAGAATTCCCATGGTCACCTGATCTAAATTTGGGTGCTTGGCAACTGGCATCAAGGGTGGGCTTCAAAAAATTTAGCAAGTTCTCTGTCTAGCTGCTGGGCGGGTGTGGCCTAGCCGGCCTCCTGCACCATGGCGGGGGGGGGCATTTTTGCCCTCCCCGGGCTCCAGAGCCTTTCCTCGAATCTCCAGGAGGGCGAAAACGGCCTCCCCAGGCTCCAAAGGCCCTCTGGAGGCCAGAAACAGGCCAGTTTCCGGCCTTTCCCGAACTTCCGGTATGCCCATTTTTCGTTCTCCCTGAGCCTCCACACACACCCTGCACTTACCTGCATCCAAAATGAGCCGCATGGGGAATCCTGGGAGGGGATGGGGAGGGTGGGCGGGGCCAGCCAGGAGTGCGATTTGAGGGTTCTCCGAACTGCACAGAATCTTAGCTAGAGGTTCTCCCAAACCCCTGCGAACCCCCAGCAGTCCACCCCTGACTAGTAGGTATTTATCATGTTTGCAGCTTCTTGGGATCATGCGATTGCCATTTGTGATTTTCCCAACTGGTTTCTGACCATCTGGGGGGGGGGGGAGCCAGATTTGCTTAGCAACCACAGGGTTCATTTAACAGCTGCCACAATTTGCTTAGCAACTGAGGCAAAGGAGTTGTAAAATCGGTTTTGATTCACTCAACAAATGCCTCGCCTAGCCGCAGAAATTCTGGACTCAATTGTGGTCATATGTCGAAGACTAACTGTATTACAGATATTCTTAGAGGAGTAACAGAATGTTTTCCCTAGTAATTTTTAACTGTTTTTTTTTAAAAAAAGAATGTTGTATATGATATGGGACATCACAGTTCCATGATCCTGACATACATTTATTGGATGGAGAAGATAAATACCCTGTTTCCCCAAAAATAAGACATCCCCTGATAATAAACCCAGTCGGGCTTTTGAGCATATGTGCTAAAATAAGTCTCCCCCTGAAAATAAGCCCTCCCAAAAACATTTAAATGCAGAGCAGGAAATCAGGTAAGATGGCAAGAGGAGCCCCAATCTTGCTCCATGCACCCCAAAATGGCCTGCACCTCCATGCACCCCAAAGAGCTATTTAGGGAGCCTCAGATAGCTCACAGGCTAGATAGCCTGTTATTAACATTCAGCTGTCTGCAATTATTGCAAGTTCGAGGCTCAAGGTTGACTCAGCCTTCCATCCTTTCTAAGGTAGGTAAATTGAGGACCCAGTTTGTGGGGGCAATAAGCTGAGTTTGTATAAAAATATACAAAAGTATGAAGGCTATTGCTTAACGCATTGTAAGCCGCCCTGAGTCTCCGGAGAAGGGCAGCATATAAATCTAATTATTTAAAAAATAAGACCTCCCCAAAAATAAGGCTAAGTGCTTATTTTGGGGTTCAAAAAATATAAGACAGGGTCTTATTTTGGGGAAAACACAGTATGACATCGAGGTTCTACCAGCTCCAGTGATGGTGATTGTACACAATGACTGCCTCACCGTTCTCATAAAAGGATGATGTATGTTGATAATATGACTGCCTTAATGGTCCTTCTCCTACAATGAAATTAAAATTGATGCAACTAATCAAGCTATCGCTAGAAAAAAAAAAGGGTGGGGGAGTTAAACAGCAAACAATAACACCTCTGCAAAGGATTACAGAAGGAAAACCTTGGACGTAATTCAAAATACCAATTTAAACAGCTGTATTCTGACACCTGTTTTGCAAATGCAAGGGATTGGGTGATCGAAATAAAGAACATTCATTTCTAAAAAAAAAAAACAACATCTAAAAATTGAGAGTGGCTCAGGCAAAAGCCTTGCGCACATGCCCTATAAATTTGAGTATTTTCACCAAAGGAGTATTAGTAGCTAAGTTGCTGAGCTTGTCAGTCGAAAGGTCGGGAGTTCAGCAGTTCGAATCCCTAGAGCCGCGTAATGGGGTGAGCTCCCGTTACTTTTCCCAGCTTCTGCCAACCTAGCAGTTCGAAAGCACGTAAAAAATTCAAGTAGAAAAATAGGGACTACCTTTGGTGGGAAGGGAGCAGTGTTCTGTGCAACTTTGGCATTTAGTCAGGCCAGCCATATGACCACGGAGATGTCTCCGGACAGCGCTGGCTCTTCGGCTTTGAAACGGAGATGAGCAATGCCCCCTAGAGTTGGGAACAACTAGCACATATGTAGGAGGGGAATCTTTAGCTTTTAAACATCAAAAAAAAAAAAAGTTTTCTGTCTAGTCTTGCAGACCAGCAGACAGGTAAGCTCAAACAGTTGTAGAATCTGAATTTACAAAGCCAACCCCATGCTTGGTGATCAGGAAAGTTTTTCTTTTTTCCTAGAAAAGTTTTTTTTTTTTTCAGGAAAAGTTATAGGTTTTTCTGAGAATAGAATGGATTGTGGGAAAATGCTGATGACTAGACCTTTTGCTAAATGTTTCCACTATGGACTTTCCATTATTGGTGAGTCATGCTTGACAAAATTTAAAAAAAAAAATTCAATCTTTTGAATCTAAAGTGCTTTCCACCTTCTAAAAAAAGCTCAGGTGTGAAGGCCATCAACTCCCCCAGAACTCAACTTCCACTAGGCAGTTTAAAGACAAAATGGGCCTTCTAGAAAATCTCTTTACCACCCTGGCTAGTGCAATCCAGCAGAGCTTTAGAAATAGTTAATTGCCTGCTGTTCTCACCCCACCAATTTAAAATTGCCACGAAGTTATCTAAGGTCAAATCCCTGGCAAAACCATTCATGCATCATGGGCTTTTGTTCAAACAGATTTGAGGAATTGTATGGTGCCTAATCAAATGGGGCGGCATGCGCTATGATTTTCTAAGGAAATTGCAGTTATCTATTGGAAATATTGTTTAAAAGGAAATAGCAATGCCTTTAGAGTAGGAAATAAAATGAGCGTGTAATAAAAAATAACATGAAAAAGGAGGGGGGGTGACACAATCTCCGATGAGATTAAGCAGGATGTAATTGGGGCCAGAAGATGCAAATCAGAACAATGAAATTAGAAACGGAGACTCCTATGCCACTATATCAATAAAACCCATATCAGAGGTGGGTTTCAACAGTTCTGACCAGTTCTGGAGAACCGGTAGCAGAAATTTTGAGTAGTTTGGAGAACCGGTAGTAAAAATTCTGACTGGCCCCGCCCCCATCTATTCTCTGCCTTCCGAGTCCCAACTGATTGGGAGGAAATGGGAATTTTGCAGTAACCTTCCCCTGGAGTGGGGTGGGAATGGACATTTTACAGTATCCTTCCCCTGCCATGCCCACCAAGCCATGCGACACCCACCAAGCCACACCCACAGAACCGGTAGTAAAAAAAATTCAAACCCACCACTGGTCCATATCCCAAACAGAATGAATGAATGACTGAATGAATGAATGGATCGATGGATCGATGGATGGATGGATAGATTGATTGATTGATTGACTGATTGATTGATTGATTGATTGAAGAACTATTACCTGGCACCTTTATTATTTTTCTACTGTTTTTATGAGTATGGTTTTATGTTTGTTGATTGCAAGGTAACAACCATATAGCTTTATGCAATTAATTGATTGATCAAGGTATAGGTGGATGAAGTACTATTTCAAATGCAAACAGGGACCTCAAGTAGGGCGCCAGAAGTCTTCACACTCAGTGCCAGTTATATGGAAGCAACAAGAACTTTTGGGAGATCTTGTTCAAACCCACAGACCAAGTTGGCTCAATTAGACTGGTGCAGAACCTCAATTAGACCGGGGCGGAACTTCTGAAACAGGAATTCTTCAATGCAAAGAAGATGAAACATTATTTGTCAGGTACGAAGAATTGGGACCACATGATATGTTCCAATCAAGCTGATTTATTGCTCGTACCCAAACATAAAAAAGTCAACTAATGGTAGGCAATAAACTGGCCCTAGGTAAGAATTTGGTTTTCCCAGTTGCAATGTCTGGCTGTGAAAGTTGGACCATAAAGGCTGAGCGCCAAAGAATTGTGGCCTTTGAACTATGGTGCTGGAGAAGACTCCTGCGAGTCCCTTGGACTGCAAGGCAAACAAACCAGTCAGTCCTAGAGGAGATCAACCCTGACTGCTCTTTAGAAGACCAGATCCTGAAGATCCTGAAACTCAAATATTTTGGCCACCTAATGAGAAAGAAGGATTCACTGGAGAAGAGCCTAATGCTGGGAACGATTGAGGGAAAAAGAAGAAGGAGACGGCAGAGAACGAGGTGGCTGGATGGAGTCCCTGAAGCAGTCAGTGTGCTCTTAAATGGACTCCAGAGGATGGTAGAGGACAGGAAGCCTGGAGGAATGTTGTCCATGGGGTTCACAATGAGTTGGACACAACTTCGCAACTAACAGCAACAGCAACAAGGTAAGAGTTAATGGAATTCAAAAGGGGTTGGATTAAGACCATTTGTGGGAATGTAACAACTCCATGCTGATTCCTGTCTTGACTCCTCCCTCAGGTTCTGCCTATCCCTTCTCCTACATTATTAAACATAAGACCATATCCGTCCAAACAAAATGTTGTGATTCAAAAAAATAATTATTATTATTCTTTTGGCCTCTGAAAAGTCTACTGAAATGGTTTCTAATTATATCAGGAAGAGAGAGGGGCCCAGTACTGTCTCATTTCCAAGTGTTTGCATGTACATTTCTAACACCCTCCGTCTCCATTTCTGCCTTCAGAATCTTCTCTTCAAGAGGTAGTTATCGGAGATACTGGCACCATTTCCTTCCGTGGAAGGAGATAATACGTATTATTTGCCAAAGTAAATTTGACATTAATTAGCAGGATTCTCACTGGCAGAGACTCCTACTGAGAAGCAGATGTGTCGCCGTCTCTCAGCTATTTCTCCTCCTGCTGTGAAGAACCCTAGAAGAGCTGGATTCTTGGTGACTGCTTTGCTGTCATCACGGCTGTGTGAAAACTGACGATCACTTTCACTACTGAAAGCGGATCTCGAAACCTCTGTCCAGGCTGTAAATGGAGTTTATCTGAAAGGAAATAAAGCTATTTCCACAACTGTCAGGTCACTTTTGAGAGTTTTGACATCAGAGATGTCAACTTTCCAAACTCCTTAAGGCTTAAGCGATGTGTAAACGAATACTCTCTTTTAGAATCTGCAGCAAGAATGGGAACTATGTTAATGGTTCAACTAGAGACAGCTGTCAGTCCTTCTGTCTCTCACACGCACACTTATACGTGCGAATACAGCCCCAAACTTACCAAGTATCTATTTTAGAATGCTTCTAGCAATCTTACAATAGCAAAGTATGAGATTTCTCAGTCGCGATAGACATGATATAAAGCCACCTTACTATCTCCAGGATAGGAACCTCAAGATCAAAGGAAGAATAAGGTTATATAAAAGCCAAATATCACTCATTCATCACGAAATCTCCAGAACTGTAAAGCCTATAAACTTGAAATTTGGCATGTATGTTCCACTTGGCTTCTAGGTGCTTGCTAAGAAAGGATTTTTCGAAATGCTCATCAGATCATTCGTATTTCATATACAGTATATTCATATACGGTATATTAACATGCTCTGATGCTAATGAGTTAGACATTCTACTCACCCGCCCCACCTGAAAGGAACTCTGTCCCAACTGCCAGTTGCCTTATATTAACACTCTCTGATGCTACCCCTTCACTAAACTGGCATGGGCGTGGCCAGCACCTGACTCATCCAGCCTGCGGGCTGGGACATTCTACTTACCCTCCCCCCCTGTTCCAACTGCCAGTTGCCTTATATTAACATGCTCTGATGCTACAAAGTTACACATTCTACATTAAGTATGGTAGATCAGGCTGTAAATGTCAATTTATCACTCCCAATCACATAGTTGCGTAGCAAAGCATGGGCGTCCAGTTAGTAAGGTTATAAAACCATTCATCACAAAGGAAATGGCACTAGCACTTAAACTTATAACCCTTTTACAGTGCTTTACAACCCCCTCTAAACGGTTTACAGAGTCAGCATATTGCCCCCAACAACCTGGGTCCTCATTTTACCCACCTCAGAAGGATGGAAGGCAGAGTCAACCTTGAGTCTGGTGAGAATCAAACTGCCAAATTGCAGGCAGCCAGCAGGCAGCAGAAGTAGCCTGTAGTACTGCATTCTAACCACTACACCTCCATGGCTCATACTTCCTCCATTGACCCATACATAACTGTTTTGTAACTCAATATGTGAAGAGATACATTAATAGTGATGGGGGGACGACGACAATGAACACATTCAGGAATTGTCACCTAACCTAATCAAACTATCTCCAGTAGATAGAGAGGGGAACTGCAATAACTATAATGGCTTACACATTTCACCAAGTGTCCTAATTTAGAATAATTCTCAGTGCAAAATTTGGGTATTATTTACAGCAGCACAAAATCCTAAATAAATAATTGCCCAGCAGACCTTTGAGAGAGTCCAACTGAAGTCCAACTGAAGATGAAACACCAGGTCTTTGATTTATATCTGTAGGAAAACCGAGGAGCTCTGAAAGTTCTGGGTCACTCTGATTTATTTCATGGATTCTTCTGAGCAGCTTCTATTTCACCCATATTCTATGTCCAAAGCACAGTAGACCTTTGATTTCTAACCTTTAAAGGGTTGCAGATGCTTCACAATTCTTTGGAAAAGATCTTTGTCCATAAGCAATGTTTCATGTTGAGGGATCTATACAGCCCTGGTACCATTCCTCAGATTTTGCCTTAGACTAGAATGTAAAATCCAACCAGTGGTGGGATTTAGCTGGTTTGCACCACTTCGGGAGAACCGGTTGTTAACTTTCTGAGCAGCTTGGCAAACTAGTTGTTGGAAGAAATCATTAGGGCAGAGAACCGGTTGTTAAATTACTTGAATCCCACCACTGGCTCCAACCCATCTTTACTCCATTCCATCAAACATCCCTAGGAGTCTCCAACAACCACAACTAAAGCCTTGAAGAACCTTCTCATGAACATCTTAGAAAAGAGACTGTTCCATATGCTTTAAGTAGACCCATAACCTCTTTACTATTATTATCTTCATAGAAAGAAGATGATGTAAAAAAATGGTATCAGGTGCACCATGAGGTCTTCCTGCCAGGAGGTGGCTTGGATTGGCCCCTGATAATTGCTGTCCCCTGCTAGCGTAAGACAGCTCTCTAGTGAGTTGCCTTTGACTTTATTTATGGCCCAAGGATCACCGATTTCTTATTTATGCTTCTTGCAACAGGTAATCTTGGCATAAGGTAAAGGTTCCCCTCGCACATATGTGCTAGTCATTCCCGACTCTAGGAGGTGGTGCTCATCTCCGTTTCAAAGCCGAAGAGCCAGCGCTGTCCGAAGACATCTCCGTGGTCATGTGGCCAACATGACTAAACGGCAAAGGCGCATAGAACGCTGCTACCTTCCCACCAAAGATGGTCCCTATTTTTCTACTTGCATTTTTTACGTGCTTTTGAACTGCTCTTTTTTTTTTAAATCCAATTTTGGTTTTTTTGCTTATTCAAATATCATCTTCCTTTAAGGGCCTGGTGGCTCAGCAGACTAATGCATTGTGATTAACTCCAGATGTCTGCAATTACTGTAAGTTCGAATCTCACCAGGCTCAAGGTTGACTCAGCCTTCCATCCTTTCTAAGATAGGTAAATTGAGGACCCAGTTTGTGGGGGCAATAAGCTGACTTTGTATAAATATACAAAAGTATGAAAGCTATTGCTTAAAGCATTGTAAGCCGCCCTGAGTCTCCGGAGAAGGGCGGCATATAAATCAAATTTATAAAAAAATAACTGTGTAGTTTGGGTACAAATATTTTTTGCAAATATTTTATACAATAACTATTACAATTTACAGTCATATTTGTTATTTTATCTATTCTTATCTTAATACTAATAGTAATATATACCATACCTAATACTAAAACAGTCCTCTTCTTAACGTATTTAACTTTATTAAAACATTTTCCCTATTTCACTCCTCTGTTTTTTTCCACTTTTCATATTTATTCTCTAATCACTGATAAAATAATTGCCATATGTTATAATAATCAAATTGTCCCTTCTCTTTCATTTCAAGTGTTAACCTATTCATTTCTGAGCATTCTAATATTTTCCTAATCACATTCTCATCCATAGGGACCTCTTCATTTTTTCCAATTTTGTGTAAATACAATCATGGAATTTTCCTTATTCATGATTTGCATGGCATGTACCGTGATAGTTCAGCAGAATAGAATGCAGTATTGCAGACTAACTCTGCCCAGTGCCAGCAGTTCGAGTCTCACCGGCTCAAGGTTGAATCAGCCTTCCAGCCTTCTGAGGTCAGTAAAATCAAGGGTGAAATCTAGCAGGTTCTGGCAGGTTCTGGAGAACCGGTAGCGGAAATTTTGAGTAGTTTGGAGAACCGGCAAATACCACCTCTGGCTGGTCCCAGAGTGGGGTGGGAGTGGAGGTTTTGCAGTATCCTTCCCCTGCCATGCTCACAAAGCCACGCCCACAAAGCTACACCCTGCCCACAAAGCCAAGCCCACAGAATCGGTAGTAAAAGAAATTGAATTTCACCACTCAATAAAATGAGTAGCCAGATTGTTGGGGGAAATACGCTGACTCTGTAAACCGCTTAGAGAGGGCTTTAAAGCACTGTGAAGCGGTATATAAGTCTAAATGTTATTGCTATTTTCCTTCCTTCCTTCCTTCCTTCCTTCCTCCCTCCCTCCCTCCCTTCCTCCCTTCCTTCCTTCCTTCCTTCCTTCTTTCCTTCCTTCCTTCCTCCCTCCCTCCTCCCTCCCTTCCTCCCTCCCTCCCTCCCTCCCTCCCTCCTCCCTCCCTCCCTCCCTTCCACAGTGGTTAGAATGCAGTATTGCAGTCTAATTCTACCCACTGCCAGGAGTTCGATCTTGATCAGTTCAAATGGGGGTAAAAAAAAGGCTGACTCTGTAAACCGCTTAGAGAGGGCTATAAAGTACTGTGAAGCAGTATATAAGTCTAAGTGCTATTGCTATCTTACTATCTTCCTTCCTTCCTCCTTCCTTCCTTCCTTCTTTCTTTCCTTCCTCCCTCCCTCCATCTCAGTGTGAGAATGCAGTATTGCAGGCAAACTCTGTCCACAGCCTGGAGTTCGATCCTGATGGGGCTCGAGGTTGACTCAGCCTTCCATCCTTCCGAGGTGGCTAAAATGAGGACCCAGATTGTTGGGGACAATAGGCTGACTGCTTAGAGAGGGCTGTAAAGCACTGTGAAGCGGTATATTAGTCTAAGTGCTATTGCTATGCAGTATAAGGTTACCTTTTAATCCCAACCTTCCCCCTTTATAATATTTTCAGTAAGTAGGATGAAGCCACCCCCATAGACAAGAGGCCCATTTTTAGAAGATAAAATCTTATTCACCCAGGGCAGATGTAATGAGATTAGACCGTTGAGAAAGGGAGGGTTTTTTTTACATGGAATTCCATGTAAAGGATCAACTTAAAATTAGGGACCTGGTGAGCCTCGCTTGCTGTTTGCCTCTCCCTCCCCCTTCCACCCACAGGTAGAGTGGGCCAACTTCAAAGACAGAAAACAAACTGAGCCACTTATATTTACTATCCGGGTGAATAATCTTATGCCCCCTTTATTTTATTTTATTTTATTTTTGTGGGGGGAGGTTATTTGCAAATATCAGTGCCAGAAATGAAGATTAATTGTGGCTACGAATTAAACTGAAAGGTGCATTAAGTAGAACATAATGTGTGTGATTCTTTTTTTTTTTTCTCCCTGATGGCTTAATCAGGGAAGTGGAGGAGGGCTTTATCGCAACCGATTCAGTGCCAATCAAAGGGCCGGATTGGCAGGAAAATTCCAGAGGTCACTTTAATGCTAAGTTTAGGCTTTCGCAGTAGGCTTTAATTCACGAGAAAGATACTATGCTGTTTCTTCCATTGTTCATGTACAGGCTTTCCCGGAAACTTGACCAGTAATTCCATATCAAATTCAGTGAAACCTAAGCTGAAATAAGTGAATATAAGATTGCCATGATGTAAAAAAGTTGTTGAGACTCTAGAAAGAGTGCAGAGAAGAGCAACAAAGAGGATTAGGGGACTGGAGGATAAAACATATGAAGAACGGTTGCAGGAAATGGGTATGTCTAGTTTGATGAAGAGAAGGACTAGGGGAGACATGATAGCAGTGTTCCAGTATCTCAGGGGTTGCCACAAAGAAGAGGGAGTCAAGCTATTCTCCAAAGCCCCTGAGGGCAGGACAAGAAGCAATGGGTGGAAACTAATCAAGGAGAGAAGCAATTTAGAACGAAGGAGAAATTTCCTGACAGTCAGAACAATTAATCAGAGGAACAACTTGCCTGCAGAAGTTGTGAATGCTCCAACACTGGAAGTTTTTAAGAAGAGGTTGGATAACCATTTGTCTGAAGTGGTGTAAGGTTTCCTGCCTGGGAAGGGGGTTGGACTAGAAGACCTCCAAGGTCCCTTCCAACTCTGCTATTCTATTCTATTCTATTCTATTCTATTCTATTCTATTCTATTCTATTCTATTCTATTCTATTCTATTCTATTCTATTCTATTCTATTCTATTCTATTCTAAGATTAGAATAGAACAGAGCTGGAAGGAACCCTGGAGGGTTGAACCCCCTGTTCAAGCAGAAGATCCCATACCATGTCAGACTAGTGGTTGTCCAGTCTCTTCTTTAAAATCTCCAGTGTTGAAGCACCCACAACTTTTGAAGGCAAGCTGTTTTGCTGGTTAAATGTCCTCACTGTTAGGAAGTTTCTCCTTAATTTCAGGTTGCTTTTCCCCTTCATTAATTTCCACCCATTGTTTCTTGTTCTGCCTTCAGGTCAGTGGAGGAATTCAATTTTTTTTTAATGGCAGTTCTATGGGCATGGCTTGGTAGGTGTGCCAGGGGAAGGATAGTGCAAAATCCCCATTCCCTCCCCACTCCAGGGGAAGGATATTGCAAAATCCCCATTCCCTCCCCACTCCAGGGGAAGGATATTGCAAAATCCCCATTCCTTCTCCACTCCTGGGGAAAGGATATTGCAAAATCCCCATTCCTTCTCCACTCCAGGGGAAGGATACTGCAGAATCTCCATTCCCTCCCCACTCCAGGGGAAGGACAGTGCAAAATCCCCATTCCTTCTCCACTCCAGGGGAAAGGATATTGCAAAATCCCCATTCCCTCCCCACTCCAGGGGAAGGATAGTGCAAAATCCCCATTCCTTCTCCACTCCTGGGGAAAGGATATTGCAAAATCCCCATTCCCTCCCCACTCCAGGGGAAGGATCCTGCAAAATCCCCATTCCCTCCCCACTCCAGGGGAAGGATAGTGCAAAATCCCCATTCCCTCCCCACTCCAGGGGAAGGACAGTGCAAAATCCCCATTCCTTCTCCACTCCAGGAAAAGGATATTGCAAAATCCCCATTCCCTCCCCACTCCAGGGGAAGGATCTGCAAAATCGCCATTCCCTCCCCATTCCCGGGGGAAGGATACTGCAAAATCCCCATTCCCTCTCCACTCCAGGGGAAGGATCCTGCAAAATCCCCATTCCCTCCCCACTCCAGGGGAAGGATCCCGCAAAATCTCCATTCCCACCCCACTCTGGAGCCAGCCAGAGGTGGTATTTGCCAGTTCTCTGAACTACTCAAAATTTCCACAACTTGTTCTCCAGAACCTGTCTGAACCTGCTGAGTCCTTTGGGAGAAGGGCGGTATAGAAATCTAATAAATAATAATAATAATAAATAATAATAGCATCCTTGCTTCAGGTGCTTTGTGCTTTCCGTCTTCTTTGTGACAGCACTGATAACAGTGTTCCAGTTTTTGAGGGGCTGTCCCAAAGATGAGAGGGGCAAACTATTTTCCAAAGCATCAGAAGGCAAGACAAGAACCAATGGATGGAACCTAATCAGAGAGAGGAACAATCTAGAACTAGGGAGAAATTTCCTAACCATCTAACAATGTTAGAACAATCAACCTTTGGCACGGTTTGCCCCATCACCGGAAGCTTTCAAGAAGAGACTGGACAGCCATTACTCTGAAACAATAAAGACTCTCTTGCTCGAGCAGGGGGTTGGACTTGATGACCTCAAAGGTCCCTTCCAACTCTGTTTCTCTATGTCCAGGTCACATTTCTACTGTCGCTGTCAAAAATCGGCATAAGGAAAAACTCAAGACAAATGTCACCTTCTCAAATTTGCCACGAACAGTCCCCAAATGCTGTCGGAACTGTCTGCATTCATAATCTGATTTCATTTCATTTTATTTATTTTTTTAAAAAGGAGAAATTTCTTTTGGTGTTCCTTACAGCTTTATGGAGTCCTGGTCTTCAAAGCCACCACAATAATAGATATTTTTTCCTCCCCCTCCTTTCACAAATGGGTAACTCGCTTTAAGCAGTCACTAATTATTTTTTTTTCCTCAAGGCCGTTTATTGAAGGCTAAATGGTAAAATGGGAAATCTGACAGAAGTCAATCTTTTGCATCCAGCCGTCAAACAAAACGGGGGTGGGGGGTGGGGCGATCATGCCATTTTTGCTGTCTTTTTTTGTGCAAGTGTAGGAAGTTAGCACCCACCCCTTTGCTAGAGGAATGAAATATTTTGGTAAATATTAAAAAGGCAGAATATTATGTTTCCGTCGATGAGAAATGGAGAAGCATGTTTTAAAGACGAAGCAGCTCCCATCTTCCTGCCCCCACCCTTTGTGGTCAATGGGCCAGAGGCAGAAACTCAATCTTTGATGATGGACCATCATCTGCAACACAATAGGACCCATCTAGCAACAGAAACTCACCACATGGCACCTGGGAAGATTACATCAGCCATGAAGGCTAGATAAGACCCCCACCTCCTGGGAGTCTGACAACCAATCAGGACACTCTTTCGGCAGCTCAGGAAGTTCAAAGCCAGAGAGGGCATAAAACCTGGGGACTCACTGCAACTCGGTCCTTTTCTGTTCAGGAACTCAAACCATGTGATCCTGTCCCCCATTAAACCATCTTTCCAAGCAATCTCCATGTTTCCAGTGCCTTTCCCCCCACTTTGAGCTGAACCCAGAAGGATATTTATTCTAACACAAGGATGAAATAAATGACACAAGGAGGGACAATCTTGAGAAATCTCCCAAAGTTGGGGTTTATTGTTTCCCATGGGCAACCAAAGGAGTACCTCAAAACTCAAAGCTTCTTTAAAATTCTTAAAATTCTAAAATTAGAATTCTAAAATTCTAAAATTCCCGCCCTCTGGAATGAACTACCCCCTGGCATACGTACGATTCCCGATCTCCGTACTTTTCGCCGGGCCCTCAAAACCCTGTTATTTCAACAGGCTGTCTGGCTGATTAAAAATTTGGACGGGGTATTTTAAATTATGGGTTTTAACTAAGAAGGCCAAATTAATTTTGTTTTAAATGGGTTATAAATGCTGTAGGGTTTATTGTCTTTTTTTATTATGGCTGTACACCGCCCTGAGTCCCTCGGGAGAAGGGTGGTATATGAATCTAATAAATCTAAATCTAAATCTAAATCTAAATCTAAATCTAAATCTAAATCTAAATCTAAATCTAAATCTAAATCTAAATCTAAATCTAAATCTAAATCTAAATCTAAATCTAAATCTAAATCTAAATCTAAATCTAAATCTTCCCAATTTACTTAGTGGCCTCACTTGCTAAACAAAGAATTTACTTAATGGCCTCACTTCCTAAAGAAAGTCCTCTCGCTTTCATTGTTTTGAAATAATTTAATCCTGAACGCAATAACATCCCTGACAACCGAGGGCATAAGAACATGACAGCTTTTCACTGACCTAAGCAACTGCATTAAACAAATGTCATGATTTGCCATCCTTCTCTCCATATAAAACAACTCCGCCGTTTCTAAATCTTTTTCTTTCACCTTATTCTTTTTGGCGTTCGTAAAAAGCCAGCGTATACGGCTAGGTTTGATATCACATCGCGTGGCCTAATCCCTCCCTCCAACAAAATCAATGCGCCTGCGTTTGAATGCCTGTCCAAACACTTCAACAAGCAACCCAGCGCAAATTATTTCGCCAGCGATTTCAAGAAACAAAAGGCTCACAGTTGGGGCACCAATCTAAGCATTATCTCGGCTCCAGCTGCATCTGTGAAGATGCAGCCAATGAGAGAAAGGGGAAAAAAAGAACTCTATCCCCAAATTACCTTTCACTTTTCAAGCTTTGCACATGATATGTTCTGCAAACGAGGGCCTCCTGATAGGCCCTTGGTTGCCAAAGCCTTGGCAGAGAGGAAAAAGAGAGAGAGAGAGAGAGATGTTTTCAAGGCGTCGCATGTCCTCCTAAAATCAAAGCCTCAAAAATCATCAGTCTTGAAAAAGCAAGAAAAGCTTAGAAACAGGGATGCTATTCAGCAGGTTCTGACAGGTTCTGGAGAACTGGTAGCGGAATTTTTTTTATATATAATAAGCTGACATTGTATAAAAAAGAACACCGCTTAGAGGCCCCTGAAAGCTCTACTAAGCAGGTATATACAAAAGTATGAAGGCTATTGCTTAATGCATTGTAAGCTACCCTGGGTCTCTGGAGAAGGGCGGCATATAAATCTAACTAATAAATAAATAAATAATATATTTTTTACATTTTTTAAGACAGACTAACATTTAATACTTCCTTCCCCGTGACTCCTCTGTGTTATCTTCTAGGCTTCTTTTCCATCTTTCATGAGTTTCTTCTATCTTCACATTCATCCAAACTATTTTAACACTTCATTTCTAAATAAATATTATAGGTATCATTTGTACACAATTATAGTATCAATCATTTATATCTCTTTTCCAACCAACTATAAAAATAATTCCATGTTTTAAAGTATTCTGATTCCTCCTTATCTTTAATTATCAAAGTTAATCTATTCATTTCTGCACAGTCTAAAAAAAATTTAGACAGTAGCGGAAATTTTGAGTAGTTCGGAGAACCGGCAAATACCACCTCCGGCTGGTCCTAGAGTAGTGTGGGAATGGAGATTTTTCAGTACCCTTCCCCTGCCATGCCCACCAAGCCACGCCCACAGAACCGGTAGTAAAAACAATTGAATTCCACCACGGATTTAAAAACATTCGTACTCTCTAATTTGTTTTTCTTCACGCACAGAGAATCAAACCAGGTCTGAAGTCCAAATTAACACGCTAAGCTAGATCATAATTGTGATGAGAGTGTCATTAACAAGGCAATTCCTAGCTGTACTTGGCTGAGCTTAAAAAGCTAATCAAGAGTCAATTCTGGTGAGTTCTTGGACACGTGTCAACCAAGAAAGGCTAGAGCTGAGAGCTAGACTTGGAATTTGGAAAAACATGTTGCAGGAAATGGCAATATTTGGCCGTTTCTCTACTGTTGCTCAAAAAAACACCTTATGGAATCAGGATCTAGGAGAGGGGTGTCAAACTCGATTTCCTTGGGGGCCCTGCATCAGGGTTGTGTTTGACCTGGGCGGGGACATGGAGTATGACTAGTTCAACGTCACTCATGAAGGGGGCACCTGGGGTGGCAAGAGTTCTCTGCCAATGAAAATAGAGCTCAGGAGGGCTGCGAGCTCCATTTTCACTGGCATAAGCACCGTGGGCCGATCTTTCAATGTTTCAAGGGGAGATCCATGGGCCAGATCTAAGCACCTCACAAGCCGGATCTGGCCCAGGCATCTTGAGTTTGACACCTCTGGTCTAGGACAACTCTTCCTGGCCAACACACCCAGGCTTACTCACACTGGCTGTTTTACCCCAGAGACTTGCCTCAGCTGACTCGTCCCCAGCCGACTCACCGCAGGACATTTCCATGTGGGGATAAAGTCAGGAAAGGGACAAATGAATTGCAACAGGCCTTGTCTTGTATTACGTTTCAACCTTCTCAAGTAAGAAGTCTACAAGGCTGAGGTGAGTTGCAATTTTACTTGTCCCTCTCGAGTCATCCCGCCTCGAACTGTCCCGAGGCAAGTTGTCCCACGGTGGATTGGCCACAGCAAGAGGTCCCACAGTGAGTTAGCCATGACGAGTTGGCCGAGGGGATTTGGCCAGAGATGAAATCCAGCAGGTTCTGACAGGTTCTGGAGAACCGGTAAAAGAAATTTTAAGCAGTTCAGAGATCCGGTAGAAGAAATTTTGAGTAGTTCAGAGAACCGGCAAATACCACCTCTGGCTGGTCCCAGAGTGTCATGGGAATGGAGATTTTGCAATATCCTTCCCCCAGGGTGGGAATGGGGATTTTGCAGTATCCTTCCCCTGGAGTGGGGCGGGAATGGAGATTTTGCAATATCCTTCTTCCAGGAGTGGGGAAGGAATGGGGATTTTGTAGTATCCTTCCCCTGGAGTGGGGTGGGAATGGAGTTTTTGCAGTATCCTTCCCCTGCCATGCCCAGCAAGCCACACCACGCCCACCATGTCACGCCCACAGAACCAGTAGTAAAAAAATTTAGATTTCACCACTGGATTTGGCTGAGGTAAGATAGCTGGGGCGAGTCAATGGAGGCGAGTTGGCTGCG
Organism: Coluber constrictor foxii; assembly: GCA_038048745.1. Classification (NCBI taxonomy): domain Eukaryota; kingdom Metazoa; phylum Chordata; class Lepidosauria; order Squamata; family Colubridae; genus Coluber; species Coluber constrictor. Next base: position 3,879,218 of record CM075967.1, on the reverse strand, counting down.
GTGAGTTGTCCCATTCCAATGGGAAAATGTCTACAAAGTCTCTAGAAGTTGATCTGAACTTGGTTGGGGAGACGGAGACATTAAAGGAGAGAGGAAGGTGCATCTTCCCAACCAAGAACACGAAAATACCATATTATATCATATCTCAAAGTTTTGAACTAGCGTGATAAGAAGCTACAGGATCTAAAGAAGGATTTGACTAACAGCGAAGCAAATTATAAGACTCAGCAGCATCGGATTGCGAGGGGAAAAAACGGCTTAGTAAGACTAATGTATAATGGGGTTTCTTTGATTTTTAGCTTAGTTGTTACACAAAATCATAATCGTGGACTTGGAAGGAAATTTAGAAGCCTAACCCAACCCCCCTGCGCAAGACAGAATGCATTGCAGGCAGCTCTCAACTTGCAACAGGTTCGTTTAGTGACCGTTTGAAGTTACAACGGCACTGAAAAAAGTGACTTATGACCATTTTTCACACTTATGACTGTTATAGCATTCCCCTCACGGTCACGTGATTTATATTCGGGGGCTTGACAACTGACTCATATTTATGACCGTTGCAGTGTCCTGACAAGCAAAGTTACTATGTCTGAAATTATATAAGGTCTCCTGCTTGAGGAAAGGGGGTTGAGCTAGATGACCTCCAAGGTCCCTTCCAATTCTGCTTTCTGCAGTGTCCTGGGATCATGTGATCCCCTTCTGCAACTTTCTGACAAACCAAGTCGATGGGGAAACCAGGTTCCCTTAACGACAGGGTAACGTATTTAACAATCGCAGTGATTCGCTTAACAAATGTGGCAAGGAGAGTCGTAAAATGGGGCAAAACTTACCCAGGGGTGAAATCCAGCAGGTTCTGACAGGTTCTGGAGAACTGGTAGTGGAAATTTTGAGTAGTTTGGCGAACCGGCAAATACCACCTCTGTCTGGCCCCAGGAGTGAAGAGGGAATGGATTTTGCAGTATCCTTCCCCTGAAGTGCATTGCCCTATAGCATCGTTTTGAGGGTAGGAGTTGAAACGATGTTCGTTCATTAATTTCACCATTTCTGCAAGGCTTTTAATAGGAGTTGAGAGGATGCGAACATATGTGCCGTTTCCCTGCCTCCCCCCACCCCCATCTGAGCAAGCTGGGTGCTTCATATGTTCTAGAATAGCCTTGCGCTCTCAACTGAGGTGAAGAGCAATGAGGCGTAGTCACCTTTTCACGTGCCCATTACTGTCAACCAGACCAGTGGTTCAGGAAGACAGGACAAAATGCTTTGTCAGTCAAGAGGTTAACCAGGCATATCTGCCTCCCCCTTTGCTGGGGGTTTCCTGACCAGGGATTTGGCAATAACTAGGGCCAAAGAGCTACAGCTCTGGGAGTCTGTGGAATTTGAAGCAGGTGCAATTATTACTTTCTTCTTCTTCTTTTTTTTTACTGCTGCCCGGAGGAGGCCTTAATTGTATTTATTATGATGACGATGATTATGATACACTTTCCCCAAAAGAACCCTCGGCAAAAAAATCTTACCCTGAATATTAAAGGGTGAGCGTATCCCGTGAAAGCTTAAGGGAAAGATTCCGTATTTTTTTCTTCCGAGCCTGCCCTTGGGGATCATCTCTGCTGCGGGATCTCTAAGGATCCTTTGGAGAGATTTGGGGAGGTGCAAAATATTTGGATTCCTGCCCTACAGCAGATGGTTGCGTCCTTCAAGGAGTAAGATTTGGGGAACAAGAATGGTCTTAATTATCCCCTGCCAGGGCAGGATGGTCATTATTAAGAAGACTTGATTGAATCCTAAATGTTGCCTTGCTCATAAAGAGGAGGAGGAGGAGGAGGAGGAGGAGGAGAAGGAGGGGAAGGGGGAGGAGGAGGAGGTTGTTATTATTTATTTATTTATTTATTTATTTTAGGAAATTTATATTGCTAACTATGTGCACATGGTGACTCAAGGCGATGTACAGGAATGTAAAAACCTCATATATAAAACAATAAAACTAATAAAAGAGAATAATCATATAATCTATCTATCTATCTATCTATCTATCTATCTATCTATCTATCTATCTATCTATCTATCTAAATGGCTGTGTGTGTGTGTGTGTGTGTTTGTATATGTTCCAGCATAACTGTGGAACACCTCGAGCAATTTTGGTTGAACTTGGTACACAGATGACTTACTCTCTGGAAAGAAATACTGTAGGGTAAGACACTCCTACCACCCCTTGGGGGGGGGGGTTGTTTTGTTAAGATATAGCCTGTTGTGCCTTAAAATGGCTTCTACTGTACTGCCTTAAAATGGATTCTACTGTACAGCACAGTGGAGTTGCCATGGTAACGGCTTCACAGTACTCCACAAGGGGGCTTCCTCTGGTAAGGGGGAAAATCCAACTTTAGAAATTATATTTGGTCCAGACATTTTCAACAAGGCTTGCACCACCACGAGACTGACACGACATACTTCACGCAGATTACATACGAGAAAAGAACTACAACATCGAACATCTTAGTGCATATATCGTGGACAAGAAGCCACTTCTAAATCAAGACCAGAAAAAAAAGCATACCACATGGTTATGGATCAGCTAGCAAAACAACAAGGGGATATCATTTCACCATTTGACGCTTCTGGGGGCACAAGGAAAACATTTTTAACTAATGTAATTCTCACCAAAATCAGGGCTCAGGCTGAAGTTGCTCTTCCTGTCTAATACAGCATTGGAATAAATAAATAAATACCCAGGTAATGCCAGGTTATCAGCTAGTAAATTAATAAAGTAATATAATAACCCCCACCCCGGAAACAACACATCACATGAGCCATTTAATTATTTTTGTTGTTTTATATATACACTCAGGCCAGGGGTGAAATGCTCCTGGTTCAGACCGGATCGCCTGATCCAGTAGCGATGGCGGTGGGTGGTTTGGAGAACCGGTAGCAAAAATCCCTGCAGCCCCCCACCCCATGCCCAGATGAGCTGCACAATCATCAGAGGCTTTTTTTTTTTACTTTTGAACGCATTTTTTCTACAACCTCTTCCAATGAAAAAAATGCGTTTAAAAGTAAAAAAAAAAGCCTCTGATGATCACGCGGCTCAGCTGGGATCGTCAGAGGCTTTTCAAAGCATTTTTTCCTGCAACCTCTTGGCTGAAGAGGTGGTTAAAAAAATGCTTTGAAAAGTCTCTGACGATCCCAGCTGAGTTGCCTGATCGGCAGAGAGGCTTTTCAAAGCATTTTTTTTTAAAAGCCTCTTTGACGATCCCAGCTGAGTTGCCTGATCGGCAGAGAGGCTTTTCAAAGCATTAGGAAAAAATGCTTTGAAAAGTTAAAAAAAAAAAGTTGGCTAAGCCCACCCAGTCACATTAAACCTCCCCAAGCCACGCCTTCAGAACCGGTAGTAACAAATTTTACATTTCACCCCTGACTCAGGCATATATAACTTCCCCCATTGGATGGCTTCAGATACAATGGGATTGTATCCTCCAGAATTCCCAGCTCGGTGGATTTCAAGTGGAGGAAGGGAGTCTTAAATGAAAAGGAACTGAAGGATTAGCTTCAAAGAGAGTAGGGTGGGAAGGGGTTAGTGCTATAAATCAGAGTTGGGTTTGGGAAAATGGAGAAAAGCTTTCCCTGCCATCATCAATGTCATCTCAAGGCATCTCCCACAAGAATCCAAAACCCAACTTAGGTTGCAAGTATTTTTGAACAAAGAGGTGGAAGAATTGGCCCTCTTCACAAGAATTCCAGTCACCTCCCTGTTAGAAAGAGGGAAATTATCCGTTGAGTCTAGGAAGATCTTCATTAAAAATACATTTAGTTCTGGAGCCCGAGAAAAGAGAGACCTGTGTAATACATGAAAGATTAGCTCCAGATTGCTGATTGGACTCTTTCACTTCATTATGGTAATTAGGCTTGTAAGGCTGTTGTGCTGACATTGACACTTTCCGGGCGTAATTTGCCTTTCTATCAGATTTAAGATGGCTGCCTCCTCCTTCAAGTCCTCAGCTGTCAACTGAGCTGCATAGCTCCTTCAGCTTCCTCTTCCACCCCATTGCCTCTGGGCCCAGCTTCATGAATATGGATCATGGATCATCTAGGCAAGAAAAACAAAATGCACAGGTACAGTATAGGTGGTACCTCGCTCAATAGTAGTAACTGGGAGAGGGATCTTGGAGTCCTAGTGGACAACCATTGAAATAGGAGCCAGCCGTGTGCAGCAGCTGCCAAAAAAAGCCAACACAGTTCTAGGCTGCATAAACAAAGGGATAGAATCAAGATCACGTGAAGTGTTAATACCACTTTATAATGCCTTGGTAAAGCCACACTTGGAATACAGCATCCAGTTTGGGTTGCTACGATGTAAAAACAATGTGGAGACTCTAGAAAGAGTGCAGAGAAGAGCAACAAAGATGATTAGGGGACTGGAGGCTAAAACATATGAAGGATGGTTGCAGGAATTGGGTATGTCTAGTTTAATGAAAAGAAGGACCAGGGGAGACATGATAGCAGTCTTCCAATATCTCAGGGGCTGCCACAAAGAAGAGGGAGTCAAGCTATTCTCCAAAGCACCTGAGGGCAGGACAAGAAGCAATGGATGGAAACTCATCAAGGAGAGAAGCAACTTAGAACTAAGGAGAAATTTCTGACAGTTAGAAGAATTAATCAGTGGAACAACTTGCCTCCAGAAGTTGTGAATGCTCCAACACTTGAAGTTTTTAAGAAGATGTTGGATAACCATTTGTCTGAAGTGGTGTAGGGTTTCCTGCCTAAGCAGGGGGTTGGACTAGAAGACCTCCAAGCACTGGTGGGTTGCTCCCGGTTTGCACCAGTTCTATAGAACCAGTAGTAAAACCGGTGGGAGGCTCTGCGCATCGACCCCGACGTCATCAGAATGCTTCTGCCCATGTGCAGAAGAGCGTGTGCATTCTCAAGCTGCCCCACTGTGAACCGGTAGTAAAGGTAAGTAGAACCCACCCCTGCCTCCAAGGTCTCTTTCAACTCTGTTATTATATATACCCTGTTTTCCCCAAAATAAGACATCCCCTGATAATAAGCCCAATTGGGCTTTTGAGTGCATGGCAATAAGGCCAAGTGCTTATTTCAGGGTTCAAAATGAAACAATATTAGACAGGGTCTTATTTTCGGGGAAACACGGATATATAAAGTCCTACATGTTCTGTCCGTATCCCTCTCCCATCTGTCCCCTTCCCCTCGTCCCCTTGGCCAAGCTCATCCCAAATCTACATGGAGGTAAGTAATGGTAATTACAAGATACAAGTGGATATTATAGCTCTCCATCTGATTGTCAGAAGAAGGAAAAAAAAAACAAATAGAAAGGGGATTTAATCAGCCAATTATAAAAGCAGAGAATAAACAAGAGAATTTGTATGCTCTTGACACTTATCTCTGGCTACCCCGCTACACACACACACACACACACACACACACACACACACACACACACACACGTTCCTGAATGTGGAGGTGGATTGCAAGAGGCTGATGGGATTCCTCTTAACAGAGAAATGTCCCCAGAGGCTGTTCACCATATGTATAGTAAGCCATCTAGAGACAGTTAGATGAGATGGGAGTTGTAGAATTGTGATGAATAAATGAATAGGCCTGAACCATCGGAGAGACGCATTCAGCTGAGCAGGGCCTTGTTGGCCACTGGGAGCATATCAGCAAGCTCAGTAATAAACCAATGCAGAAGTCTTCATGAATAAATGATACTAGCTTAAACCCAGGTATTGCAACAGGGAAGAGTTGAATTTGCTGCTCCTTCCATTGTGCCGGGTGGAAGGGGACCCCATTACACCAGCTCAGTGTGTAGTGATGATCAGAGGGATTTAGGATTCAATAGATGGAAATGTGCTGCATTTTTCCTTCCCTTCCCTTCCCTTCCCTTCCCTTCCCTTCCCTTTCCTTTCCTCTCTTTTCTCCCTTTCCTTTCCTTTCCTCTCCTCCCTCTTTCCTTTCCTCATTCTTCTCTTCCTTTCCTTTCCCCCTCTTTTCTTCCTTTCCTTTCCTTTCCTTTACTTCCCTCCTCTCCCTCTTTCCTTTCCTCCTTCTTTTCTTCCTTTCCTTCCTTCCCTCCCTCTTTTTTCCTTTCCTTCCCTTCCCTTCCTTTCCTCCTTTTCTTCCTTTCCCTCCCTCCCTCTTTTCTTCTTTTCCTTTCCTTCTTCTTTTCTTCCTCCCCCTCCCTTCCTTTCCTGTCCTCCCTCTTTTCTTCCTTTCCTTTCCTTTCCTCCCCTCCCCCTCCCTCTTTCCTTTCCCCCCTCTTTTCTTCCTTTCCTCCCTCTTTTCTTCCTTTTCTTCCCTTTCCTCCTTCCCTTTCTCTTTCCCATTCCTGCCTTTAACTTTTCGTTTTTCTTTTTCCTCTCTGCCAACGATGCCATTGAACGCCTGGAGTCTGTTCAGGTATGTAGAGGCTTTCCGAATCAAAGCAGAATGCAAATTTTTTCAATTCCGCTTCTAATCCTCCCTGAGCATATATAAATGCAGCTATTTCCATCCCGCTTCCCTCCTTCCTCTTTATTCCTCCATCTACCGTATCTCCGAATCCCCCTGGCAAATTCCTTAATTACCTGCCCATTAGGTTCTCTCACTTCCCAGCTGAACATTTTATCCTTTCTCTGATTAGTGTGGAGAATTAACTTTTTGCTAAGCAAAAGACCAAAAGGGGGGGGGGAAGTATACATGTAATTCTCCAAGCATCATTGAGGAGAACAAGACATTTCCTGTTAAACTCAAAAGTTCCTCTGTTAACTCCAGTTGTGGGAAGAGCTTGATTAACAAGGAAAAATAGAAGGACCCAGAGATGTAAATACAGCCAGATCAGCATCTTTTAGGTATCCAGATGTTATACAACACTGCCTTTAATTTGCAGATGACACTAGGAAATCAGTTCCAGCTAACCTTAGATTTCTTTTCCTTCAAAATCTAAAGCAAAACAATCCCAAGTTACTCAGTACTCCTCCGAAATCACACAGGCAGAGGTTTTGAACAGAGACAGGAGCTGTTCTCTCACACTTGAATATCCAAGGCACGAGCAATTTTGGGCTATATCATAAAAGGGAAACTTTGGATGGTAGCTTACATATGGGGCCTAGGACAACGCAAAGGTCTTTAAAAATCTTTAGGCAAGTCATAGACTAGACTAGACTAGACTAGACTAGACTAGACTAGACTAGACTAGGGCAGGGCAGGGCAGGGCAGGGCAGGGCAGGGCAGGGCAGCGGAGAGGAGAGGAGAGGAGAGGAGAGGAGAGGAGAAGGGAAGGGAAGGGAAGGGAAGGGAAGGGAAGGGAAGGGAAGGGAAGAGAAGAGAAGAGAAGAGAAGAGAAGAGAAGAGAAGAGAAGAGAAGAGAAGAGAAGAGAAGAGAAGAGAAGAGAAGAGAAGAGAAGAGAAGAGAAGAGATGGAAGGGACCTTGGAGGTCTTCTAGTCCAACCCCCTGCTTAGGCAGGAAACCTTACACCCCTTCAGACAAATGGTTATCCAACATCTTCTTAAAAACTTCCAGTGTTGGAGCATTCACAACTTCTGGAGGCCAGTTCTTCCACTGATTAATTGTTCTCACTATCAGGAAATTTCTCCTTAGTTCTAAATTGCTTCTCTCGGTGATTAGTTTCCATCCATTGCTTCTTGTCCTGCCCTCAGGTGCTTTGGAGAATAGCTTGACTCCCTCTTCTTCGGGGCAGCCTCTGAGATATTGGAAGACTGCTATCATGTCTCCCCTAGTCCTTCTCTTCATTAAACTAGACATACCCAGTTCCTGCAACCGTCCTTCATATGTTTTAGCTTCCAGTCCCCTAATCCGCTTTGCTGCTCTTCTCTGCACTCTTTCTAGAGTCTCCACATTGTTTTTACATCGTAGCAACCCATACTGGATGCAGTATTCCAAGTGTGATCTTACCAAGGCCTTATAAAGTGGTCTTAACACTTCACGTGATCTTGATTCTATCCCTTTGTTTATGCAGCCTAGAACTGGGTTGGCTTTTTTGGCAGCTGCTGCACACAGCTGGCTTATATTTAAATGATTGTCCACTAGGACTCCAAGATCCTTCTCACAGTTACTACTACTGAGCAAGGTATCACCTATACTGTACCTGTGCATTTTGTTTTTCTTGCCTAAATGTAGAACCTTACTTTCTACAGAAACAAACACTCTGTTTTTTTTTTTAAACTGTTCTGCCTCAACTGCAGACCTTTGAAACTTTACCAAGAAAACCAAGCAGGAGACGATGAGACCCCCAACTTGCATCGAGAAGAAATGATCAGGAAAAGGTTCAGCCTACTTCCATCCGATTCAAGCAACCAGAGCAAGCAATGAATAACAAAAGTCAGTAACTTTATTGTTTAAAACGTACAGTATATTACAAGGATCTCCCTAAACTGCCTGTGTCAACCCTGAAGCTGGCCTGACCGAAGCCATCTTTGAGCTTCAGTGTTGCCAAACTGGAGCTGAGGGATAGAGATAGCTGGGGTTTTATAGCCAAAACAAAATATTTTCTCCTGGGAACCAAGGACATTCCCACAGGTGGCTGGAGAGAGAGGAGGAGTGATGTTTCCAGGCAACCAAAGCAGGAATGGGTTCTATTTACCTTTATTACCGGTTCGCAATGGGAACGCATGGGAGTGCTTGCTTCGATCACACGCTCGCAAGAACTGGACAGAACTGGGAGCAACCCACCACTGAACCAGATGGCACCTTGACTGGACTATGTGACTGATGGGAAAGGGGGAAAACATTTATTTTTAATTAGGTGAAAACCGTGGGAATTTTCAGTGTCGGTTTTCACCAGTCTGTGCCAATATGATATATCCAATAAATCTTTGAGGAATCTACCTGCCTCGCAGTACTGTTTGCTTTATGGGTGTATTACTTTGAACCCTGACATTAAACCGACTGACAGCCTGCCTGTCACTGCATTTTTGTATTTACCGGCTGAGCTTTTATATTTTTGGACTATTAGACTTACGGTATCTTGCCAAAACTCTTATCAGTAACTACTGCGCATGTCTACATTCCTTTTCTTCTTCTCTAAAACTTTTCTTTGTTTTCTGGCCAAGAAAGGTAGCCAGGAAAGCTTCCAAGATGTAACCTAATTTAGATAGTGAGATGTTCTTATTTCTTTACAAATAAATATGAGTTTTTCATTAAAATGTATTTTCGGTTTTTTTTTTTCAAAATATACACAAGGAAAATGCCACGATTCCACCTCTAATTGAGGGCAATTACCCCAGGATGGGAACGGGGCTGATTGCCGCTCTGACACTGCCTTCTTATGGAGTAACCAGACAAGATTTGGTCGTGGATCTTGGGGAGGCCAAACATATGCTGCAAGGACTCCAAGCTAGGCGCTCGCTTGACCCCTACTTCCAGTTTCTTAAATCTTCTGGCAGACAGGCCACAGAGGTATACTGAAACCCACACTCAGAGCCAAAGAGAAAGCTTTCCCAAAAAAGAAAAGGTTCCTCCTGCTTGTTACACGAGCTTTCTGTGGATCTGTGGATTTTATTGTCCAATCTGGGCAGGAGAGAGGGATTCATTAGCGTACATCACTTGAGGGCCAAATCAGATGCAACTTCGAAAGCATCTTTAGACTTGAAAAAAACAAGGTTTCCACACACATCCCTTCTTTTTTTAGGAAAAAGGAAATTGGTTTCTGGGAATGGGGGACTCATAATTTAATAATTACTAAGGCTAAATTAAGCATCGGGGTTCCAACTCTGCACGAGATAATTATCCCCAGAGGAAGCATTAGCCTTTCTTCTCGAGGAAGAAAGAAAAAAGCATATCATTGAAGCCATCCTTCCCAGATTTCCCCATCCATATCATGGAGGTTCACAGCCATGGGGGCCGATGACTGTGATGTCAAAACACAACCCAGCAAGTTCCTGGCAGCTGCTAGGTCTACCCACTGCGTTGGCACATTCCAAATAAACTCAACTCATAATATCAACCCAAGCTGTAGGAGCCTGGCCTTCTCTTGGGCTAGTATTATACTTTTCCTGACCGTAGGGAGGGCATCGGAAGTTCACGCAGCCCACTGGTAGTTGGTTTCTCCCCCATTTCCCTTACAAAAGCTGCAGACGTCGTCTGGGATAATGAAACCTTAATTTTCTGCGGCGTTTCATGCATGTCTCCAATGCTCTAAAGCGGTCTTGGCTACAGGACTGTAAGAGCAATTGGGCAAAGAGTTACAATTATGCTTGGCATGCCAGCTTTTTCTTTTTCTTTTTTCCCCCTTGTGCTGGTTCCCCCGCCCCCTCCATTTGCATTCTTTAACTTTGGGAGAGGGAAAGAATCTAAGTGGGAAATTAAGCCAAAGGTTAATGGGTCTTGCCTATTGACTGCAGACAAAAAAGTAATCTGCAGTTTGGAGACTCTCTCTCTCTCTCTCCTTCTCTCTCTCTCTCTCACTCACTTTCTGTCTGTCTTTCTCTCTTTCTTTCTCTTTCTTTCTCTCTTTCTCTTTATTTCTCTCTCTCTTTCTCACTTTCTATCTGTTTTTCTCTCTCTCTCTCTGCCTCTCTCTTTCTGTCTGTCTCTCTTTTGCTCTCTCTCTTTCTCTCTATCTGTCTCTCTCTCTTTCTGTCTCTCTCTCTCTTTCTAGCTCTCTCTCCTTCTGTCTCTATTTCGCTCTCTCTCTCTTTCTTTCTCTCTAACTCCTTCTCTCTCTCCTCTCTCGTTCTCTTTCTCTCCTTCTCCCTCTCTCTTTCTTTCTCTGTTTCTCTCTCTCTGCCTCTCTCTCTTTCTTTCTGCCTGTCTGTCTCTCTTTCGCTCTCACTCTCTCTCTTTCTTTCTCTCTCTCTTTCTATCTCTCTCTCTTTCTCTTTCTCTTTTGTTCTCTCTCTCTCTCTCTCTCTCTCTCTCTCTCTCTCTCTCTCTCTTTCTATCTGTTTCTCTCTCTCTTTCTCTCTGCCTCTCTCTCTCAAAGAAGCAGCAACTGGAATTAAGTTTCTGAGGCACGTATGGGAATCCACGTAGCAATGATCAGTAGTCAAAAGGGGAAGTGTCTGCATTTTTAAACCCACAGGTGACAAGCTATCCCCCTGTTACGCTTTCAATCACTGACAGACAAGCTCAACTATTTTCAGTCACATTAACAGAGCTGTCTCGGTCTCTCCGTGAATCTGCTTTGCTCCATCGGAGCCATCAAAAGAGGTGGCGCTGCCATCCTCTTTGGCACTCATATTTATTTTAATTGCATGCCATAAATAGACCTCTCTCCCACTTCACCTCTCCTTGTCCTGGGGAAATCAGGGAGGAGAGGGAGGGGAAAAATATTACTTTCTGGGATTGGCCAAGATTATCATTTTTGAGTTTCCCTTAAGCCTTTCAAGTCATGTCAGTTTATTTTGTCCCCCAAAACAGAGATCTTCTTCTCAAAACTGACCCAACTGCAAAATGCCTTGAACCAAGAACTCAAGATGAATGCTCTACAATCTTTTCCCTGAGTCTCTCTCTCTCTCTCTCTCTCTCTCTCTCTCTCTCTCTCTCTCTCTCTCTCTCTCTCTCTCTCTGTCCCTCTCCCTCTCCCTCTCCCCCTCTCTCTCACACACACACACAAAGAGAGAGAGAGAGAGAGAGAGAGAGCCAATCCACAGAGATTATATAATGCTTTGCTTGGAATTTGGAGTATTCCTTTCTTTTTTACTAAAAATTAATCTGTTCTTTTCTCTCTCTCTCTCCTTCCTTCCTTCCTTCCTTCCCTCCTTCCCTCCCTCCATCTCTCTCTCTCTCTCTCTCTCTCTCTCTCTCTCTCTCTCTCTCTCACACACACACACACACACACACACACACACACACACACACACACACAGAAGTTGCTCTTCTCTGCACTCTTTCTAAAGTCTCAACATCTTTTCTATAGTGTGGTGATCAAAACTGGATGCAGTATTCTAGGTGTGGCCTTACTAAGGCTCTATAGACTGATATTAGTACCTCCCTTGATCTTGATTGTACCCCTCTGTTAATGCAACTGGTGGATCCTGCACTAAACAGCTGATGAGGTTAGATGACATCTAAAGTTCCTTTCAAATCCAGGAGTCAAATTCTCTCCAGCCAAAACCAACACAATGAAACTTAACCACACAGCCTTCCTGACTGTAGGCTTTGACCTCCAAAAATTAGATAAATACAACTTTGCAGGTGTGTACCCTAAAAAGGTTGCCCTCCCTTGAAGTACAACCGAGTTCAATCTATTCAAGTCAAAGAAGGATCAAGTCAAAGAGATCATCAGTTCCTTAATGTGAGATCATATGGTCTACCTATACTAAGCTTTCTGTAGCAAATTATTCTGGGTACCATTTCACAGGTAAAATGAAATCCTTAAAATTATGACAGCAGTGAAATACAACCCCCCAAAGTATGGAATAGCAGTAGAGGTGAAATCCAGCAGGTTCTCACAGATTCTGGGGAACCATCAGTAGAAATTTTGAGTAGTTCCAAGAACCGGCAAATACCACCTCTGGCTGGCCCCAAAGTGGGGTGGGAATGGATATTTTGCAGTATCCTTCCCCAGGAGTGGGGAGGGAATGGAGATTTTGCAGTATACTTCCCCTGGAGTGGAGAGGGAATGGAGATTTTGCAATATCCTTCCTCCAGGAGTGGAGAATGGGAATGGGGATTTTGCAATATCCTTTCCCCAGGAGTGGGGTGGGAATGGAGATCCTGCAGTATCCTTCCCCTCCGAGCCACGCCCACCAAGCCACACCACGCCCACAGAACCGGTAGTAAAAAAAATTGGATTTCACCACTGAATAGCATGTCTCACTGCGGCTTATTTTTGACTAGCTGCATCAATATTTTAGTGAGAAAAAGATTAAGCCAACAGAGCTAACCTCGATAGCTCTCCAAAAATGAAGGTCATAGCTGAGATTGCCTTTCTAAGTTTATTTGCTCATAACATGCTCTCTACTGACAAAATATAGCAAGGATGCCTGCGAGCCCATCCTGTGCATGGCATTGTTATACATAATTAAAACAGTTATAGTACTGTTCTTTCCTATGAAAGCCCGTTTAGGATTCGATCTCTTTGGCAGCCAGCTGTGCTTTCCTTTCTCAAACTCCCGTATGGTGATGATTGCAATGATCAACTAATGAAGCTTCTGGGATGAGAAGCGAAATGTTTTCTTCCTCTTCCTCGAGGAAAAACAAAGCCAAGTACCCAGCGATGGGATCCGTCCGGTTTAACAACCGGTTCGGAGATCGCACGCTGCACGTGTGTGCACAATTCAACAAAAATTCACCTTCTGTGTTAGTGCTAGGGAATTAAAACAGCATAGATGCGGCAATCTGCTCTGCCATGCTATTCAGCCGTGAAGATAAAGGTAAGTAAAATGCAGGGGCATGGGTGGGGGTGGGGGCAGGGCCACCTGATCATTGGAGCTATCGGTTCTCCTGTTCTGCCCCAGCTATGGACCCAAAGAACGCAGCACACACAAGGTCTGTACAAACCTTAGTTTACTAAATTAAATCAGTCTTTTTTTCAAACAAAGGCTGTTAATTAAATTTCTTAACAGCCTATAAGAATCCAAAGGATAAATCATTGTAATCTTACTATGGTTGGTAGAAAACTCAGAAGCAATTTGCAGGAAGCTGATAAGAGCACTAAGATCAAGACGCGAAGGAGAGTGAACGATGTTGTTCCCTGCAAATTGCCTCAGTCATCGTCCTTCTTTAAGCGGCCCTTTCTAGATCGGGACTCCTTACGCACAGTCACTCATGCCCTCATCTCTTCCCGTCTGGACTACTGTAATGCTCTCTACATGGGGTTCCCCTTGAAGTGCACACGGAGGCTCCAACTGGTCCAGAATGCAGCTGCGCGGGTGATATTGGGAGTGACATGGCGCTCACATGTGACACCACTCCTACACGAGCTGCACTGGCTTCCGGTGGTCTTCCGGGTGCGCTTCAAGGTGTTGGTTCTTACCTTCAAACTCCTCCATGGCTTAGGACCTGGGTATCTACGAGACCACCTTCTGCAACCGATAACCTCCCACCAACCAGTACGCTCCCACAGGGTAGGCCTTCTCAGGGTGCCATCACTAAAGCAATGCCGACTAGTGGTTCCCAGAGAAAGAGCCTTTTCTGTTGGGGCACCTACCCTTTGGAACAGGTTACCCCCAGGGATACGAATGATCCCAGATCTTCGTACTTTCCGTCGTGCAGTTAAGACCTTTCTTTTTCACCAAGCCGGTCTGGCATAAATCTTTTCTAATTTTTTAAATCTTATGCTGAAGTTTCTTTACTGTTGAGCCAAACTGGCTTAATTATTTATATTCATATGTATGTCATTTTAACTGTTCACCGCCCTGAGTCCTTCGGGAGAAGGGCGGTATAGAAATTGAATAAATAAATAAATAAATAAATAAATAAATAAATAAATAAATAAATAAATAAATAAATAAATAAATAAATAAATAAATAAATAAATAAATAAATAAATAAATAAATAAATAAATAAATAAATAAATAAATAAATAAATAAATAGGCTAAAGGAGTGGCCAATTAGCCCCAAGTCTCATTCTCGAGGAGACCTCCTCCTGAGGAGCCACTCCTGCCTTTTGGCAGCTCTGTACGCCCGTGCATCGAGAAGAGGCTCCTCCTCTTCGTCCTCTTCACTTAAGGGAGCTTCTGGAGGTTCTGACGACCTGGTTGAATCCCCATCTCTGGCACCACATCTTCTCCAGCCTCCTCATTGTCCGACTTGAGTGCCAGCTGCACAGGCTGCTGGCACAGCACCACACCAGCCTCCTCGCTGTCAGAATCAGCTACTAGCTGCACAGGCCGCTGATGGGCCACAACATCTCATGAACCGGTCTGAACTGGTAGAATCCCACCCCTGCAAGTACCCTTTTGAAAAAGCACCTTTGAGACAACTATAACCTGGATGATTTTATCATAACTGGATATCTGCCTCCTGATCCTAGACCTTGTAGGGCCATGTCTATCCTTCCCTTCAAGGATTGCTGTCATTTCTTGTTTCCCAAGGTTTCAACGTTTGTTCTTTTAA
Organism: Coluber constrictor foxii; assembly: GCA_038048745.1. NCBI lineage: Eukaryota > Metazoa > Chordata > Lepidosauria > Squamata > Colubridae > Coluber > Coluber constrictor. The sequence continues at coordinate 3,864,211 of CM075967.1, read as the reverse complement.
AAACAGCGTTTCTGAAACGGATGGTGGAACTCTGAAACTCTGCTTCCAAATCCTTAGTGCCAATTTTCTTGCCATCCTTATTTCCGTCTCCCACATTGCTGTGAATAAAATACCGAACTCCTCGGGGAGATAGTAATGGGTGCAGAATTATATATATTTAATTACCCCGAGCAAATGTTTTGAGCAAAGACAAGTGGCACAGTTTGCATATCTTTATTCTGGGATCCCACATAAGCAGGATACTCACTGCCAAGGCTCCCTACCCCCACAGCAAAAAATCCTCCTGCCTTATAATGCGGAGTCCACGGCGTTGCTAGATCAATTCATTTGGAGCCTGTCCCTGAAATGATAGTAATAACAATAAAGGCTTAGGTGTAGTGATACTAATGTTACACTGCATGGGCTACTCTGAAGTTCATTCAGCTGCTCACAAATATTGCCATGAAAAGGGCACTCTGCAGCCCTCCAGCAAAGTCAAAATATCTTTTGGAACACTCCTGATAATGGCTGTGAGAATAACCTCGGGAGACAGGAGGAAGAGCTGCAGTGTACACAACAGTCTGGTAAGAGAAATCTGACTCCAAAGAAGAGATGGAGTAGGGAAAAGCATCTTACAGAAGATCCTCCCTGTCAGGGTTTCAACAGATGCCCTAATTAAATAATGAGCCTAGAGCCAAGCTTCAAAAGAAATCCAGTTATTTAATAGGAGCTTCATGTCGTTAGGTTCCAAGTGAAACCAACTCTGACCCCACATAATTTATGCCCCAATCATGACCCTGTTTTCCCCCTCACGCTAGGGTGTGTCATCAATCATTTTCGCCAATAGAGCAATTTCGCAGGTTGTAAAGATCACTCCCCTCCAGCTGCTGTGGGTAACTCTGGGAGACAGCCTTAAGAGAGATATGTCTGGAATGTGCTCCTGTCTTAGGCTGTTGTGCGGCTTCGTCGGTTTCCCCTCCCCATTGCCTATGGCAACTCGAGAGCAGGCCAGGGATGCTTTGCGAGTTGACACTCCCTTGTTCTCTGGAATGTAAAGGTGGGGAGGGGAGAAGCAAGAGACCCTATACCAGTGATGATTAACCTTTTCGGAACTGAGTGCCAAAAGTAGAGCACATGTGCCGGAGCACCAGAACCCGGAGGAGAGCAGCTGGTGATGGCACATGTGCCCACAGAGAAGGCTCTATGTGCCACCTCTGGCATCTGTGCCATAGGTTTGCCATCACATCCCTATACCACTTCAGACATTCCCGTCTTTTCTTAAAAACCTCCAGTATTGGGAGCACCCACAACTTCTGCAGTCAATTTATGGATTAATTGTTTTGTCTGAAAATTTCTCCTTAATTCTAGGTTGGTTCTCTCCTGGATTAGTTTCCATCGTGATCTGCAAGTAGTTTGATAAACCCCAAAGCTGGAAAGCGGACACGGGAATCTAAAAATTGTGTATACATTTGAGTTTGGCACAAACCCTGGCAGGCTGCTAACAGCTTACAGTATTCAGCTTTTAACTCAGAAAGACTAAAAGTCTACATGTGCTTCTCGAGGAGAAATATCTGATTGTATATTGGGGGGGGGGGGGGGGAAGGAAAAGAGATAAAAAGAAGTAATGAATTGCCTTGGAATGGACAATAGGAAGTCCTTTTACATTCCCAAGCACTCTCTGGAGGCGTTTTAGTAGGGCCAAATGATTTTTCATTAGCAGAAGAATTCTCTTTGTGGCATCATTTGCAAAGAAATATTCTAGGGCTTGTGCCAAAAGTCTACTTTCAAATAAAAAAAAGAAAAGTAAAAAGAAACCAATGCTGAAATTCCATTTCTCATTCATTCCCTACTTATCCTGGCAGCTCTTATTTGCATGATATTGATTTCATTTCTGAACCGATAGGCATTAACTGTGCTCTTTGTGATCGCTTTCCCCTTTCTTTAAGTCAGGAACCAGATATGCTTCCCTCTCCGGAAACCTTTTATTAAATCTCCTCTGGATCCTTGGTACATCTTAACAACAACAACAACAATGGCAATGGCAACAACCCGCAGGGATTGCGTAATGCTTGGCTTGGAATTTGGAGTATTCCTCTCTTTTTTTCTAATAATTTATCTGTTCTCCCTCTCTCTCTCTGTCTCCATCTCTCTCTCTTTTCCTTTCCCTCCATCTCTCTCTCTCTCTCTCCATCATCTTCCCATCTCTCTCCCTTCCTCTCTCTCCATCTCTCTGTCTCTCTCTCTCTCTCTCCCTCATCTCCCCATCTCTCTCTCTCTCTTCCTCTCTCTTCATTTTTGTCTCTCTCCATCTCCATCTCCATCTCTTTCCCTCCATCTCTCTCTTCCTCTCTGCCCATCTCTCTCTTTCCATCTCCATCTCTCTCTCCATCTCTCTTTCTTGCTTCCTTTCCCTCCGTCTCTCTCTCTCCCCATCATCTCCCTATCTCCCTATCTCTTCCTCTCTCTCCATCTCTGTCTCTCTCTCTCCATCATCTCCCCATCTCTCTCTTTCTTCTTCTCTCTCCATCTCTCTGCCTCTCTACATCTCCATCTCTTTTTCTCTGTCTCTCTCTCTCTCTTCCTCTCTCCCCATCTCTCTCTCTCCATTTCTCTTTCCATCTCTCTCTCTGTGTCTCTCTCTGTATGTGTGTGTTTGTGTCTGTGTGTCTGTGTGTACTGATTGCAAACAATTGGACTTCTACATGTTATTTTACCTCTTTTGCCCCCATTGAAAGATCATCTATTGCAAATGATTAAATAATGTATGAATGGCTTGTTAATTGCATGTTGTACAATAATTCCAAAGTCAGAGATAATTTTGTCAATCTGAATGTGTTAATCCCTTATTTAGGGATGTTACAGAAACCTGTCACCCATTTTTTTTCAAGCAAAATATTTGTGACCTATCAAAACAGAATCTGTCATGCCACAGATGGGTGTTAATATGATTCTTAAAAATGTTTCCACATTCAGAAAATTACATAACCTTTTCCTCAAAAAAAAAAAAAAAAGAACCACTGATGGAAATAGTGTATTCAAATGCATACTTTTTGGGAAAGTGTACATAGAAAAATTGATTAGTCTAAGAAATATTGCCATAAATTGCATGTATTTGCTTATGCTGCCTGCCAAAATGCTTTTATTCATTTGATTATTGGATTAAAGACATTGATCTGGTGCAACAGGGCATATATTGGGGAGAGCTGCATTGGGAAATGCAAAAATACATAAAAATACATGAAAAGGACATGGACGTTTCCATTTCTTTTCACAGTATGATACAAAATTTTGACAAATTTGATACTGCTGAAATAAGTAGGGTGTTTTTTTTTTTACAGGAAATATCTGATAACTCCCATGGCTGGGATGTCAACGTTTCTCAATGTAACAAAGGCCTCTGTCTGAAATAGAGGGAGGGAGGGAGGGAGGGAGGAAGGAAGGAAAAGATGGGAAGGAGGGAGGGAAAGAAGGAAGAAATGAAAGATAGGAAGAAGGAAGGGAAGGAAGAAAGAAGGAAAAGATGGGAGGCAGGGAGGGAGGAAAAGATAGGAAGGAGGGAGGGAAGAAAGAATTAAGGAAGGAAAAGATGGGAGGGAGGAAAAGATGGGAGGGAGGAAGGAAGAAATGAAAGATGGGAGGGAGGGAGGAAAATATAGGAAGGAGGGAGGGAGGGAGGAAGGAAGAAAGGAAAAGATGGGAGGGAGGGAGGAAAAGATAGGAAGGAGGGAGGGAAGAAAGAATTAAGGAAGGAAAAGATGGGAGGGCGGGCGGGCGGGCGGGAGGAAGGAAGGAAGGAAGGAAGGAAGGAAGGAAGGAAGGAAGGAAGGAAAATAAATTACTTACTGCCACAGGGAAGTAGGGAACCCTTAGCTCTTGGAAGTGGATGGAAAGCAATGGAATTGGAAATGTTTTTATTTCAGCTACCTTCCAATTGTCCCTGTGTTCCATCTACTTTCATGGTTGCCAAATAACTGAAATTCAGCACTGAATGGAGGAGCTGAGAAACGGCACCTTTCCGTCTTTAGAAGGTGGGTAGAGAACAATTGGTCCAAAACTCTCGATTGTTTTTTTTCCCTCGTTTATACAGTAAATTAACGACAAGGTAGCATTTGCATGGATCTTATTAGCAGACGGCACTGTTAACCCTTATAAACCTTGTCCAACAGCCATTTAAACCTATTGCAAATGCAGACATGGCAGGCTGTTCCTATAGTCTTTGGGGAAACGGCTTTCCTTTTTTCTTGCTTCTCAAATCCAAGAGAAAACTAGGCCTGGAGGAAAAATGGAAGCTTAGAGCTTTATCTTTGCAATCACGCCAGGTTATGTCAGACTGGTGCTTGAATGAGTGCCCTCTCTCTGCCTCTTTCCTTCTCCTCCTTTCTCCTTCTTCTCCTCCTTCTCCTCCTCTTCCTCCTCCTTCTCCTAATTCTCCTCCTCCTCCCTTACTCTCCTCCTCCTCCTCCTCTTCTTTTTCTTCTCCTCTTCCTTCTCTTACTCCTCCTCCTTCTAATTATCCTCTCCTCTCCTTCTTTTTCTTTTCTTCCTTCTCTCTTCCTCCTCCTTCTAATTATCCTCTCTTTTTCTTCTTTTTCTCCTCCTCCTCTTTCTCCTCCCCCTTCCTCTTCTCCTCCACTTCCTCTTTTCTCCTTCTCCTCCTCCTTCTCCTCCTCTCCCTCTCCCTCTTCCTCTTCCTCTTCTTTCTCCTTCTAATTCTCCTCCTCCTCCCTTACTCTCCTCCTCTTCTTTTTCTTCTCCTCCTCCTCTCACTCCTTCTTCTCCTCTTCTTCTTTTTCTTCTCCTCCTCCTCTTTCTCCTCCCCCCTTTCCCTCCTCCTCCTCCTCCTCTTCCTCCTCCTCCTCCTCCTCCTCCTCCTTCTGCAATTGCTTTTAATGTGCTAGACTTTAAAAGCTTGGCCAGGACTGAGAATACAAGGAGGTTTTTAATATCAGTGCTTTCTGTCTTATCATTTGCAAGGGGGATTCGTACGTTGGCCTTAATGGAGCCTCTCTGTCTATAAATTATATGATCTGTGAAACATGGCTTATACCATCCTTGGATGCCATTACCTTGCCTGGGAAAAAAAGTCAGTTTTGCATCCTGGCTGGGTCTGCCTATCTGTCTGGGTAAATAGATCACCCAAGGAAAATGTAGGTGGCTTCAGAGGGGTCACATCTGATCCTATCCATCAGTCTTTCAAAGGATTCCATACAGGAAACCAATCACAAAAATATGAATACTGCCATTAGTGCAAGATTACAGCAATGGACTCCTGCAAGTCTGAAAGTATATAGCAGGGGTGAAATCCAACAGGTTCTGACAGGTTCTGGAGAACTGGTAGCGGAAATTTTGAGTAGTTTGGAGAATCAGCAAATGCCGCCTCTGGCTGGCCCCAGAGTGGGGAGGGAATGGAGATTTTGCAATATCCTTCCCCAGGAGTGGAGAGGGAATGGGGGTTTTGCAATATCCTTCCCCCAGGAGTGGGGTGGGAATGGGGATTTTGCAATATCCTTCCCCCAGGAGTGGGGGAGGAATGGGGGATTTTGCAATATCCTTCCCCCCAGGAGTGGGGTGGGAATGGGGATTTTGCAATATCCTTCCCCCAGGAGTGGGGAGGGAATGGGGATTTTGCAATATCCTTCCCCCAGGAGTGGGGAGGGAATGGAGATTTTGCAATATCCCCCCAGGAGTGGGGAGGGAATGGAGATTTTGCAATATACTTCCCCCAGGAGTGAGGTGGGAATGGGGATTTTGCAATATCCTTTCCCCAGGAGTGAGGAGGGAATGGGGATTTTGCAATATCCTTCCCCTGCCACCACCCACCAAGCCGTATCACGCCACCACCAAGCCACGTCCACAGAACCGGTAGTAAAAAAAAATTGGATTTCACCTCTGGTCTATTGTAAATCCTCAATTTACATTTCGCTTAGTGACAGTTCAAAATTACAACAGCATGGAAAGAAGTGACTTATGATCATTTTTCACACTTACGACGGTGGAAGCATTCCTATGACCATGTGACTAAAAATTCAGGCACCTGGCAACTGACTCACATTTATGACGGTTGCCGTATCCGGGGGTCATATGATCCCTTTTGTGACCGTCTGACAAAAGTCAAATGGGGAAACCAGCTTCACCGAACAACCATTAACAAAAAAACAACTGTAATGGCTGTTCGGTGAAGAAATGTGGCAAGGAAATGGGGCAAAGCTGACTTAACAAATGTCTCACCTAGCAACATAAATTTGGGGCTCCACGGTGTGGTAAGTCGAGGAATACCTGTATAGGGTCTCCTACTTGAGCAAGGGGTTGGACTGGAAGATTAGAAAGTCTTTGAAAGTCTGTTGTTATGTTACCTAGGAAGAACTTGGTGGGACAAAAGTAAAACCACGTTAGATGTGAGAATGACTTCCATAAGAACAATTTTAATTGTTCTCTCTCTCTGTCTCTGTCTCTGTCTTTCTTTGTATGTGTGTGTGTGTGTGTCTCTCTCTCTCTTTCTCTGTGTCTCTCTTTCTCTCTGTCGCTCTTTCTCTCTCTCTCTTTCTCACTCTTTCTGTGTCTCTGTCTGTCTCTTCTCTCTCTGTCTTTCTCTGTGTCTCTTCTCTCTCTCTCTCTCTCTTTCTCTCTCTTTATCTGTGTCTCTTTCTCTCTTTCTCACTCTCTCTGTGTCTCTGTCTATCTTTCTCTCTCTGTCTTTCTCTCTCTCTCTCTTTCTCTCTATCTGTGTCTCTCTCTCTCTCTCTTTCTCTTTCTCTGCGTCTCTCTTTCTCTCTCTCTCTGTCTCTCTGTCTCTGTCTGTCTCTCTCTCTGTGTCTTTCTCTCTCTCTCTCTCTCTTTTTCTCTCTCTCTCTCATTCTCTGTCTCTTTCTCCTTCTGTCTCTCTTTCTTTCTCTCTCTCTTTCTCTCTTGTTCTCTCTCTCTCTCTCTCTGTCTCTCTTTCTGTGTGTGTGTGTGTGTCCTGTCTGTCTGTCTCTGTCTCTGTCTCTGTCTCTCTCTTTCTCACTCTCTCTGCGTGTGTCTCTCTCTCTATCTCTTTCTCTCTGTCTCATTCTCTATCTCTGTATCTGTCTCTTTCTCCCTCCCTCTCTCTCTCTCTTTCTCTCTCTCTCTCTCTCTCTCACACACACACACACATACACACAAAGATATCCTTTGGAATACTTTTCTCCTTCACAAACTTCATCTTTGCTCCTAGCAATAAGCACTGAAACAGCTAAGAAGAGCAGCAGTGACTCAGAGACCAGAATACTCTACCAGAGGCTGATCTCTTGGGATTAGGCAGGGAGACCTGATAGGAGCATAATGCAAGTCTAAACCAACTGGAAATCCTACTGAACACCCAGGGAGGAAGAGTCACATAATCAATGGAAAAGGGCCGACAGTACTTTCTTTTTATTCTCACTCTAAAAACAGTGGGAGGAAGGCAGAAAGAACCCTTCATTGGCCATGAAAAAAGTACAAAATAAAAAGAACCGGAATAAGCCAATAATAGAAATGGCACCAGATCAAGAAATGGACAGCTTATATAAAAGCCAATGACTGTTGCAAAGATATTTGTACTTGAGGCTGCATTAATTCCAGCTGTTCTTGTAGATCTTGTAATGCCAACAGCATCCTTGACATTGGAATTTGGAGAAAGAAAGAGGCAGAAGAGCCCGGGAGGGATGAGAGAAACAGGAACTACAAGAAAGGGAAGTGAGAAAGAAGAAATACAAGGCAAGACATTAAAAAAAAAAGGAGGCCTTTGGAACATATGACCGTCATCTTATGCACCCAATGGGTTGAGAACATTGTTGTGTGGAATAAGAGGAAGAGGGGGAAAGGCAAGTTTGGCTGCCTGGAGCTCTGCATTAAAAGAAGAAAGAAAGAAAGAAAGAAAGAAAGAAAGAAAGAAAGAAAGAAAGAAAGAAAGAAAGAAAGAAGGAAGGAAGGAAGGAAGGAAGGAAGGAAGGAAGGAAGGAAGGAAGGAAGGAAGGAAGGAAGGAAGGAAGGAAGGAAGGAAGGAAGGAAGGGAGAGATACGATGTCACCTATCTCCAATCTACAACACAGTCCTTTCAACAGTTCCACACCTATTTGCACTACTCAGGTGACCCTGAGGACACAGATAAATCTCCAGGTGGCCTCAATGACTCTCTAAAAGAATGCAAACAACTGGGTTGAAGTATTGGCCCTGTTAAATGCTTTTGGACAGGCAGATGTTCAATCTAGACAGTAGACCAATAACAAGGATTTGCAAAAGTTGTGTTTAAAGCATCAGGTGGTTTAACTCTGCCACGTAATAGTAAAACATATCACAGTACAGGTAGACTTTGACTTACAATCAGTTGCCTAGTAATTGTCCAAAGTTAAGAGAGACACAAAACACAGCAGTTTTAGTTGCCAGTAAAGAATGCCCATTAGCTAAAATGGGCTCACTTAATAGCAATGATGTTTGCTGGACAACCTATGCAAATGACAGAGCTGTCTGCAAAGGATATAAATCCTTCCATTCCTCTCCATTCAGTCAGAGCTGAAGAAGCTTCTTGGATGAGAAGTGAAATGTCTTCACGGAAAACCAGAAAGTCCAGTTGCCTCTTGAAAAAAAAAACTCCTTTGGGATAACCATGATCTGGATGACTGAGAATCTCCATAGACATTTTTTTTTTAAAAAAATTGATTTATATGCCGCCCTTCTCCGAAGACTCAGGGCGGCTTACAATGTGTTAAGCAATAGCCTTCATACTTTTGTATATTTATACAAAGTCAGCTTATTGCCCCCACAAACTGGGTCCTCAATTGACCTACCTTAGAAAGGATGGAAGGCTGAGTCAACCTTGAGCCTGGGGAGAATCAAACTGGTGTAATTGCAGACAGCTGGATGTTAATTACGGTGCTTTAGTCTGCAGAGCTAAACCAGGCTCCAGACATTCAATTGGAATCTGTCTTCCTGTACCTTAAATCTGTTTTTTCACATCCTGCTTCTAGGATAAAGGATGATGGCCTTGTCCTGCCTGACATCATTTCAGATACTTGAAGAATGTTTTCAGTATCGTTCCTTGAACGAGAAGCTGCCTACAGATGACGAGGATGGAGTGATGATTTGGAGGCCATGAGAATCCAGAAATTGCATCGCAAAACCTGCACGGATTTATCCAGGAACTCACCAAGAGTCAACACTGACTCGAAGGCATGCCAAAAAGTGGGGGCGGGGGAAACGCACTTCAAATCAAATCATATTTGCACTGAAGCATGCATGCATGTAGAAGAGGGGCAAGGAAATGGAACACATTGGCGCCATCAGTAACACATTCAATTCCGTTCTCCTTCTCAAACTTTAGAGTAGCTTTGGGGCTTAACAAGCTTGGTTCTGAGTAGAAGGCATAGCAGCATTAAGGTTTTCCTTTTCTTTTTTTTTTTCTTCTTTTTTTGGCAATATTGGTGACAATGGAGCTTAGAAAATCATCTGCAGCCTCTGGGCATAAAAACACTGAGAGATTTAAGATTTTTTTTAAAGCAATGATATTGAGGCGTCCTTTGTGGTGAGAAGCAGAATACCATGTATGGAAGGATCTAGATTAGGGGTGGATATCTTAAAAGTCCAAGGTAGCTGTCTGTTCTGACTTAGGCTTCCTTCAAAAGTATAAAGCACAATCTTAGTCCTGCAAATTACTTTCAGTTACAGTCCGCAAGGCTTGATAAACAGTCTTTCAGAGGAAGGTTATCCACACCCACCTATCTCACGTGGAACGCTTCCAGAAAGCTAATTTCCAGATGCAGGGCAAGGCCAAACTTGGCACAGAGTCACAAACAGAAGTTTCAAATCTTGAATCGGCCAGATGAATTAATTGCTTCCTGCAAAAGCTCACGTCCCGTTCACTCTTCTTTTAGGTCTTATGGGAGGGGCCAATCATCTCCAAGCCTTACTCCCAAGTCGACCCTGTTTTCTTAATTGTTCTTGTGGTCTGGCAGCTCTGCGCATGCACACACTGGGAACAGGCTCCCACTGTTCTTCTGCCTCGCTGCTATCAGAGTCCGGAGGCTGCACATAACTATCAGATGGCGTTGGCCCAGAGGTGAAATGCTCCCGGTTCGGACCAGATCAGGTGATCCGGTAGCGATGGCGGCGGGTAGTTCGGAGAACCAGTAGCAAAAATCCCTGCCCCATGCCCACCCAATCACCCGGTCCCCACTTGCCTACTTGGAAGCTTACTGCTTCTTTCAGGCTCGCTCACTTTTCCTGCCTTGCTTTGGCTGCTGCAATCCATTGCATCCGCTAGCAACTCAATCTGCCTGCCTGCCTGCCTTGTGCTTGCAATTAGGTTAGTAACTGGGAGCTTTAAAAAAAATAATTAATTGGGGTTTTTTTTAGGATATAGCAATTTAAAATTAAGGAAGTTTTAAATTTAGTTGCTTTTACCTAAAATATAAATAAAATAAAATGATAAAATAAAATATCTGCGCATCTTTCTGAGATTTGGTGTGTTTCTGTAGTGTTTCACTCTAACCACACAAATGCACAAAATCTCACAAAGCTGTATGTGGCATTTTGTGTGTGTAAAGTGTGAAAATTGGTTTTTGAGCTTTTTGTGGCTGTGTGAAGTTCCTGCTTATTGCAGGGGCCATTTTGGGTGAAGGGCAGCTGCTTTTACATTGTGTGTGAGTCAGTTGTGTCGTGTTGTGTGGTGTGTGTGTGTAAAGTGTGAAAATTGGTTTTTGAGCTTTTTGTGGCTGTGTGAGGTTCCTGCTTGTTGCAGGGGCCATTTTGGGTGAAGTGCAGCTGCTTTTACATTGTGTGTGAGTCAGTTGTGTTGTGTTGTGTTGTGTTGTGTTGTGTTTTGTGTGTGTGTATAAAGTGTGAAAATTGGTTTTTGAGGTTTTTTTGTGGCTGTGTGAGGTTCCTGCTTGTTGCAGGGGCCATTTTCGGTGAAGTACAGCTGCTTTTACATTGTATATGAGTCAGTTGCATTGTGTTGTGTGTGTAAAGTGTGAAAGTTGGTTTTTGGTACCTCATTGTTTTGTGTACTTTGTTTATTATTTTTATTATTTATTATTATTGGCCACGCCCACCCGGCCACCTGACCACCAAGCCACGCCCACAGAACCGGTAGGGAAAATTTTTAGATTTCACCCCTGCCTTGGCCCCCTCTCTACCTCCGAAGCAGAGCTCTCATCCGAGCTTTCCCCAGCCTACAGCACTGGCCCCAGGTTCTTCCCCAACCTCCTCACTGTCCGATCCTGCCACCAGCGGGCCACAATCTCCTTTATGATTTTTGAGCTCATCAACTGACAGCTAAACACTGGAGAAAAGAGGGAGCTTTCTCTTCTCCCGAGTAGACCCCTGCCCTTATTCTCTTTACATTTGCGACCCTCTAATCTCCTTTCTTCTCCCAAGTCAACCTCACCCAAAGTTATGTTTAAACTCTGGACCTAACCGGGGAAACAGAAATTAATCTCATTCACACATTAAATGCAACGTCAGCGTTCACCATGTTAAATTAGCACCGGTGGATTTTTTTTTTTTTTTTTTGACTGGGATATATTGAAATCACAATTGGGTTCAAAGAATCAATTAGGACCCAGTGTGAGAGTGAGTCAAACAACCATTTTTCAATATTGCAGCAATTCCATGCTGGGCAGTTAAAACCATTTTCATTTAGATTTAAAACCATTCAAGTGTGAGCTTTTGTATCATTCAACCCACTGACGCAAAGTAGCTACGAGGAGCAATTTATGGAGTTCTGGCTTGCGGGGATAGGAGTAACTGAAATGGCCGAAGAGCAAGCCTTGATTTTTTTAAAAAAAATAGATTTATATGCCGCCCTTCTCCGGAGACTCAGGGCGGCTTACAATGTGTTAAGCAATATACTTCATACTTTTGTATATTTTTTATACAAAGTCAGCTTATTGCCCCCACAAACTGGGTCCTCAATTGACCTACCTTAGAAAGGATGGAAGGCTGAGTCAACCTTGAGCCTCGAACTTGCAATAATTGCAGACAGCTGAATGTTAATAACAGGCTATTAGCCTGTTGAGCTATCTGAGGCTCTTTCATCTGGTATGAATCAAGATGGCTCTTCTAGGTGTAAACTGAGGCTACATTCAGTCTACTGCAGGTACTCGGCTGGCTGGATTGCCATAGCAACCATGTACCTGACTGACTTTAAGCTTCTTTAAGCTTCTCTCATTCTTCTCATCCTGTGGAACTCCAGAACCAGAATGTGACGGTCTCATGAAAACTAGCTAATGTGACAGGTTTTGGATTTTCTGCAATATAGAGCAAAGTAAAGTTCTACATTTAGGCAAGAAAAACAAAATGCACAGGTGCCGTATATGTGGTACCTTGCTCAATAGTAGTAACTGTGAGAGGGATCGTGGAGTCCTAGTGGACAACCATTTCAATAAGAGCCAGCCGTGTGCTGCAGCTGCCAAAAAAGCTAACACAGTTCTAGGCTGCATAAACAGAGGGATAGAATCAAGATCACGTGAAGTGTTAATACCACTCTATAATGCCTTGGTAAGGCCACACTTGGAATACGGCATCCAGTTTTGGTCGCCATGATATAAAAAAGATGTGGAGACTCTAGAAAGAGTGCAGAGAAGAGCAACAAAGAGGATTAGGGGACTGGAAGCTAAAACATATGAAGAACGGTTGCAGGAACTAAGCATGTCTAGTTTAATGAAAAGAAGGACTAGGGGAGACATGATAGCAGTGTTCCAATCTCTCAGGGGCTGCCCCAAAGAAGAGGGAGTCAAGCTATTCTCCAAAGCACCTGAGGGCAAGACAAGAAGCAACCGGTGGAAACTCATCAGGGAGCGAAGCAACTTAGAACTAAGGAGAAATTTCCTGACAGTTAGAACAATGGAACAACTTGCCTTCAGAAGTTGTGAATTGGAACTTCGAACATTGGAAGTTTTTAAGAAGATGTTGGATAACCATTTGTCTGAAGTGGTGTAGGGTTTCCTGCCTAAGCAGAGGGATGAACTAGAAGACCTCCAAGGTCCCTTCCAACTCTGTTATTCTATTCTATTCTATTCTATTCTATTCTATTCTATTCTATTCTATTCTATTCTATTCTATTCTATTCTATTCTATTCTATTCTATTCTATTCTATTCTATTCTATTCTATTCTATTCTATTCTACTACTCTACTCTACTCTACTCTACTCTACTCTACTCTACTCTACTCTACTCTACTCTACTCTACTCTACTCTACTCTACTCTACTCCACTCCACTCCACTCCACTCCACTCCACTCCACTCCACTCCACTCCACTCCATTCCATTCCATTCCATTCCATTCCATTCTACCCTACCTTACCCTACCTTACCCTACCTTACCCTACCTTACCCTACCCTACCCTACCCTACCCTACGCTACCCTACCCTACCCTACCCTATCCTATCCTATCTTATCTGAAGATTACAATCAAGATGCAGTAGTTAATTTCCCAATGAGAGGTCCTGGAAGAGGTTGCTTGGCTAGCATCTTCTTCTGGGTGTAATTCCAGAGGTGTTAATGGCCTTGCCGTCAAAGCTATTATTTGGCTTTTCTTTTTGGCTTGAAAGATTGTAAGAAGACACAAGCAAAGCCTCTTGACAGTGCAGCGCTGGGAAGTGTAAGGAGAATGATGGAAACAGAGGTTTTCCTACTGCCTATTTCAAGTCCGATGCTGTTTACCGACCATTGAGACAGTACTATTGTGGTCTCTCAGAGCTGGTTGTATCAAAATTTGTTGTTTTCACCTAAGCCTCTTTTATGGTTTTGCTGCATTTGTTCCACTTTTCCAGCTCTCTTTCTAAACACTTGGCACTCACTAATGTCAGCAAGCATAACTTGCTGTGGGAATTCCAGGTAAGAAGGAAGGAAAGAAGGAAGGAAGGAAGGAAGGAAGGAAGGAAGGAAGGAAGGAAGGAAGGAAGGAAGGAAGGAAGGAAGGAAGGAAGGAAGGAAGGAAAAAGGAAGGGATGAAGGAAAAGAAGGGGAGGATGAAGGGTGGGAGGAAGGAATGGAAAATGAATGGGAGGAGGAAAGAAGGAAGGAAGGAAGAGAAAGAAAGGAAGAAAGAAAGAAAGAAAGAAAGAGAAAGAAAGAAAGAAAGAAAGAAAAAGAAAGAGAGAGAGAAAGAGGAAAGGAGGGAAGGAGGAAGGAAGAAAAGAAAAAGAAAGAAAGAAAGAAAGAAAGAAAGAAAGAAAGAAAGAAAGAAAGAAAAAGAAAGAGGGAGAGAAAGGGGAAAGGAAGGAAAGAAAGAAAGAAGGAAGGAAAGGAAGGAAGGAAGAGAGAGAGAGAGAGAAAGAGGAAAGGAGGGAGGGAGGGAGGGAGAGAGGGAGGGAGGGAGAGAGGAAGAAAGAAAGAAAGAAAGAAAGAAAAGGAAGAGATGAAGGAAAAGAAGGGGAGGGGATGAAGGAAGGGAGGGAGGGAGGGAGGGAGGGAGGGAGGGAGGAAGGAAGGAAGGAAGGAAGGAAGGAAGGAAGGAAGGAAGGAAGTTCAAACAATGTTTGCTGTCACTCAAATGGAGACCTTATTCCTTCCCTCACCTCGTCCTGGATCTGCCTATGACAATTGTTACCCTTCACTTCTCTAACCCCTTCCCTTTGGTTCATTCACATGGCATCTTGTTTGACACTCTTCACCTCGGCAGCTAATAACAGGAGTTAACTTTGGGTTCAGAAGCTAAGGTGGAGCAAGACCTAGTTAGTACGCACTTAGATAGGAGTTTTTCAGGCTAAAGAATAGAATGTGAAAATTGCGTAGTTGCAGCCTTCTAGACCCACAAGTCAAGCTCAACGTAAGCATCTTTATTTTTATTTGTTGATAGTTTTCTGGGCATTATTTGAAGGCAGCATGATTTTTCCTGGGAATTTAATGCAATTACAGTGGATTCTGCTGCTTCATTGAAGTTTTATTTTGTTGTTTTAAATTTAATCTATTTCATCCCTCCTCCCTCCAATTTCAATTGATTTGAGATTGTGTTTTTCTCGTTGTTTATTACCTTGCTGTTGGTTTTAATTTTGCTGCAGGCTGTCTTGGGAACGATGGGTGAGTTTCTGCGGTATAAATCAATATTTTAATAAATAAAAATGCAATATCGGATCTGTCCGAGCATTACTTTGAAGGCACAGCCCTCTTTTGAAAATCAGATCTCACATCTCCATTCCTAAACATCTTCGTTTGGAAAACCACAGAGGTACTTCACACATTCGTCTGACCCCCAGCAGTCCATCACACAGAAATCGGTGAAAAGTATCAAGGTGGAAGTGGTAAGAACGGATGCAAAACTTCTTTCAAGGATGACTAATCTCTGGTGGTTCATTGGAATGTGCAAGGGGTCACTGAGTGATAAACGTAAGTTGGTATGAACACAAGGTTTCCAATTAAAGAGAAAAGCAAGTTGAGAACTTGGTCAAAAGTCAGAAAGTGGTGTCCTAGCTGGATTTGTCAACACTGAGGACTTTGTATCCCTTCCATCAGATCTTCTGGTGGGATGACCAATCCTGGACTTAGTCATTTTATTTCCAAAGTTTGATTAAACCAGTTTGGTCTAGTGGCTAAGATGCTGGCGAAGGAACCAAAAAATTGTGAGTTCTAGTCCCGTCTTTGGCATGAAAGATAGTTGGATGACCTTCAGCCAATCACCAGTAGACTGTGAGTTCTTCTCCTGCCTTAGGCGTGAAAGATAACTGGGTGATTTGAGGTCAATCACCAAGAGACTATGAATTCTAGGCCTGTTTTAGGCATTCACCTGCAAACTGGGAGATCTAGTACCACCTTATGTATGAAAGCCAGTTGGATGACTTTGGGCCAATCACTAAGATAATGGGAGTTCTAATTCCACCTTAGGCATGAAAGATAGCTGGGTGATTTGAGGCCAATCACCAAGAGACTATTAATTCTAGTCCTGCCTTAGGCATGAAAGCTGGCTGGGTGATTTAGAGCTATTCACCTGCAGATTGGGAGATCTAGTACCGCCTTATGAATGAAAACCAGTTGGATGACTTTGGGCCAATCACTAGGAGACTGGGAATTCTAGTCCCACTATGAAAGATAGCTGGGTGACCTAGCACTATTCACCTGCAGATTGGGAGATCTGTTTCTGCTTTAAGTATCAAAGCCAATTGGATGACTTTGGGCCAATCACTAGGAGACTGGGAGTTCTAGTTCCACCTTAGGCATGAAAGATAGCTAGGTGATTTGAGGCCAATCACCAAGAGACTATTAATTCTAGTCCTGCCTTAGGCATGAAAGCTGGCTGGATGATTTAGAGCCATTCACCTGCAGATTGGGAGATCTAGTACCGCCTTATGAATGAAAACCAGTTGGATGACTTTGGGCCAATCACTAGGAGACTGGGAATTCTAGTCCCACTTAGACATGAAAGATAGCTGGGTGACCTAGCATTATTCACCTGCAGATTGGGAGATCTGTTTCTGCTTTAAGTATCAAAGCCAATTGGATGACTTTGGGCCAATCACTAGGAGACTGGGAGTTCTAGTCTGCCGTAGGTACGAATGTCAGCTGAGTGACTTTGGGACAATCCCTCTCTCTCAGCCTAACTCACCTCCTAGAGTTGTTGTTGATAAAATAGGAGAAGGAAGGAACATTAGGCATGTTCTCCACCTTGAGTCATATAAAACAATAATAAACATGGGATAAAAATCCAGTCAATAAACACTTGGAGCTTCCCTTGATAACAATGAAGAAAATGCAGCCGGAGCAGAATTGTGCTAATTAGTATTTAACATGGTTAAACTGGCAAACATTGTAACAGGTTTTTGTTTGTTTGTTTGTTTAAAGTGTGCTAAATTTCCTGGGTAAGTATTGATCCTGTTTCCTTGTTATTTCCTTCTAGATCAAGAGAAATTAGACAGATTCTTTTTAAAGGCAAAATTAGGATGTCATCTAGTATCACAAAGCTTTTATATCTCCAATTTAGGGTACTTCCTTCCGAATCGCAACGGAAGTCCTGGTCAACCTTCCAAAATAAATGGGATTCTTGATAGACCCAGAATGATCAAACCAAACCAAGCCAAACCAAACCAACCAGCTCACAAATAAACAAAAACTTCTGGAAAATATAGTCAAGAGGATGGGCAGGCCCGCTCATATGCTTTTGCATCTCTATCGCAGCAATAAAAACAAGATTGAATTGCAAAAAGTAGCTCGGGGTCTTGTTTCGATATGTTTCAACGTTGTGCTCCACCAGGTTGGAATATTGTTAAGCAATTCCATCTGCAAAGGAGATGCGGCTGAGCTGGGGGAAAAAAAAAAAACATGTGGCCCATTCCTTTCATGTGCTTCTCTTAAGCAGCGACCGATTATAAAAATGCCGGGGAGAGTGATTTGCATTACGGGATTCCCAAATCATCTTCTTTTTCTTCCACCGACCCCTTCTCCTCCCGACGATGTGGAAAAAAAAAAAGACATTATGCAAATCGTCTCTGAGGGAGGCCTTTATGCAAAATCATTCGGTTGAACCGTTCGCTTTCATCTCAAAGCTGGCTACTCCCCTCCACCCCTATTACAACGTCCATGTTGTCTTTGGCCACCCAGGGCTTTGGCAAAGGGAAATCTTAAGCCCAGAAAATTGTCTTTAAGGGGTTCCTGAGTCATCGGGCTAGATAGAACGGATAGAAATGACCCCATTCAATTTTCCACCTGCTTGCATAGGCTAATGCGGCTCTTTGGAGAAGGAAGGAAAGGTTAAATAAAAACCTTTTAATACGCTAGATCCAATTTCAAAGGCAAGGAGCCTGGATGGGAAATTTCAGATAATAATAGCAACGGCACTTAAGATTGATGTGCAGGCAGTCCTCGGCTGACGAGCACGATTTGAGCCCAACATTTCTGTTGGTAAGCGAAACATTTGTGAAAAGTGAATTCCGCCCCACTACAACGACCTCCCTTGCCACCGTTGCTAAGTGAATCACTGCACTTGTTTAATCAGTAAAGGGAATCTGGCTTCCCCATTGACTTCGTTGGGGAGAAGGTCGCAAAAGCGGATCGCATGACCCTGGGGCATTGGCAACCGTCATAAGTATGTATCAGTTGCCTAGCATCCAAATTTTGATCACATGACCACGGGGATACAGCAATGGCTGTAAGTGTGAAAAATGGCCATAAGTCACTTTTCTCAACGTTGTTGTAACTTTGAGCGGGTCCCGCTAAAAGGATGCAAATGACCAGCTGTCTGCAAGGAGTATAAATCCTTCCATTTCCCACCATCCAGTCAGAACTGAAGAAGCTTCTTGGATGGGAAGCAAAACATCTTCAAAGAAAAAAACAGAAAGTCCAGTTGTCTCTTTAAAAAAAGCACCTTTGGGATGTGAAATAGTTGTAAATAGTAGAGTAATAGCTTGTTGTGGTCCGCCAGCAGCCTGGGGAGCTGGCAGCGGAATCAGACAGTGAAGAGGAACATGGGCCAGTCTTGGAGTCTGGAGAAGGCCCGGATGAGGGCTCTGCATCAGAGGCAGAGATTGGGCCAGGGCCATCTGGGAGTGATGAGCGGACTCCAGAGCCCCAGAGTTGGACAGCAGAGAGGCAGAGGAACAGGAGGAGCCTTTTCCTAGTGCACACATGCGCAGAGCTGCCAGAAGGCAAGAGCAGCTAAAGCAAAAGGGACAACTCGGGAGTAAGGCCAGGAGATGATTGGGCTTAAAAGAGAAACATGAGGCTTAAAAGAGAAACAAAGGCACTTGGGCCTTTTTGCAGGAAAGCAACGTTGCTAACTCTGTTTCCAGTCGGCATCTCTTGTTTGTTTCTGAATTTTGTGTGGCTTTGCCAAGTAAAGCCTTTGTCAGGGTGTCAAAGAAGATAAAGGTTGGGGATTATCCCGAAGGATTTCTCGTTTTGCAACTAATTGGGACTCAGCTGGGAATGAACGTAATTCTCAGCTGTTTCAATAAAGTAGGTTTATTTGGGACTAATTGTGTCTTGTAATGACTCAGTAAGCCTAGGTTACAACACTTCGAGCGACTAATCTCTCTCGATCAAACTGGAGAGTCTAACATCGCTATCAGAGCTTTGTTCAGTGCTTTGCAAATAATTCAGAAAGGTACTTCGTAGTGGCCAAGAGTAACAGATTAATAGAGTTGGAAGGGACCTTGTAGGTTATCTAATCCAAACCCCTGCCTAAGCAGGAGACCTTACACCATTTGTGACAAATGGCAGTCCAGTCTCTTCTTGAAAGCCTCCAGTGATGAAGCTCCCACAACTTCCGAAGGCAACTTCTGTTCCATTGGTTGATTGTTCTCACTGTCAGAAAATCCCTCCTTATTTCTAGAGTACGAACATAGGCCCTGTTTGCAACTCTTAAAGAAAGTGCATATTTTTCCCCCAAAAGGCCATACAGATACTTTGCACAGTTGTCAAATGCTCTTGGGAAAAGATATAACTGCTTGAAGAAGTTATGTGCTCTGAAGCTACTTTATGGAATCTCATCAAAGCCAGCACAAGCTTAAGATCTAACATCTGAAAGCTAGAAAGCATCTGAAAGTAAGTCCTTGACTTACACCAGTTCATTTAGTGACCAGTTCATTTAGTGACCTGAAAAGAAGTGACGTATGACCATTTTCATTTTTCTTATGATCATTGGAGCATCCCCACATTCATGTGATTTACATTCTGATGCTTGACAAATGACTCACATTTATGAAGACTGTAGCGTCCCGGGGTTATGGGATCCCCTTTTGAGACCTTCTGACAAGCAAAATCAATGGAGAAGCCAGTTTCACTTAACAACCATGTTACTTGTTTAACAGCGGCAGTGATCCACTTAACACCTGTGGCAAGAAAGGTCGTAACCATGGGGCAAGGCTCGCTTAACAAATTCCTCGCTTAGCAATATAAATTTGGGGCTCCATTACGATCGTACGTTGAGGAGTACCTGAACAATGAAGCTAAATTTCCACCTTGATTTTTCTGTGAATCTGCTCTCTTTCTAAAGTTGTCAGATTTAAAAATATATATATATTGCAGGACTATTTTGGTTCACTTCGAGTTGAAATTACCTCCCGTCTGATCAGCAAAACAACAACATATCACGAATTGCGAATTAATTGCCATCCCGATGTTTTAATTGGATGGATTTGTTCACCTATCTGGTCCCCACAGATAGTATTTATTCACATCTCGAGATGAAGTCTGGCTAGTGAAATGACTGCTTATTTTTCAGGAAGCCACGATGCCCTTTGACGGAAAGCCATAAAGGTTTACGGCAATAGAAAAACATCATTTTGAAAAGGGTATAAACATTGCAAATAAACATCCGTAGCTATGGACTATTCGGTTCCATCTTGAAATGTCCATGAGTGTGTGACACAGGCAGTGGTGAAATCCTCCCCAGTTTGCCACTGGTTCACTGCCCATGCATGCGCAGTGCGTGTCAAACGCTCACTGCACGCTGGAAAAGGAGGCTTGGGAAGGTAAGTAGAACAGCAAGGGGAGGAAACAGCTGTGCTGCATGATTTAGAGTAGGATCTCCTGCTTTCTAGTGATTTTAAATCACGCGGCACAGCTGATCGTTGAAAATACTGATTCAGACCAATCGGTAGCTTTTTTTTCCCTACCAGTTCACTGGACACAGGCAGGGGTGAAATGCTCCCAGTTCGGATCAGATCGCCCGATCTGGTAGCGATGGCAGAGGGTGGTTCGGAGAACCTTTAGCAAAAATCCCTGCACCGCAGAATCATCAGAGGCTTTTTTTTTTTTTTACTTTTAAAAGCATTTTTCCTACAACCTCTTCAGCCAAAAAAGTGCTTTTAAAAGTTAAAAAAAAAAGCCTCTGATGATCCTGCGGCTCAGCTGGGATCGTCAGAGGCTTTTAAAAGCATTTTTTTTCCCAGCAACCTCTTCGGCTGTAAAGGTTGTAGGGGAAAAAATGCTTTTAAAAGCCTCTGATGATCCCCGCTGGGTTGCTTGATCGTCAGAGGCTTCTAAAAGCATCTTTTTTCCTGCAACCTCTTCGGCTGAAAAGGTTGTAGGGGGAAAAAAATGCTTTTAAAAGCCTCTGACGATCCCCACTGGGTTGCTTGATCGTCAGAGGCTTCTAAAAGCATTTTTTTTCTGCAACCTCTTTGGCCGAAGAGATTGTAGAAAAAATGCTTTTAAAAGTAAAAAAAGTTGGCCACGCCCACCCAGTCACATTAAACCCCCCTCCCCCCTCCAAACCATGCCTACAGAACTGGTAGTAACAAATTTTAGATTTCACCCCTGGACACAGGCATATACACACACACACACAATTATATACACGCGCACCCACACATTTGTTTTTAATCATTAAGCTCACTGAATTCTTCAGGAGTTAGCCAACACCCCTTTCAAAAGGTAAATTTCTCAGCAAGGGAAGAGGTACATTTAAGACGACCATGCAAAATCCCACAAAGGAGTAAATTAGACATTTGTAAATATCAACTAAGTTTGTTTTGGGGAAAGGTTCAGCATTTTCTAGTTGTTTAGTCTGCTTTTTTAAAAAAGAAAATTTCTTTAAAGAGCTTTGCAAACACTAAATTCGATTCCCCGGTCTTTTGTACTTAGGGAAACTATATTAAGATAAACTGTTTGCTTTCCTTCTTTGAAAAGGGTGATCTTTTTGACCCAAACTTTGCATATCCAGAATAAAAGATTTAAAAGATTGAGTAGAGCTTGGGAGCAAATGTTTCTGGGAGGTTAGAGAAGAACAGAGGGGAATTGGAAGGGACCTTGGAGATCTTCCAGTTCAACACCCTTCTCAAGCAGGAAACCATATACCAGTGATGGGGAGCCTATTGCACATGTGCTGGAAGTGGCATACAGAGCCATCTCTCCGGATATGCCAGCTGTCTCCTGTTGCTCTTCCAGGTTCTGGTGTGCACATGCATGTCAGCCAGCTGGTCTTTGCCCGCACATGCATGCCAGAAACTGGAAGACCAGGTGACCAGCTTGCATGCATGTGCCCTCAATCGTTCCTAGCATTAGGCTCTTCTCCAGGGAGTCCTTCCTTCCTTCTCATTAGGTGGCCAAAGGATTTGAGTTTCCTCTTCAGGATCTGGCCTTCTAAAGAGCAGTCAGGGTTGATCTCCTCTAGGACTGACTGGTTTGATCACAGAGACAGTTTAAGCTAGTGGTTAAGGCACCAGGCTAGAAACAAGGAGAGGGTGAGTTCTAGTACCACCATAGACATGAAAGCAGACTAGGATTTTTGTCACTTGACGGATGTCTGTAGAGATTCTCAGTCTTCCACCTCATGGTTTGTCACTGCATTTTTATATTTACCAGCAGAGCTATTATTTCTGGACTGTCAGACTTACCGTAGTTTGCCAAATTTCTTATCAGCGCCTACTACGCATGTCTGCATTCCTTTGCTCTTTTTCTAGAAACTTTCCTTTGTTCTCCAGCCAGCTAAGGTCAGGCTGGGGATTCTTTGCCAACATGTAATCTAATTTAGATAGTGAGATGTCTTTATTTTCTTTACAATAAATATGAGTTTAATTAGAAGATGTATTCCGGTTTTATTGATCAAAGTATACAGAAGGATAAAAGTCACGATCCAACTCAAAATGAGGGCAATTACCCCACGCAAGGTAACGGGGCTGATTGCCGCTCTGACATGGTTGGCCAAAGGTGCTTTTTCAGGAGGCAACTGGACATTCTTGGTTTTTTTTTTCTTTTGAAAAGGTTTCTCTTCTCATCCAAGACGCTTCTTCAGCTCTGACAGAATAGTGGGGGATGGTAGGATTTATATTCCTTGCAGACAGCTGGTCATTTGCATCCTTTTAGTTCACCTGGAGGTTTATCAGTGTCCTCAAGGTCACCTGAGTGGTGCTCCTGGTTCCTGTAGCCTGCACTTCCTTCCTCTGGAAATCCATTCTTACTCCCACACCATTCCAAGAGTGTTCATCCCAAATTGGATAGCTAACGACCAGGGGTGGGTTCTACTTACCTTTACTACCGGTTCACAATGGGATCATGGGATCTGCACAATGGGCGCAGATCACCCCATGATGACATCAGGTAGATGGGCAGAGCCTCTCACCGGTTTTACTACTGGTTCTAAAGAACTGTACAGAACCAGGAGCAACCCACCACTGCTAATGTCCCTCTAAAAGGATGCAAATGACCAGCTGTCTGCAAGGAATATAAATCCTTCCATTTGTCGTGGCTCCGACTCTCGAGCCTGTATTATCAGCAGGAGAGGACTCCGAGAGTGAAGAAGAGGAGTTGGCAAAGCTTCCCTCTCCAGGACCCTCTTCTCTGGCAATGACTTTGGTGTCCTCCAAAGGCCCAGAGATAGGTCCAGGGCCAAGCACTTCCAAGCAGCCGCAGGTGGACAGTAATGATGATGATGAGTCTTGGCTGAACCCTCGACAGTGTCGCAGAGATAAGCACGCACAGCAGAGGAAGAGGCATACCAGAGATTAGGCTGAGTCACTGGACCACACCCCACAGGGTATAAAAGGGGGTGTGGTGGCCATTCAAGCTCTGTGACAAGCAAAAACTGATAGTGAACAAACCTCTCTGCGTTGCTGGACTTTTTGACTGACTTGGACTGAATCTGACTATTCTCTTATCTGCTGTGTTTTGGCTTTGATGTTCCGGACGGACGGAAAAATCCTCCCTTCGTAAGTAAAAGACTCTTGGCAGCCAGCCACTGGGTTGCTGCCAAATTCTGCTATCAGAGAAACTTTTGTCGGCTGGTTTATTTCACTCTTGACTGTCTGTGGGGGTGTGTATGTGAGACGGGGACAGAACACCATTCCCCACCATCTAGTCAGAGCTGAAGAAGATGAGAAGCGAAACATCTTCAAAAGAAAATCCAGTTGCCTCCTGAAAAAGCACCTTTGGGACACCTGATTGATGGAGACACCAGCATGGCTTTGCATCTATGCATGAATCCCATTAGATCACACACTTCATAGAAGCTTCCTATGTTATCTTAACTCCTTCAGACATGCTTTTCAGCGAGAGACAGTTTTAGCTGCACCCATCTCACATTTTGGTAGCCATCCCCTGATGCTAGAGCATAAACATAGTTAAAGAATACTTCATACATTTAAATGGGTCTCATCAAGTGATAATGGATACTGAACTGGGAAAGCCTACGAGTGTGTTTTCACTGCATCCTTAACCTACTTGCTAAATGAACCTATGTTCCGACTTTGCGTAATATACAAAAAACAACAACATGAATTAATTGGATGGACCGGTCTTGCTTGTCAAGCTGACATAACAAGTTTAACCCTAACTAAAACTTTGGAGATGATGATCAATGCAGCTGCCAGACCTTTAACGGATACGATTAAATATGTTGCATGAACAGGGTTGTCGCGTTAGAGAAGCCCACACATTTTTAGATCTCTTCTTTTTCTACAGTCACCTTGGAGGAAAGACAGGAAGCAAAAAGGCAATTGTGTACAATAACACTGTTGTAGTCTGCCAGCAGCCCGCGTAGGTAGCAGTAGAGTCGGACAATGAGGAAGCCGGGGAGGATGATCTAGGACTTTTAGTCTCTGACTTTTCATTCTCCTCAGGCTATTCTCCTCAGGCGATTCTCCCCCGACTTATCTCCTCAGCTGGCACGCCTCCAGTCATTTGCCGTAGGGAATGGGCCACTGGCCTCTTCATCCCAGACCCTTCGAAATGGCCCATTCGCAGAAAGAGGATTCGTCCTGGGTGTTCTGCCTCTGTGACAATTAGCCCCCAAGCAATTGGCTAGAGGGGGTGTAATAGAAATCCACCCAAAGGAGAGAGGTGTAAAAGGATTTGCCAAAATGCCTGACTTCCTTCCTCCCTCTCTCTCTCTCTCTCTCTCTCTCTCTCTCTCTCTCTCTCTCTCTCTCTCTCTCTCTCTCTCTCTCCTTCCTCACCACCCCCACCAATATAGGAATAGTTGGCTTACTCAGAAGTAAGTCTCATTAAATTCAATGCTAGGATTTAAATCCAACGAAAGGAGAGAGGTGTAAAAGAATTTGCCAAAATGCCTGACTTCCTTTCTTCTTTCCCCTCTCACTTTCCCCCCACCCCAACCAATACAGGGACACTGTTACTGAGTGAGCTAAAAGCCTTCCTCCCTCCCTCCCTCCTTTCCTTCAACCAGTTAGTTAACCAAGTCTGGAAGGGTCCAATAGAAGAGAAATTTTCCTTCCTTCCTGCCTGCCTGCCTGCCTGCCAGCCAGCCAGCCAGCCAGCTGATTTTCGGGCCTTCTGAGCCCACCAGAAGTAGGGAAACAGGCTATTTCCTGCCTCCGGAGGGCCGGGGTGAGGTGGGGGGAGGCCCATTTTTCTTTCTCACCTGGCTCCAGATCCTCTCTATGCATCTGGGGAGGGCGAAAACAGCCTTCCCCACCCTCTACTAGGCCCTCCGGAGGCCTGAAATGGCCCATTTCCCAACTCCTGGTAGGACAGGAAGTGATGTTTTTTGCTGTCCCCAGCCTCCAGAGACTCCTACCAGAGTCAGGTGAGAAAGAAAAACGGGCCTAACAGGACATCACGTGCCAGGAGTGGGGGGCGGGAGGGGAGGTGGGGTTGCATGTGCATGCATAGAATTATGGGTGTGGGCATGCACATGCGTGAACCTCCCCCACCCCACCCCCTTCTGGCATGCAATGGCAGATTAGCCGTCACTGCTCTAGGGTTTCCTGCTTGAGTAGGGAATTAGATTAGAAGACCCTTCCAACTCTCTTATTGTATGTTCTGTGTTCTAAATACATGCCAATTGCCAAGCATCCGAATTTTGACCACGTGACCAGGGAAATGCTGCAATGGTTGTAAGTGTGAAAAAAATGTCACGAGTCACCTTCTTCAATGCCCTTGCAACTCCAAACAGTCACTAAATGAACTGTTGTAAGTGGAGGGCTACCAGATGTACCCCATCTAACCTTCGCAGAAATCCAGATGACCACTAGGGAGTAGCAACGTTGCATAGAATAAGAAAAACAACTAACTTTTTTATGGCCGGCGTGGATGTTTTGGAAGCCTGCTATGGTGGTTTGCAGCTGCCCGCTGGGTTGTGAGGAATCGGTAATCCTAACGGTAGGATAAAATGCATTTCTGTAGGGGAGAAAAAGATCTGAAAAAACCATGGGAAGAAATGTCCATCTGGGTTCAGTTCCAAGTGGGGAGAAAGACACCGGAAACATGGAGACTGCTGGAAAAGATGGTTTAATGGTGGACAGGGCCACATGGTTTTTGAGGTCCTGGGCAAAAGGGAGCACTTGGACTGGAGAGAGGGATAAATGTATACCCTCTGTTGGGCTTTGAATTTGAGTTTGTATTCTGATTGGTTGTCAAACTCCCTATGGGGTCATGCAGGGGTAACTTTGTAGTTGTCTTTTAAGTCCCAGGCTTGGTTGAGCCTTGCTGGGTGATGCAATCTCCCCAGGTGCCATGTGGTGAGTCCTGTTGCCAGATGGGTAGAGGGCTAATCCTATCTTTGCTGGATCTTGGGTGAGGGCATTTGCTTATGAATAGAACTAGCTATCTCTTTATCTCTTAAGTGCTGACATCTGCTGTGGGCTATTGAGGAGGGTGGGTGCTATTAGGAGTGAGTTTGCTTCCTGCCTCTAAAAAAACAAGCTTCTCCATTTCTCATCTAGGGAGGTACAATATTCTGCCTTTTTAATATTTCCTAGAATATTTCATTTTCCTAAGAGAGGGGTGGGTGCTAACTTCCTACAAAACAAAAACAACTCTAAAGAAGGTTCCAAGAAGCCTCACTTCTGGAATATTCCCTCCTTAAGAACTCGCCAGTCAGTAGTGATTAGGATAGCTTTTATTGTTAACACAAAAGCTAACTATAATACTCTGCCTTTCCCGCTTCGCTGCCTTAGGACACAGCTGTTCATTTTTCAGACCGTCTGCCTCAGCTGGTCAGAAGCAGATTGAATTTTGCTGGGGCTGCTACCTTCTCACCCTGAGCAGTCTGCCCTCTCAAATGCCAGCAGGCTGGGAAGAAACGGAGACAGTCTAACTTTGGCGGCACAATTTTGTAGTGAGCACGTAAGGTGGGCTCTGAGCTTTTCTCCAGGTTATCTCAGGGAGCAGCGGTGGTATTCAGCCGGTTCGGATCAGTTCACCCGAACCGATAGCAGAAATCGTGGTTGCCCAGCTCTATGCCATCTGATTTAGGCACATTTTTGAGGCCGGGTGCATGTGAGGAACAGTGCATGTGTGGATGAGCACG
The DNA here is from genome assembly GCA_038048745.1 of Coluber constrictor foxii. NCBI lineage: Eukaryota > Metazoa > Chordata > Lepidosauria > Squamata > Colubridae > Coluber > Coluber constrictor. The sequence goes on along the minus strand of CM075967.1, from coordinate 3,837,093 downwards.
CTCACATTTGCAAACCGGTAGGGAAAGTAAGGGACGCAGTGGCTCAGTGGCTAAGATGCTGAGCTTGTCGATCAAAAGGTCGGCAGTTCAGCGGTTCGAATCCCTAGTGCCGCGTAATGGGGTGAGCTCCCGTTCCTTGTCCCAGCTTCTGCCAACCTAGCCGTTCGAAAGCATGTAAGAAATGCAAGTAGAAAAACAGGGACCACCTTTGGTGGGAAGGGAACAGCGCTCCGTGCGCCTTGGCGTTGAGTCATGCCAGCCACATGACCACGGAGACGTCTTCAGACAGCGCTGGCTCCTCGGCTTTGAAACGGAGATGAGCACCGCCCCCTAGAGTCGGCATTCATAAAAATATGTCACTGCTTTTCAACCAGTAAGAACGATCGATTGCTTCCTTGCAAGAACAGAAGCTAATTCCTAACTTAACAGATGAATGAGCGTCGTTCATCACAATTCAAGTAATACTCAATTTATAAATGAAATTGAGCCTGGAATTACGATCCTGAGTTATGCCGATCATTAAGCGGGACATTTCTGTGTCCCGCTTAATGTAAAACCGTGGCCGATTTTACATCCTTGTTTGCCGCAATCGTTAAGCAGGCATACTGGTTGTCTATGGAGATTCTTTAGTCATCCAGATCATGGTTGTCCCAAAGGTGCTTTTTTAAAGAGGCAACTGGACTTGAAGCAAAACATCTTGAAGATGTTTTGCTTCTCATCCAAGAAGCTTCTCCAGCTCTGACTGGATGGTAGGGAATGGAAGGATTTATACTCCTTGCAGACAGCTGGTCATTGGCATTGGTTGTTAAGCAAACATCATTGTTGTTAAGTGAGCCCATTTTAACTAATGGACATTCTTTACCGGCAAGTAAAACGGCAAGTAAATGCTAGTTTTTGGGTGTCTCTTAACTTTGGACAATTACTAAGCAACTGATTGCAAGTCAAGGACTACCTATATTGTGATATGTTTCACTATTATGTGGCACAGTTAAGCCACCTGATCAGGGATGGGCTGCTGGGGGTTCACGGGGGTACAAGAGAACCACTAGCTAAGATTCTGTGCAGTTTCGAGAACCCCCAAAATCCCACTTCTGGCTGGCCTTTCCCACCCCAACACCCCACACGCCCTGAGTTAGGCAGGCCACAGCTATAACAATAAATGAAATAAAAGAGCTACACTTCAGAAACAATTTAAGGATACCAAATTAAAAGCTGTGGTGGCACAGTGGTTAGAATGCAGTATTGGAGCCTAATTCTGCTGACTGCCATGGGTTCGATCCTTACCGGTTCAAGATTGACTCAGCCTTCCATTCTTCCGAGGTTGGTAAAATGAGGACCCAGAATGTTAGGGGCAAGAGGCTGACTCTGTAAATGGCTTACAGAAGGCTGTAAAGCACTGTGAAGCGGTATATAAATCTAAGTCCTTCCTTCCTTCCTTCCTTCCTTCCTTCCTTCCTTCCTTCCTTCCTTCCTTCCTTCCTTCCTTCCTTCCTTCCTCCCTCCCTCCCTCCCTCCCTCCCTCCCTCCCTCCCTCCCTGTAGTTAGAATGCCGTATTGCAGGCAATTCTGCCAATTGCCAGGAGGACCCAGATTGTTGGGGGCAATAGGCCGACTCTGTAAACTGCTTAGCGAGGGCTGTAAAGTAGTGTGAAGCGGTATATAAGTCTAAATACTATTGCCGTTCCTCCCTCCTTCCCTTTCTTCCTTCCTCCCCTCCCTCCCTCCCTCCCTCCCTCTCTTCCTTCCTTCTATGGTGGCACACTGGTTAGGATGCAGTGTTGCAGGCTAATTCTGCCCACAACCAGAAGTTCGATTCTGACTGGCTCAAGGTTGATCAGCCTTCCATCCTTCCAAGGTTGGTAAAATGAGGACCCAGAATGTTAGGGGCAAGAGGCTGACTCTGTAAATGGCTTACAGAAGGCTGTAAAGCACTGTGAAGCGGTATATAAGTCTAAGTCCTTCCTTCCTTCCTTCCTTCCTTCCTTCCTTCCTTCCTCCCTCCCTCCCTCCCTCCCTCCCTCCCCCCCTCCCTGTAGTTAGAATGCCGTATTGCAGGCAATTCTGCCAATTGCCAGGAGGACCCAGATTGTTGGGGGCAATAGGCCGACTCTGTAAACTGCTTAGCGAGGGCTGTAAAGTAGTGTGAAGCGGTATATAAGTCTAAATACTATTGCCGTTCCTCCCTCCTTCCCTTTCTTCCTTCCTCCCCTCCCTCCCTCCCTCCCTCCCTCCCTCTCTTCCTTCCTTCTATGGTGGCACACTGGTTAGGATGCAGTGTTGCAGGCTAATTCTGCCCACAACCAGAAGTTCGATTCTGACTGGCTCAAGGTTGATCAGCCTTCCATCCTTCCAAGGTTGGTAAAATGAGGACCCAGATTGTTTAGGGGCCATATGCTGACTCTGCAAACCACTTAGAGGGCTGTGAAGCGGTATATAAGTCTTAAGTGCTATTGCTAAGTGCTATCTTTTCTGTAGAGCAAGTGAATTGTTTACCCTTGTTTCAGCTCCCTTTTAGCAAAAATCAGGACTAGGACAAACACCAGCCACTCGGGCGCACTAACAGAAGATCCCTAATAAGGTTGCTAACACTTCTGCCGCTTACATTGGACCTTAAGGAGCCTCCATCAAGCGAAGCCTGGGTGAAGAGCTGTTGAATCAAGCTGATGACAGTAATGATGTACGCGGAGCAATTAGACATCTGAAATGCTATGTTATTATGGAAGAAAAGAGGAAGGAAGGAAAACAGTTGTTTGTGTGGCAAGCATAAAGTCACGCGCAAATTTTCCTCCCTGATCTCCGGATTCAAAACAAATATAATTGGATTTGGGGAAGGAGCGAGCAAGAAAGGCAGGGGAGTCAGAGAGCTTGCCAAGATGCTAAAAAAAATGGGCTTGGTAGGGGCTGTCCCGGAGGGAGACGGTTCAGTTCAAGGCAGTCACCAGTAGCCTGTGGATGGGCCACTTGAGGGCATTAAGAAGTATAAAAATGCCCTGGTGGACCGTTGCAATTAAAAATCAAGGGAGATAATGGCTTCTCAACGAGGTTAAGATCCCGATCAGCTCTTTTGAGGGTTATCATGTGTTCATCCGGGTTTTTATTTTCTGTTTTGTTTTTTTTGTTTTTTGTTTTTAAAGGCAAGCAACCAACACTGGGAAAGGATGCAAAAGAAGCCGAAATACAATCTGAAGGAGGAGAGGGAAAAAGATTCCTTGTGAATGGAGAAGAAGAGTCAGGCAGGATAAAGGAGAGCTTGGTCACCTCAGTTCAGGTACGGCTATCGCAGTGGTGGGTTGCTCCTGGTTCTGTCCGGTTCTTGCGAACTGGTAATAAAAGCGGCAGGAAGCTCCACCCACCCTCTCGGACGTCATGACGGACTATCTGCGTATGTGCAGAAGCAAGCGCGCACCCATTGCGAACCGGTAGTAAAGGTAACCCAGCCCTGGGCTATCGGTGCAGTTCATATACACAGGGCTAGGGTTTGCGGAAGACATTGTTTATGTACTTGTCTGATTTGTAACCACCTTGATAAGTAACTCGAGGTAGTGAGCATATTTAATACTCCTTATATTTTCTCCACAACAACTCTGTCAGGTGATTTGGGCTGAACAAGAGTGACAGGTCCAAAATTACCAGTGGTGAAATCCAATTTTTTTTTTTACTACCGGTTCTGTGAATGTGGTTTGGTGGGCAGGGGAAGGATTTTGCAAAATCTCCATTCTCACCCCACTCTGGGGCCAGCCAGAGGTGGTATTTTCCAGTTCTCCGAACTACTCAGATTTTCCACTACCAGTTCTCCAGAATCTGTCAGAACCTGCTGGATTTCATCCATGAAAGTTACCCACCCAGTTTTCATGCCTAAGGCAGGACTAGGACTCCCACTCTTCTGGTGATTGACCCAAAGTTACCCATCTGGCTTTCATATATAAGATGAGACTAGAACTCCCAGTCACCTGGTGATTGACCCAAAGTCACCCATCCGGCTTTTATATATAAGATTAGACTAGAACTCCCAGTCTCCTGGTGATTGACCCAAAGTCACCCATCCGGCTTTCATATATAAGATGAGACTAGAACTCCCAGTCTCCTGGTGATTGACCCAAAGTCACCCATCCGGCTTTCATATATAAGATGAGACGAGAACTCCCAGTCACCTGGTGATTGACCCAAAGTCACCCATCTGGCTTTTATATATAAGATGAGACTAGAACTCCCAGTCTCCTGGTGATTGACCCAAAGTCACCCATCCGGCTTTCATATGTAAGATGAGACTAGAACTCCCAGTCACCTGGTGATTGATCCAAAGTCACCCATCCGGCTTTCATATATATGATGAGATGAGAACTCCCAGTCACCTGGTGATTGACCCAAAGTCACCCATCTGGCTTTTATATATAAGATGAGACTAGAACTCCCAGTCTCCTGGTGATTGACCCAAAGTCACCCATCCGGCTTTCATATATAAGATGAGACGAGAACTCCCAGTCACCTGGTGATTGACCCAAAGTCATCCATCTGGCTTTTATATATAAGATGAGACTAGAACTCCCAGTCTCCTGGTGATTGATCCAAAGTCACCCAGCTGGCTTTCATGCCTGAGGCGGGACTCACAAACTCTTGCTTTCTAAGCCAGCACCTTAATCGTTACACAATACTAGAGTTGGCTCAGCATTTGGGGATTTGAATCATTGTAGAATCCAGTCACCGTCTTAGCAAGTTTGAATCTAGCCATCCCATAAACCTAGTATCTGATTTATTTTGTGGGATGATACAGATTAGGGCACCTTAGCAACTGTGCTTTATTAATCCAGCTTTGTCCTGTCTTGTGAATCCAGGAATACATACTTAAATCATTAAAAGCACATATATTATTATCAAGGCACTAACTTGATTCTGCGTAAGGACGGTTTGCCAAATGTAAGGCAAAATTTGGCACTTTCAGGTGCTTCATTTTAAAGACCCCTTTTTTAAAAACACAAAAGATATGTGAAATGAACACACTCGTCGTCTAACACAGACACACACACAAAGGGATACACAAACACAGTGTTCTACTGGATCAGAAGCCCAGAAAGTAATATATGGTAACAATCCTAAAATGGTACAGATTGAGAACTCATGTTTACCTTCATGTTCCTACACGGAGAAAAAAAATAAGTGATTTTTAAATGAATTCTTCATCTTTCTTTTTTCTTTCCATAGTGGGCATTCAGAAAAGAAAAGAATACAGCACTTTGGTCAGTACTGATCATCACCTGGTCACCTGTGACCAGGGGTGGGATTGAAAAAATTTAGCAACCGGCTCTTTGCTCCTTTGCTGGGTGAATGTGGCCATGGGGGTGTGTGCTAGTCAGCTTCCAGCACAATGGCAGGGCGGACATTTTACCCTTCCCAGGTTCCAGAGGGTTTTCTCGAGGCTTTGGGAGGTCGAAAACGGCCTCCCCCGGGCTCCAGAGGCCCTCCAGAGGCTGGAAACGACCCCATTTCCGGATTTACGGTACTTCTGGAAGGCCCATTTTTCGCCCTCCCCAGGCTCCAGAGGCTTTCCTTGAGCCTCCAGGAGGGTGAAAATGCCTTCCCTGGACTCCAGAGGCCCTCTGGAGGCTGGAAATGGGCCCATTTGCAGACTTCCGGTACTTCTGGTAGGCCCATTTTTCGTCCTCCCAGAGCCTCCATGTGGGCCCTCCACTTACCTAGCATCCAAAATGGGTTGCGTGGAGACTCCTGGGAGGGACAGGGTGGGGTGGGAGGGGTCAGCCAGTCCTTGTTGTTAACCACATTCAAATTAACATCCGGTTTGCCTGAACAGATCCGAACCGGCTGAATCCTAGACCTGCCTGTGACCATTAAGGATAAAGGAAAATGTCGTTTCACAATTAATTACAGCGCTTCCTTTGTTCATCCTCTGTAGGATGCTATCCAAAAATCAAGAGGATGACTATGATGGTGTGATTAAAGCTCCATCTGCTTTTATGCACATTTCCTAGTAAGTTAGAAAGCGAGAAGATGGGACAGAGAATTACATTTACCCGCAAACAACTGTAGAGCGGGATCATAATCTATTCGCCTATCTTAATTTGAAGCATATAGTTTAGCCTGCAGATGCCTAAAAGAGGTAAATGCTCCTTACCGGGTGAGATTAAAGGATAAGAGAACACATCTTGATAGCAGAAATATATGGACGCTTGCGTGAGCTTGAAATTAGCAACTAACTGCACTGCTGTGCCTGCTAACTTTTAAGTGTGCTTTTAAGCTCCTTGAATTAAGTAAAAAAATCCCTTGTAATAATGCAAAAAGTTATGGGCTGTGCTAAATCAAGTTCAATCAGTAGGAAGAATCCTAGTAAAATAATAAAGTCTGACAGCGCCAGAAAGGTGGCATTTACTGAAACCTTGTAGATTACTGTCTAGAACAGGGGTGTTAAACTCAAGGCTCATTGGGCTGGATCCAGCCTGTGGGGTGCTTAGATCCAGCCCACGGAGCCGGCCTGGATACAGAAAAGGACCGTCCTGCAGTCCTCTGCCAGTGAAAATGGGGTTTGGGAGGAGAAGAAGGAAGGAAGGAAGGAAGGAAGGAAGGAAGGAAGGAAGGAAGGAAGGAAGGAAGGAAGGAAGGAAGGAAGGAAGGAAGGAAGGAAGGAAGGAAGGAAGATTATAATGAGAGTGAGGGAGGGAAGTCCTACATGAGCACTTGGCCATCACAGGTGCCCCCAACACAAGTCCCATATCGCACCCAACCCTGACCTTGCCCAACCCCGGCCAGGCTCACCATGGCCACGCCCAACCCCCAGCCCTCTGAGGTCAAACACAGTCCTGATGCGGCCCTCAATGAAATTGAGTTTGACCACCAGAAGTTGACAAACGGCCCATTTCCTGCCTCCAGAGGGTCTCCGGGTGGGTGAGGAAGGCTGTTTTCACCCTCCCCAAGCTCCTAGAAAGACTCTGGAGCCTGAGAAGAGAGAAAAACAGGCCACTGTGTGCCAGGAGCGGGGGGGGGGATGGGGAACGGGAGGGTTGTGCGCACATACACGGGGGCAGAACACATATGCAACCTCCCTCCCCCACTCCTGGCACGTGATGTCAAAAAAGTTCACTATAACTGACCTATATAACATGGATGCACCATGTTATATAGGTCTTAGGGTCTGCTGACTCTCTCCCTCCACTCTGATGCTCCTCTGTTACTTATTCAACATTTCTTGGTTTTCCTCGACCTTCTCTGAAGGAAGCCCTTTTGGTCTCTCTTAGCTGCATTGATCTATCCGATGACTCGAGACCTCTCAGAAGTTCACCGATGAGGCCATTTTATTTCGTTATTTCCCCCTCAGTGGTTGTTTCGGCTTGATTTACGACCGGAGGGTTAGAAACCCAGAGAGGTCTTGTTCCTGGAAGCCCTGCAGCTGGCAGATACACGAGGCAATTAACCCCTGAGTGGGCAAAACGAAGCATGAAGCACGAAACACCGAAGGCATTCAAAGCCAACTTTCCAGAAGTTGTTTCCTTCTCTTTTGCTTTTCATCTTTCCCAACACCAGTCTTTTTCAACGAGTCCCCCCTTCTCTTTTTTTTTCTAAATAATCTTTATTGAATATTTTACATTTTTAAAACCAAAAACATAATAGAAAAAGACGAAAAAAATTGAAAAAAAATAAAAAAAGAAACACACACATACACCAAACAGTAAAATACAAAACATAAAGAACAACATTATATAATATTTTACAACTTTCTGCATCGACAATTATCTTTACTTTTGAATTCAATCTTCCTAATCATTCTCTTATTCTTGTATAACCATATTGAGCATTCTTATAAACTACATTGTTATATATACTTACATTCAGTGGTGGGATTCAGCCAGTTGGCACCACTTTGGGAGAACCGGGTTGTTAACTTTCTGAGCAATTTGGTGAATTGGTTATTGGAAGAAATAATTAGGGCAGAGAACTGGTAGTTAAATTATTTGAATCCCACCACTGCTTACATCCTATTTATTAACATAGTCAATATTTTATCCCTACCAATATTCAATTTTTAAATTGGTTTTAATCTGGGATTTTTAAATTTGGGGTTTTATATTGAGCCAAATTATTTAATATTTTTAATTTTTAAATCGTTGTTTGTCTTGTGCTTTTAATTAGGCTGTGCACCGCCCCGAGTCCTTCGGGAGAGGGGCGGTATAGAAATAATAATAATAATAATAATAATAATAATAATAATAATAATAATAATAATAATAATAATAATAATAATAATAATAATAATAATAATACCAACAACTATTATTAATACTCTTAGATTCCAATTAATCAAATTTCAATTTACATTCTTATTTCTTATTTTGATTTCTATTTTCTAGCCACGTATATAATCTATTCCACACTTCATAGTAGTCCGAATCATCTCTTACTTTAATCTCCATTGTCATTTTATCCATTTCAGCACATTCGGAGTCCTCTTTTCTCATTAGGTGGGCAAAGTATTTGAGCTTCAGCTTCAATGTATAGGGGATACCGTGCTCAATAGTAGTAACTATGAGAGGGATCTAGTGGACAACCATTTAAATATGTGCCAGCCGTGTGCTGCAGCTGCCAAAAAAAGCCAACACAGTTTTAGGCTGCATAAACAGAGGGGTAGAATCAAGATCACGTGAAGTGTTAATACCACTTTATAACGCCTTGGTAAGGCCACACTTGGAATACTGCATTCAGTTTTGGTTGCCACAATGTAAAAAAAGATGTGGAGACTCTAGAAAGAGTGCAGAGAAGAGCAACAAAGACGATTATGGGACTGGAGGCTAAAACATAAGATGAACAGTTGCAGGAAATGGGTATGTCTAGTTTAATGAAAAGAAGGACTAGGGGAGACATGATAGCAGTCTTCCAATATCTCAGAGGCTGCCCCAAAGAAGAGGGAGTCAAGCTATTCTCCAAAGCACCTGAAGGCAGGACAAGAAGCAATGGGTGGAAACGAATCAAGGAGAGAAGCAACTTAGAAATAAGGAGGAATTTCCTCACAGTTAGAACAATTAATGAGCGGAACAACTTGCTTTGAGAAGTTGTGAATGCTCCAACACTGGAAGTTTTTAAGAAGAGGTTGGATAACCATTTGTCTGAAGTGGTGTAGGGTTTTCTGCCTAAACAGGGGGTTGGACTAGAAGACCTCCAAGGTCCCTCCCAACTCTGTTCTTTTATTCCATTCAGTAACTGTCCTCCCATAGTCCTTCAGGAATTTCTTGCATACCAACCTGGTTGGAAATCAACCTTCCAGCCCTTTTGAGTTTTCTCTAACACCTAAGCACCCCAGTCTTTTTATTCCAGTAAATAAAGAACGTCCTCTCTCTAACCCTCTTGGAGTCTTCCAACACAGACTTCCCTTCTCCTAGTCCACCAGAGTATCCCAGAAACCAAAGACATCAGTGCAAATTTTTTCCCCCCCAAGTGAACCAGGAAAGGAAAAAAAAAATCAATACTTCAGCTCCAGCAATGGCTACAAGATAGATTGCTCGGTTGCAATTATTGTGTTTTCCTCCATGCATTTGCTAGCAGAGAAGAGTTGCTGATTAAAATTCAAGGTGGGGAAAGTGGCAAGGGATGTTGTGACAAGTGAGAAGGAAGGAGGGCTAGACAGACCGATCGGAAAAAAGAGAAAGAAGCAGCAAAGCTGGTAGGAAGGAGAGACTGAGTTGAAAAAAAGGGAGTCTTAGTTGAGCTACTTATCACAAAATTGCCATTCAGGGTGCAACCAGTCTCCATGGATTGGATTCACCAGCCTACTAAACAGGATTTTCTTTGATCATGCCTTCTTGAATACAGCACAATGGCTGGGATCTCATAGTTCTATAACCTTTCTATAACCGATGTTCTATAACCAATGACGAGCCTATGGCACGCGTGGCTGAAGTGGCACATGGACCCATGTTGCCTGGCACACGTGGTGTTGCCCGTTCCTCTTCTGGGTTTCTGGTGCACATGCAATGATCAGCTGGCCTTTGTGTGTGCAGCAGTGCTGGAAATGGGAAGAGCTGGTCTTCCGTTTGGGACATTTCCAAGCCGTTTTTGGGCCATTTCTCAGGCTGTTTTGGCCCCCAAATCAACCCAAAAATGGCTGAAAAACAGCCCCCAAACAGCCTCAAAACGGCCTGAAAATGTCTCAAAAATGCCCCCAAACCAGGCATTCACATGCCGGCTAGCTGGTCTTCGGATTTCCAGTGCTCCGGCAAGCACATGTGGGTATTGCATGCACATACACACACGCATTCCAGTTTGGGCACTTGGTGCCAAAAAGGTTCACCATCATTACACTATGGCTTCCCTTTCTCAAGGAAGTCCATCGAATGGGACCAAGAAAAAGGGCCTTCTCCGTGGTGGCTCCCTCCCTGGGGAACACCATCCCTGTTGAGATAAGATTGGTCCTGGCCTTGATATTCTTTCGAAAGGCCCTGAAGACATGGTTCTGCCAATGAGCCTGGGGATCCCAGGGCTGATCTGGATGTCATCCAGTGGTTGGTTTGATTATTGCTGCCAGAGGATGGGTTTTTATTGTCTTTTGTATTGGGGTGTTTCTATCAGCTACCTGAATGAATAAATAAATAAAGCTATCTTGCAAAATAAATAAGTGAAGGAGACCTTTTCATCAGAAACCAGCCCCAATATGAAGAGATGTTTGTTGCTGATGGGGGCAGCCGGAATAAGAAGTAGTTTATAAAAGTTATGCTAGAAGACAGTTATTTAACTTCAATCAAGATGAAGATGAAGAGAAGACAAAAATTTGGTTACTGAGATAGAAAATTATTTGATATGATTGTTATATTTATGAAGAGAAGATTAAAATTCGGATTATTAAGATAGAAAAATATTAGATATGATTGTTATATATTTTATTAGTATATATTAAGGGGGTCTGATTTACGTAAATAATTATTAATATTTTTTTTTTGTTGAGGGAGGTACTTGGAATGTATTTAATTTTAATCAAGATGAAGAAAAAGATCAAAAATTGAGTGCCTGATACAGAAAATTATTTGATTTGAATGTTATATATTATATTTAGGGGGATTGATTTAGGTAATTAATATTTGATTAGAGAAATGTTAACATTTTGTAGTGGGGTTAGATTAAAAGAGTAGTACTGATGGATAATTGAGTATTTGAGGTAAAATTGGTAATTGAGGTAAATATTTTTATTATTAGTCTCTTTACTATACTATTAAAAGTTTCACTGTATTTTCTTTAGTTTAATATAAGTAAGATTTTTTTTAAAAAAAATTGTAGTGGAAGTCAAGGGGGGGTGAGGGGGATTTGGGGTGTTTAAAATTGTTGCTAACTTTATGGTTAGCAAATATTTGATAGAATAATTTTACATACATTTATTATATTGTTATGGAAGCCAAGGGAGGGAAGCGAGGGGAGGGAAGGGAAGGGGGGGAGGAATAAAAAAATTGTATTGTAAAACTTTTTCAATTAAAAAAAAAAAGAAACCAGCCCCAATAATGTCAAAGGAGAAAGGAAAAAAAAAAGTGGATTGGAAAAATAAGGAGAGGAAGCAAAACATCTACACCATAATCCAAAGGTAGCTAAGGGGAAAAAAACCAGTAGGATGAGATCCAGAGTGAGATAAATAAATTAAAAAAAAAACCTCCTCAAAAGAAATTTAACTGCAAAGATTTATCTTTCAGTTAAACAAGACTGGAACACAACCAATTCGCTAAAGAGAATTTATCTTCCCCAGTTCTTTGCTACATGTCTCAGCCAGAAATTTTAGCAAATAAATAGCCTATCGAGCTGGATCATGGCCAAGTCCATACCAGCAATATGTCACAATCACATCGTGGGAATTGGTCTCTGTTAAAGGGACTGTCTTGCCTTGATGGTTAAGCTCCTTACTTCACAGCAAAAAAAGTTCATCTCGGAATCTTCTCCAAAAGCTGGGCCAACCATTGTTTTGTAGACATTATTATTCTTGATGCAGACCAATGCAGTTAATCCTCCCTGGGTAGAAAGCTACCTTCGTAGTCTGTCAAGTAAGAAGGGACGCTTAGGAATACAAATAAATTAAAATCAAGAGGGGGGGGGAACCCTCCTCTTCTTAACCAACTTTAATGGAAAGAAATATAGGTTGTCTTTTATCTTTTCCCCCCCAAGACTTACACTTGTTCGAGTAAACACATGTGGCTCTTTCACCCTATTTCTGCAGCCCCCTGTCACTCAAAATATGCATCACAACTGCCAATGTGTGACACCCACCGGAACGTGGTTTATTGAGCTTTTCAACCCCCGGTAGGCCAACCATGGATAAAACCAAGAAAAGAAAAGTTTCAGAAGAAAACAGAACATTTAATTCAACTCCATATGCTAGTTTTGTAGCACTCAAGAAATAGTCAGGCACGGGAAAGGTTTTGTGGTTCCCGGTGTTTTCTTTTCTGTGGGAAACGGGTCCAAATGGCTCTTTGAGTGCTTAAGGTTGCAGACCCCTGCAGTAAACTATATCAGAAGTTGACGGGGTGTCTTCCTGGCTTCTGCTACGGTTGCTGTTAGATTTAAACCAACCTTGCTTTCAAGAGGAAACTTCTCAGAGGGTTTCCCCAACCCATTCAGCCAATGAGAGGTCACCTCTCTCTTGCCCAACTTCAGTATATTATTTATTTATTTAGATTTATATACCGCCCTTCTCCTTGCGGACACAGGACGGTGAACAGCCAGATAAAAAACAAGGTACACAAAAGTTAAAATTTTAAAAACAACAAATATAAATTTAGCCGATAATTAAAAACAAATTAATTTAAAATGGATATCAAACTCTAAAAATTCTAAAAATTTAGCAGGGATCAGGCTAAGCCGGCAAGATGAAAAAAATATGTTTTTAAGGCCCGACGAAAAGTCCGGAGGTCAGAGATCGTTCTCAACTCTGGAGGAAGATCATTCCAGAGGGTGGGAGCTACCACAGAGAAGGCTGTCCCCTTGGGGGTCGCCAGCCAACATTGTCTGGCTGATGGCACCCTGAGGAGGCCCTCTCTGTGGGAGCGAACCGGCCGGTGGGAGGCAATTGATGGCAGGAGGCGGTCCCATAAGTACCCTAGTCCTAAGCCATGGAGCGCTATCAAGTAGAATATCAAGTAGATATCAAGTAGAAGCAGCATTCTCAAAGGTTTGTTCGGAGGTAGGCTTCACATAATTTAAGAACCAGTTCGCCCAGAATCGAAAATGTGAGTGTGTGTGTGTGCATGCTCACTTTACTTGTGTACGTGTGCCTTCCACACATGTGTGCTGCATCAAAAACATGTGACTGTATAGGACAGGATAGCTTCGCTTGCATGTATGCCTAGTGCATCTATGTGCTGCGTCAAAAACACGGCGATTGTATAAGATGGGATAGCACTGGGGCGGGTGAGCGGGCCCAGCCACTGCCCATAACTACCGGTTCTCCCGAGCTGGTCTGAACCAGTTGAATCCCACCCCTGAGTTTGTTTGCCCAAAGTCAAATGAGGACCCTTTGTAGCGTAGGGGGCTAATGCCTCCTACTAAAGGCAGCAATTAACATCCATCTGCCTGTAATTCTGCGAGTTCAATCCTAGCCAGGCTCAAGGTTGACTCAGCCTTCCAGCCTTTCTAAGGTGGGTAAATTGAGGACCCAGTTTGTGGGGGCAATAAGCTGACTTTGTATAAATATATACAAAAGTATGAAGGCTATTGCTTAATGCATTGTAAGCCGCCCTGAGTCTCCGGAGAAGGGCGGCATATAAATCAAATTTTTTTAAAAAAAATGGGAAATGAGCTTTGGAGTCATCTAGAAACATTTCTACTACCTTCTTAAGATGTACGATGTTCCGAGTAGCACAGTTTTTTTGCCGTTCCATTGCTGTTCTAGCAAGCTGCAATTTCTTGATGTATTTTATAAAATTCTTGGACATGGTACCAAAGTGCCCCGACAACAATGGGTATCACTGTTATATGTTTCATCCATAATCACCTAGTTTCAATGGCCAGGTCACGATATTTCATGATTTTTTTTCCCCCAGTTCTTTTTCTTTGACTCTGGCGTCTTCTGGTACAGCGCTATCCATAAATTGTATGCTTCAATGATATTTTTTTTTATTTTTTATTTTTATTAACTCTTTTATTCATTAAACATGAAACTCAAGTCAACTGAATATTTAAAAATGTATCACAAATGCCATTGGCTTGTGCTAACGGTTGATATGGGTTGCTGCAACATCAACCAAATATCTTCCTAAAATTTCTTTTTCTTTCTTTCTTTCTTTCTTTCTTTCTTTCTTTCTTTCTTTCTTTCTTTCTTTCTTTCTTTCTTTCTTTCTTTCTTTCTTTCTTTCTTTCTTTCTTCCTTCCTTCCTTCCTTCCTTCCTTCCTTCCTTCCTTTCTCTGTTTCCCCCAAAATAAGACCTAAACGGAAAGCCATAATGTGTATTTTGGAGCAAAAATTAATATAAGACCCAGTTTTATTTTGGGAGAAACCCGTTATAATAAATATTATTATATATTTATTTATTACTTTTGGTGTTGTTGTTATTTATTCTCACCTCCCCTACTATCTTCTTTTATTGGTACAATCATCATTATTATTATTACACTATTGTTTTGCATGTACCTAGAGAGCTTCTGTAGCAGAGACAAATTCCTCGTGTGTCTAATCACACTGGGCCAAATAAACTGTTCCAATTCTAAATACCCCCATCTAGATTAGGATTGAGGCTTTCTGAATTTCTTTCTATAGGCTTCCTATGTTCTGGTGAGTAGGCAGGTATAATCCTTATTTACAGTGGGAAACCTAGCAGTTGGTTGTTTATGTAATAAGTCTATAATGCTTGTAAGTTTTTTTGCCAAATATACAGATAGTCCTCAACTTGTGACCACAATTGAGCCCCACATCGTTTTGTTGCTAAGCAAAACATTTGTGAAATGTTTGTTTAAGAGTGAAGTGCAAGCTAAAAAATGTTATTTGTCCGGCAGCGTCACAGAAAATTATCCACGTTTTTCCTTCCGGAGAAAAGCCTCTTCAGTTCAGTTAATTGTTCTTTTGCTTCATGTTATTTGATTGAGAAGTAACAGATTTCTTTTAACAAGAACGGGCCATGCCAAACAGCTGAAATGACTCTTTTCAAAGCCAAAACATATTTCTTAATAATTTAGCTGTTCTGCTACTTTCACGGTCTGGATAAATTATTCATCCATTGTATTACAGTGTGACATTTGAGTACTACCTTGCTCGAATTCTTGTGTTGGTGTGTCGTGTGTCGTGTATTTATTTATTTATTTAAAAGGGGCAGAAAAACACATGAGGGTTTGGGCTGAGGGTGATTCATCTTTAAGGTCTATATACACTGTTTCTCAACTTTTTCATGAGTGGACTTTATCATCCCCCAGACAGTATGCTGGGAGTTGAAGCCCATACATCTTAAAGTTGCTGAGGGTGAGACACCTTGTTCTATACCAGGGATGGTGAACCTTTTTGGCACCGAGTGCCCAAAACAGAACAAGTGTGTGCATGCCCAAGTGCCAGCTGGAATTTGTGTTTCTGGCACTCCAGTGCATGTAAAGACCAGCTGGTGTGCGAGAAGAACAGCTCTCAATGGTGCACATGCCCACAGAGAGAGCTCGACATCAGTGGTGGGTTTCAAATTTTTTTACTACTGGTTCTGCGGGTGTGGCTTGGTGGGCGTGGCATGGCTTGGTGGGCGTGGCTTGGTGGGCATGGCAGGGGAAGGATACTGCAAAATCCCCATTTCCTCCCGATCAGCTGGGACTCAGGAGGCAAAGAATAGATGGGGGCGGGGCCATCTTTTTTTTTTAATTATACTTTATTAATTTTTTATAGATACAGAACGTTTTCATTTCTGTTTACATCGGATACGCAGTGTTTATACATATATACATAAAATTACTTGGTGTCACTTTTACCATTTGTTATTATTTATTTTACCATTTGTTATTATTTATTTAACACACCTTTTACTCCTGTTTTTGTTTTTCTTTCGTTCATCCATTCGTACCACCTTTCCCACACAGTATAGTAGTCTGAGTTTTCATCATTATTTAATTCATAGGTTAATTTGCTCATCTCTGCACACTCTAATACCTTCCTAAGTATAAGTTCTTCTGGTGGCAGGGTTTTTTCCTTCCAATATTGGGCATAAGCCAACCTAGCAGCTGTAGTTATATGTATCATTAAGTGGGTCTTTGTTTTTCCAAATCTCTTCTTCACCATTCCCAGGAGTTCTAGCTCCCCTGCTAGAACCTCCAAACAAGCTCAAGGGGGTGGGGCCATCTATTTACTACCGGTTCTCCAAACTACTCAAAATTTCCGCTACTGGTTCTCCAGAACTGGTCAGAACCTGCTCTGCATAGCAGTGGTTCATAGGTTCACCATCATGGGTCTATACAAATCATCATTTCTGTGGATCCTTCCATTCCCCACTATCCTGTCAGATCTGAAGAAGCTTCTTAGTTGAGAAGTGAAATGTCTTCAAAGGAAAAAAAAAAGTCCAGTTTCCTCCTGAAAAAAACACCTTTGGGACAACCAATGCATGGGCTACAGAACATCCCAACAAAACATCTGGGATATTCACCAGATCCTGGAAGGAGGAATGAACATGGAGAATTCAGTCAGTATCACAAGCCCTTCTCTGTATGACTTGAAGGTGAAAACCAGACTGTAGAAAATGAAATATTCTAGGACAGTGATAACTAACCTTTTTGCCATCATGGGCCAAAAGCGGGGGGAGCGCAGGCACGTGATGGCATGGTGGGCCCAATAGAGCTGTTTTTCAATCTCCCCAGATTCCAGAGCCTTTCTAGGAGCCTGGGGAGGGTGAAAACGGCCTTCCCCATCCCCAGAGGCCCTCTGGAGTCTGGAAACAACATGTTTCCTGACTTCTGGTGGGTCCAGAAGGCTCAAAAATCAGCTGGCTGGTGTATGCATGTATGCCAGAGCTGAGTTCATGGGCCCATTGATATGGCTCTGCATGCCACCTCTGCCACCCGTGCCATAGGTTCGCCATCACGGTTCTAGGAAATATTAAAAAGGCAGAATATAATATTTTCCCTAAAGGAGAAACATGTTTCTGAAGACAAACTCAGAGCCTCAGCTCCCTGCCTTCCCCTCTCCCCATCCCCAGATATTTTGGTGCCAACCTATCTAAGGGACAAAGGCTGGGCCAGCTTATCTACAACACAAAAGACGTGGCCCTCAGGACATGAGCCCTCACTCAAGATCCAAACCAAGACAAAGCCTTTAAGCCATAATACAAATTGCCCAAAGTGCCTTCATTACATCATCACCCAGCAAAATTCAACCAAGCTTGGGACAACCATATATCAGAATACTAGCTCAAATTCAAACCCCAACAGAGGGTGTATATATATATACCCTCTGTTGGGCTTTGAAAGATATATATATATCTTTCTCACCCATGTTCTTTTTTCCCCAGGACCTCAAACCATGTGCTCCTATCCACTGGTGAAATCCAATTTTTTTTTACTACCGGTTCTGTAGGTGTGGCTTGTTGGACGTGGTGTGGCTTAGTGGGTGTGGTTTAGTGGGTGTGGCAGGGGAAGGATACTGCAAAATCCCCGTTCTCTCTTCACTTCTGGGGGAAGTATATTGCAAAAACTCCATTCCCACCCTACTCTGGGGCCAGCCAGAGGTGGCATTTGCCGGTTCTCCGAACTACTCAAAATTTCTGCTACCAGTTCTCCAGAACCTGTCAGAACCAGATGGATTTCACCCCTGGTCCTGTCCACCATTAAAAACCATCTTTCCAATCAGCCTCCATGTTTGCAGTATCTTTCTCCCCACTTAGAACTGAACCCGGATGGACATTTCTTCTAACAAGACAAATGCAGCCTTTGAATGCCGTGCTGCCATTTGGAAGCAGAAGACAGCTGACTTTTTAAAATGCTCCAAATGTTTGTTTCTTCTAATCTTTTGCTGGTGGGGAATGAACTCTGCCACCTCCGCAGCAAAGGCAGGACATGAGAGTTAATGAAGAGGCGAAAAAGCAGGCCCGGTGAATTGCACCCACCCTTCCTGTCAATTACTGGTCTTCTTGGGCAAAGAAAACAGGAAGGGAAAAAGGTGACAATGAGCCCAACAAATAGTTAATCAATAAAATGCTCGGCCTTTTCTCTCCTAACTCTCACTTTCCTTTGTCCTTTCGCAGCACTGAGTCTCTTAGCAAAGGTGCACTAAAGACTCCATTAAGGAGGGGAAAATGACAGAGAGAGAGAGAGAGAGAAAATAATAAAGAACCATGTTGAGAAAACCCATTTATGAACAGTTGCAGGAAAGGAACAATTTTACATCTATAACAATAATAAATAAAAAAAAAAATCCACCCAGAGTCTCGAGGCACTCAGAATTAATCAAATTATTATTGCCTTCAAGGACTCTTGATCAGATGCATGGAGTACGGTATCTTCAAAAAAAAATATTCTCAGCCGGTCCAAAACAGGATTATTTTTTTTTTAATCTGACCTTCCCCATATCTGGACTACAGGTGGTATTCGGCTGGTTTGAACCAGTTTGCCTGAATAGGTAGTGGAAATCGGAGTGGGGCGAGGTGGTATTCAGGTAGTTTGGACCGGTTTGCCCGAATAGGTAGCAGAAATCGGGGGGACAAGGAGGTATTCAGCTGGTTTGGACCGGTTTGCCTGAATAGTAGCGGAAATCGGGGTGGGGCGAGATGGTATTCAGGTAGTTTGGACCGGTTTGCCCGAATAGGTAGCAGAAATTGGGGGACAAGGAAGTATTCAGCTGGTTTGGACCGGTTTGCCTGAATAGTAGCGGAAATCAGAGTGGGGCAAGGTGGTATTCAGCCGGTTTGGACTGGTTCACCCAAATAGGTAGCAGAAATCGGGGGGGAGGGGGGGCAAGATGGTATTCAGCCAGTTTGGATCGCTTTGTCCAAACATGTAGCTGAAACCGAGGTGGGACAAGGTAGTATTCAGCTGGTTTGGACCGGTTTGCCTGAATAGTAGCAGAAATCAGAGTGGGGCAAGGTGGTATTCAGCCGGTTTGGACTGGTTCACCCAAATAGGTAGCAGAAATCGGGGGGGAGGGGGGGCAAGATGGTATTCAGCCAGGTTGGATCGCTTTGTCCAAAGATGTAACTGAAACCGAGGTGGGACAAGGTAGTATTCAGCTGGTTTGGACCAGTTTGCCTGAATAGTAGCAGAAATCAGAGTGGGGCAAGGTGGTATTCAGCCGGTTTGGACTGGTTCACCCAAATAGGTAGCAGAAATTGGGGGGGGGGGAGGGGGGGCAAGATGGTATTCAGCCAGTTTGGATCGCTTTGTCCAAACATGTAGCTGAAACCGAGGTGGGACAAGGTAGTATTCAGCTGGTTTGAACCAGTTTGCCTGAATAGTAGTGGAAATCAGAGTGGGGCAAGGTGATATTCAGCCGGTTTGGACTAGTTCACCCAAATAGGTAGCAGAAATCAGGGGTGGGTGGGAAGGTAGTATTCAGTCAGTTTGGATCACTTCGTCCGAACAGGTAGCGGAAATCACAGGGGGCGGGGGTGGCCACCCCGGCTCTATACCATCCTATTTAGGCACGTTTTGAGGCTGGGTGTGCACACAAAAGGTGCATGTATCAGCAAAGCACATGCACAGAAGGCCAGGCACATGCATGGACAGGGCGTGTACACTAACATTTATGAATCGGTATGGAAAGTAAGTTAATACCACCCCTGATCTGCACCTTTAATAGCAGAGTGATCTGTTTCATATTTCTATGCTAGAAATCTGCTATTAAATTCCCAGATATGAAAAGAGAGAGAGAGAGAGAGGAGGAGGGGCAGGTTAAAAAATAAAAAACCCTAGCAATCTTATTTTGAAATGGCTCAGAATTTCCTCAAGATATTGCACCTCAGAGTAAACAAAACTTCGTCAATATCCAGAAGGTTAATCAATGGTGCAAACAGGCTGCAAATCCTGCCGTCTGGATTTGCAGAACATAGCTAAATTCTCTTCTTCTTTTTTTCTTTAAAGGAAAAAAAATGGAGGGAGTGGGGAAAGGACTTAATTTCAGGAAATAAATATTTGATGTTGGCAAACCTCTTTTCCCTACTGCACTTGATCCCCTCCCAGGAATGTTAGGGTCATGGCTAATTCACCATGCACCCCCTGCTCACAACTGGACAACAGAAACAGGGAGGGGGGAGGGAAAGGATTGAAATGCAAGGGGGGGGGAAACTGAGGAATTCACATCCGGGATGGTTCTAACACCCCAAGGTCAAACACTGGGAAAACTCTGAGCTGCCCCGAATGCTCCTAAAACAAAATGTATACAATTGATTGGGGGACAATGAACAGTGGGGAGGTCCAGGGGAAGAAAGCAGATTTTTAGCTATGTGGCTTTTCGCGTGAAAACTTTAGAATTGGCCTTGCTACTTCTGTGCCTATGTGGAATTACAATTGATTGGGGGACAATGAACAGTGGGGAGGTCCAGGGGAAAAAAAGGAGATTTTTAGCTATTTGGCTTTTCGCGTGAAAACTTTAGAATTGGCCTTGCTACTTCTGTGCCTATGTGGAATTATCAGTAGAGTTATGCTCTTGGTAAAATGACGTCCCAGGAGTTTCTTTCTGCTGCATTTACCAACAGTTAAACAGATAGCCTGCTAGATTTAGATTGACTGAGTTGTCCAGGTGAACACAGGTCCTTGTTCCAATCCACTTCCAGAATGCAGGTACTCCTTGACTTACAACAATTCATTTAGTAACCATTCAATAATGATAGCACTTCACAGTGCTTTTACAGCTGTCTCTAAGTGGTTGAAAGGGTCAGCATATTGCCCCCAACAATCTGGGTCCTCATTTTACTGACCTCAGAAGGATGAAAGGCTGAGTCGGGGTGAGGGATGACTCCCACATTGGTCATCACTTCTTTACCCTCCTACCATCAGGAAGGAGATGTAGAAGTATAGTGAGATGCACGAACAGGCTGAAGAACAGTTTTTATCTGTGGGCTGTCAGACTCCTGAATGAGAAATAACATCATAACTACGTAGTATGATGGACTGCAGGGCCGGCGCAATGTGTAACATGTTTACACTGGTGCAATAGGACTGCATGTTTTGTTAATATGATTTATTGGGTTAGGGATATTCCTGTCTTCACTGTGAGTTGTGTTGTGTTGGGTGTGCGTGTATGAGCTGAGGGACCTCAACCAATCTCATTGTACATATGTTGTGCACTGACCATAAAGATTTGAATTGAATTTGAGTCAACTTTGAGCTGGTGAGAATCAAACTGCTGAACTCTAGGCAGCCGGCAGTCAGCAGAAGTAGCCTGCAGTACTCCATTCTAACCAGAGGTGGGTTTCAGAAGGTTCTGATCAGTTCTGGAGAACCGGTAGCGGAAATTTTGAGTAGTTCAGAGAACCGGTAGTAAAAATTTGGACTGGCTCCGCCCCCATCTATTCTCTCCCTCCCAAGTCCCAGCTGATTGGGAAGAAATGGGGATTTTACATTATCCTTCCCCTGGAGTAGGGTGGAAATGGAGATTTTACAGTATCCTGCTCCGCCATGCCCATCAAGCCATGCCATGCCCACCAAGCCACGCCCACAGAACCGGTAGTAAAAACATTTGAAACCCACCACTGATTCTAACCACTGCACCACCAGAAGTTATAACATCACTGAGAAAAGTGACTTACGACCATTTTTTTCACACTTATGACTGTTGCAGCATCCCCAGGGTCACGTGATTTACATTCAAACTATCAGCAACTGACTCATATTTATGACGGTTGCAGTGTCCCAGGGTCATGTGATCCCTTTCTGCGAGGGGGAAACCAGGTTCGCTTAACAACCAGGTGACTAACTTAACAACCGCAGTGAGAAACAATGGGGGCAAGAAATGTACAACGGGACAAAATTCACTCGACAAATGTCTCGCTTAGCAAGATACATCGTGGGCTCAATTGTTGGCCGTGAGTCGAGGACCACCGGCACCTGCAGGAAATAAATATCGACGCCTGCCCAGACACACAAAAAGGCAGTTTGAGGAATTTTACTTGACAAGCTCCACACAGTCTCCCCCAGGAACGCTGTGAAGAAGCCAAAGCTGGTTTTATCAGGTTTAAATTGTAAATGAAAAGCAAAAACAAAAAAAGAAAGAGAGCAACCCCATTTGCTGCTGTCAAGGCCCTTTGCTAATGGTCCTCTTGTGTCAATAGCTGCAGTGAAATATAATTAATTAAAGAAGGAGAAATCGGGAGTTTTTGTAAAAAGCCAGAGGTGACGGCAGAATTAGTGGACTGAGAAGAAAGCCAAGAGCAGCTGATTTTTGTGTGTGGGGGGTGGGGGGAGGAAATAATTTAGCAGCCAGTGAGGGAACCGGAGGACTCCGAGGGCAGGAGACAATGATGGTTGGAATGCAAGCATCCCTCAACTTGGACCCTCTGAATTGTCTGGAATACAACTCCCATCTTCCCATCCAGCAGATAACCAGATGAGTGGTTAGGATATAGAACGTAAGAATTTGGAAGGGACCCTTCTATCCCGATGCCCTGCTCGAGCACAGAACCGGTAGTAAAAAAAATTTGGATTTTAACCACTGGAGCTCACCCCATTTATGTGGCACTAGGGATTTGAACCACTGAACTGCTGATCTTTTTGATAGACAAGCTCGGTGTCTTAAGCACTGAGCCACCGCGTCCCCTCGAGGCTTAATAGAAGGATGATAATGAAAAAAAGTCAAAACTATAAATATACTTGCTGCTTTTCAAAAACATATCTTTTTCAGCATGCCGGTTTAGCCTGATCCCTGCTAAATTTTTAGAGTTTTTAGAGTTTATATCTATTTTTGATATTAATCTGTTTTAATTATCAGCTAAATTTATATTTGTTTTTATAATATTTTAACTTTTGTGTACTGGTTTTTTATTTGGCTGTTCACCGCCCTGAGTCCTCAAGGAGAAGGGTGGTATATAAGTCTAAATAAATAAATAAATAAATAAGCTTCAGATGAACCTGTTTTTTTTTTAAATTCTTTTCTCTTTATCCACATGTAATTGGACCGTTGTGTATGCGTGGGCATGTGATGGAGTGTTTCCTAGAGAGAAAACGCTGGGCTAGATCCATATTTGGTCGTTATAGGAAATCCATTTGAAATCTTTAGTACATAAATTAGTCACAACTACTTACTCCCATCGATCTGAGCGGTTCGATTCCAAATATGAAAAAGTCTCAATCCATCCTAGGGATCAGCCTTTGGAAATCCTCAGGCTGAGGAGAAAGAACGTACGACCACTTTTTGCCACGACTGGAGAAAATCCAGTTCTTTAGGCAACACAGGGCCATGTGATGGAGAGAAAATTAACTGCTTATCAGCCTGCTGGATCTCCGTATCAAACTCAAGGCCTGAGGGATGCGTAGATCTGGCCCACGGAGCCAGATCTACACATCCCACATTTGGAAACAGCAAAGGACTGGCCTGCGGTGCCTCTGCCAGGAAAAATAGAGCTCGGGAGGGCCATGTACAGCAGGCCAGTCCTTTGCTTTTCGCTGGCAGAAGGCTAGATTTAGATTTTAGATTTTATTTAATTTCTATACCGCCCTTCTCCCGAAGGACTCAGGGCGGTGCACAGCCAACAGTAAAACAAGTCCAAGTACAAAATTGAAAAAAAAAACCATTTTAAAAACATATTAAACCATTGGCCTAATAATTAAAAATAAACCCCAATTAAAAATCATGTCTAGGCCAGCCCCGCTTGTTGAAATAATAGCATCTTGAGGGCACGGCGAAAGGTGCATAGGTCAGGGAACTTCCGTATCTTCAGGGGCAGTTCGTTCCAGAGGGCAAGTGACCTCACAGAGAAGGGTCTTCCCCTGGGGGGCCACCAGTCAACACTGTTTGACCGATGACACCCTGAGGAGTCCCTCTCTGTAGGAGCGTATTGGCCGGTGGGAGGCTATCGGCATCAGAAGGATGTCTCGTCAGTATCCGGGTCTTAAGCCAAGGAGAGCTTTAAAGATGGTCACCACCACCTTGAATCGCACCCGGAAGACCACCGGGAGCCAGTGCAACTCGCGCAGGAAGGGTGTTACATGGGTGCAAGGAGTGGTTAGGAGGGGAGGGGTGAGTAAAGGCCGGCAAGGCACCTCTCGACGTGAGTGACATTGAGTTGGCCACACCCATCCAGTCGCATGACCACCTAGACACGCCCATCCAGCCGGTCACTAGGCAGATCATTTTAGTGATCCGTGGGATTTAAAATTATGAATTTAGTGGTCCCTGAAGTCCAAAAGGTTGGGAACCCTTGCTTTAAGCAACTCAACGTTTTACAGAACTCTCAGCTTCAGAGCAAGGAACATTTCTGCTTCATTTTCGATTTTGGAAGAAAGGCTGCTTAAAACGACAACGCTGTTCTTCCGTTGCAAGGAAAATGCTAATTACAGGCTCTATGGTTTCTGGCTCAGCAACGATGTCACGAGAAGCTCTGACAATCCAGAGGTTACACAAAGAATTGCCTTGAATAAGTATAACAAGGTATCGCCATCTAAATTTAATGTGGTGTGATTTGGATCGTCTTTCTCTCCGTCTGGCTTTAAGAGCTCGGCGGTGTCTAATATTCACAGGGGGAAGATCCTTTGTTCCTAGGATGGACTGCAAGCTGCCCACAGTAACTTGTTAGAAAGAGATTACACCTTCTTTAAAAATAACCCAATAAAATATTGAACATTAGCAAGGCCGGCTAAAGAAAAGCCAGCCGAGTTGATGGTTCCAGGTCTGTTTTAAAAAATGGATGTGGTCCTTGGCCTAATTTCAAGCAAACCCTGTAAGGAAATAATTCTGGCCCCTGGCAAGGGCAACCTGTCTTGGCGAAGAGGGGAAGCGGAGAGACGGAACGATCGTTTTGTGCTGAGATACGTATTGCAATTTCTCAGAAGGGAAATTTCTGATAAAGGGGGGGGGGGGGGAGGGGTGCTGTTTTTCATCTTAGTCCCAGGATACTGGAGACCCAAATTTCTATTAGTGGCATTTTTTGAGTTTTCTTTCTTGGTGCAGTTGGTAAATTACCCTTGTCTTGTTTCACCTCCTTCCTATCTGAGAATGCTCTGGGAAGGGAAGGGAAGGGAAGGGAAGGGAAGGGAAGGGAAGGGAAGGGAAGGGAAGGGAAGGGAAGGGAAGGGAAGGGAAGGGAAGGGAAGGGAAGGACAGGACAGGACAGGACAGGACAGGACAGGACAGGATGGCAGAGTTGGAAGGGACCTTGGAGGTCTTCAAGACCAAGCAGGAAACTCTACACTGCTTCAGACAAATGGTTGTCCAATCTCTTCTTAAAAACTTCCAGTATAGGAGCATTTACAACTTCTGGAGGCAAGTTGTTCCACTGATTAATTGTTCTCACTGTCAGGAAATTTCTCCTCAGTTCTAAGTTTCTTCTCTTCTTGATTAGTTTCCACCCGTGGCTTCTTGTCCTGCCCTCAGGTGCTTTGGAGAATAGCTTGACTCCCTCTTCTTTGGGGCAGGCCCTGAGATATTGGAAGACTGCTATCATGTTACCCCTATTCCTTCTTATCATTAAACTAGACATTTTTTTTTAAAAAAATGATTTATATGCCGCCCTTCTCCGGAGACTCAGGGCGGCTTACAGTGCATTAAGCAATAGCCTTCATACTTTTGTATATTTATATTTATACAAAGTCAGCGTATTGCCCCCAACAAACTGGGTCCTCAATTTACCCACCTTATAAAGGATGGAAGGCTGAGTCGACCTTGAGCCTGCCTGGGACTGAACTCACAAGTAATTGCAGCAGCTGGATCTTAAATGCTGCCTTTGTAGGAGGCATTACTCCCCTACATTACTCAGGTTCCTACCCAGACATACCCAGTAGTTTTCATTAAACTACTGTAGAGATACCCAATTCCAGCCTCCAGTCCCCTAATCATCTTTGTTGCTCTTCTCTGCACTCTTTCTAGAGTCTTCACATATTTTTTACATCGTGGTGACCAAAACTGGATGCCGTATTCCAAGTGTGGCCTTATCAAGGCCTTATAAAGTGGTCTTAATACTTCACGTGATCTTGATTCTACCCCTCTGTTTATGCAGCCTAGAACTGTGTTGGCTTTTTTTTGGTAGCTGCAGCACACTGTTTTAATTGAAAAAATTCAATTAAAACCCGGGGAGAATGCAAAAAGAAGGAGGAGGAGGAGGAGGAGGAGGAGGGGGGGGGAGGAGGAGGGGAAGAGGAGGAGGAGGAGGAGGAGGAGGAGGAGGAGGAGGAGGAGGAGGAGGAGGAGGAGAAGAAGAAGAAGAAGAAGAAGAAGAAGAAGAAGAAGAAGAAGAGGAAGAGGAAGAGGAAGAGGAAGAGGAAGAGGAAGAGGAAGAGGAAGAGGAAGAGGAAAAGAAAAGAAAAGAAAAGAAAAGAAAGAAAAAAGAAAGAAAAAAGTGAGAGATGACTGAAAAATGAAAGACATATATCCCATCTCTCTTTCTCGCATGCAAATGCATTTCACAAATAGACATAGCACACAATAATAACGCGAAACATTGAATACCTTTGGAGGAAATCTGCAAGAAGTAAAAAAATAAAGGCACCCTAAAAGTAAAATAGTAAAAGTACACTTGGGGATATGGTGGCTCAGTGGCTAAGACGCTGAGCTTGTCGATCAGAAACGTTGGCAGTTCGGCGGTTCAAATCCCTAGTGCCACGTAACGGGGGTGAGCTCCCGTTACTTGTCCCATCTTCTGCCAACCTAGCAGTTTGAAAGCACGTAAAAAATGCAAATAGAAAAATAGGGACCACCTTTGGTGGGAAGGTAACAGCGTTCCCTGTGCCTTTGGCATTGAATCATGCCAGCCACATGACCACGGAGATGTCTTTGGACAGCGCTATCTCTTCAGCTTTGAAACGGAGATGAGCACCGCCCCCTAGAGTCGGGAACGACTAGCACATATGTGCGAGGGGAACCTTTACCTTTAAAAGTCAAACATTTCATCAACATCATTTTCCTCTTCGAAAGACCCTTCAAGGACCAAAGTCCCTTTCTTCAAATTGAGTGACAATCGGTAGGGAAAGAAACGCAGGTCAACTGGAGAAGAGGTTATCCGAAAAAAGAGAAAAAAGAAGAACGGGCTGTCAAAACTGGTTGAGATATCCAATTGGGGATCTGTCTCGATCCACTTCTGGCTGAAATCCTCAACTAGCATTGAAAAACCCTCCCAAAGTCGAGAACAGTCAACTCAAGGAGACAAAGTTGCTCATTTTAAGTCAGCAACCTTTAATACAGGTATAGTCCTCAACCACCAGAATTGGGGCCAGAATTTGTTGTTAAGCAAGGTGGTGGTTAAGGGAGTTGCACCCAACTGGAGGATCTTTTTGCCATGGTTGTTAAGAGAATGTTAAGTGGACATTTGTGAACGAGCCAGGATTGGGATCTGGGGGTTCTCCAAACTGCACAGAATCTTAAGTAGAGGTTCTCCCCAAATCCCAGTGAACTCCCAGAAGCCCACCCCTGCTTGTCCTGCATTCCGGCGCTCTGGAGAACAGGTTGATCCCCTTTTCTTTGTGGCAGCCCCGCAAATACTGGAAGACTGCTATCATGTCTCCCCTAGTCCTCTTCATTAAACTAGGCACACCCAATTCCTGCAACCGTTCTTTGTACGTTTTAGCCTCCAGCCCCCTAATCATTCTTGTTGCTCTACTCTGCACCCTACATCTCAGCTATCTATGTACAAACTACTGGAGTTCTGCTACCTGTACAATGCAGTTGGGGGTAAATTTATTTCTTCATCTAATCCGTGGAGATTAGGTCCATCTGTGATATATCAAGCTTGGTATATACACAGGAAAACAAAAACAAAAATTGGCGAAACAAGTCTCTATGTACTTACTCATTTATAGACATTTTAAAAAAAAACAATCAATGATATGTCCCAGTCTCAGGGGACTGGAGGCCAAAACATATAAATAACGGTTGCTGAAATTGGGTATGTCTAGTTTAATGAAATGAAGAACTAGCAGTGACATGATAGCAGTGTTCTGATATCTCAAGAGCTGCCACAAAGAAGAGGGAGTCAAGCTATTCTCCAAAGCACCTGAAGGCAGGACAAGATGCAATAGGCAGAAATTAATCAAGGAGAGATGCAACCTAGAAATAAGGAGAAATTTCCTGAGAGTTAAAACAATTAACCTGTGGAACAACGTGCCTCTAAAAGTTGTGAATGCTCCTATCCATTTGGGAAAACAATTTTCTTTTTGCTTCTAAACTGCCACATATTTTAGCTGGAGAAATTGGGAAGGGGTTGCTGTTGGAGCAGTAGAAAGTTAGTCATAACAACATTCCGTATTCAAGGACTTTTGCCTGCATCTGATAGAGACTGCCTGAAGATTGTATCCAGTGAAGTGTGAAGAGTTGATTGGACAATGTGATGAACTTATGAGTGTGGGGGAGAACTGTGAACTCTTAACTGGGTGCGGAAAACCTGGAAGCTTTGCGCGAGATGCACTGGCTCCCGGTGGTCTTCCGGGTGCGCTTCAAGGTGTTGGTTCTCACCTTTAAAGCGCTCCATGGCAGAGGTCTGGGATATTTGTGAGACCGCCTGCTGCTACCGATAACCTCCACCTGGCCAACATGCTCGCACAGAGAGGGCCTTCTCAGGGTTCCATCGGCCAAGCAATGTTGGCTGGCGGCCCTCAGGGGAAGAACCTTCTCTGTGGGAGCACCCAACTGTGATACCTCCTGGGATACGATTGATTCCGGACCTCTGCACTTTCCAAAAGGCCCTGAAGACCTATCTCTTTCAACAAGCTGGACTAGCATCAATGGTTTTAATGGAGTTTGTTAAATTCTTAAATTTAATCGACGTTGGATTTTAAATTGGGTTTTTTCGATTGCGTAGATTTGGATTTTAAATTGGTAATGCCGTTATTTAATCTATTTTAGTTTCTCTTAACTTTTGTACTATATGTGCTTTAAATTTGGCTGTTCGCCGCCCTGAGTCCCCTTGGGGAGAAGGGCAGTATATAAGTTAAGTTAATAAATAAATAAATAAATAAATAAATAACATCTCTAATAAATTGGAACTTTGAGGAAGCTCAGGCTTCAGAGCTTTATTTCATTGGGGGTGTTCCTTGGAACCTTGACAACTCCAACACTGGAAGTTATTAAGAAGATGTTGGATAACCATTCACCTGACATTGTATGGGGTTTCCTGCCTGAGCAGGGGGTTGGACTAGAAGATCTCCAAGGTCCCTTCCAACTCTTGTTATTCTACTCTCTTCAGTTGATATTCAGCAAATGCCAAGTATGTGCCTATGGCATGAAACTCCCTACCGATACTTGCAACTTTTCCTGGCTACAAGAACTTTGAACGTGAGAAAATGCCAGCAAATGGCAGGCTGAAATGTAAGGTTGCTTCTTGCCGACACGCCGCTAATATATATGCAGAGGAAATGACATTTTGCTTCTGCCTAGTTTGCCATTTTGTGTAAAAGTCTTGCTTCAGCTCCGCGGCTCGTGGAATAAATGGCCCTTTGCTTAGTAAATACATGTTGCTAAATTGTTCCGGATTATTGTGTTGCGTTATTGCCCCTATAAAATGACATTTCAAAAATAATAATAATTGTTTGCGAGCTAACTGATGTTTTCAAATCGCCAAGACAAGCAGAATGTGTTTATTTGTTTTACGGCAAGACACGTTTTTCCCCCTTAGAGTTAACCGTGGTCACAATCCAGCAAGCTTTTGAAAAACTGCGCAAGACAGGTGATGCTGCAACCAGTAGAAGCAAAGTATTAAAGCTGGAGGATGTAGAAAAACCAGAAGGCTCCTTGGATCCCTTACAACTCTATTCTGTAGAGTTGTAAGGGATCTTGGAGGTCTTCTAGTTAAGTCCAATTAACTGGGCCTGGTGGCTCAGCAGACTAAAGCATTGAGATTAACACCAGCTGTCTGCAATTACTGTAAGTTCGAATCTCACCAGGCTCAAGGTTGACTCAGCCTTCCATCCTTTCTAAGGTAGGTCAATTGAGGACCCAGTTTGTGGGGGCAATAAGCTGACTTTGTATAAATATACAAAAAGTATGAAGGCTATTGCTTAACGCATTGTAAGCCGCCCTGAGTCTCCGGAGAAGGGCGGCATGTAAATCAAATTAAAAAATTAAATAAAAATAAGGCAAGAGACCTGGTTGGCTGTCCAATCTGTTCTTAAAAACCCCTTGCTCTCAGCAGTAACATATATCATAGCACTCTGCACACTTGCTGCCATGAAAATAGCAATAGCACTTATACACCACTTCATAGCGCTTTCCAGTCCTCTCTAAGCGGTTTACAGAGTCAGCATATTTGTCCCCAACTATCTGGGTCCTCATTTGACCGACCTCGGAAGGATGGAAGGCTGAGTCAACCTTGAGCCGGTCAGGATCGAACTACTGGCAATTGGCAGAATTAGCTTGCAATACTGCATTCTAACCACCGCTCCACCAGGGCTCTTAGAAGGCATTGATGTGCATTCTTACATGCAAACCCTGTTGGCAAAGCTGAAAACCATGAATGATGGTGAATATATATATATGTGTGTGTCCCAGGATAATGCAGGATCCAGTCTGATTCCAGGTCATGAATTATAGAATCCTACAGCTGGAAGGGACCTTGGAGGTCTTCTAGTCCAACCTCTCTGGATCAAGGTGGGAGTACTTCTGTGATCCTGATCAAACAGTTGTTCAAGCTTTTCATGAAACCTCCAACGATGGCGCGCCCACAACTTCGAGAGACAAATTTCACTGATTAATTGTTCTCACTGTCAGGAAATTTCTCCTTAGCCTAAGTCTTCCTTTGATGAGCTTCCAGCCATTGCTTCTTGTCTTGCCCTCAGGTGCTTTGGCAAATACATAGATGCCCTCTTCCCTATAACAGCCCTTCAAGTACATGTAGTCCTCAATTTAACAACAGTTCATTTAGTGACTGTTCAAAATTGCAATGCTGTGGGAAAAAGTGACATGACCAGAGGTGATATTCAGCCGGTTCGGACCGGTTCGGGAGAACCGGTAGTGGCAACTCCGGGTGGGAGCGGTGACTGTGGGTGGGAGCGGCGACTGCGAGTGGGAGTGGTGACTGCGGGGAGCGGCGGCTGCAGGTGAGAGCAGCGATTGGGGCGACTGCGGGCAGAGCGGCAACTTCGGGTGGGAGCGGTAACTGTGAGCGGGAGTGGCAACTGTGGGTGGGAGCGGCGACTGCAAGTGGGAGTGGTGACTGCAGGAAGCGGCGGCTGCAGGTGAGAGCAGCGATTGGGGCGATTGCGGGCGGGAGCGGCGACTTCGGGTGGGAGCGGTAACTGTGAGCGGGAGTGGCAACTGTGGGTGGGAGTGGTGACTGCAAGTGGGAGTGGTGACTGCAGGAAGCGGCAGCTGCAGGTGAGAGCAGCGATTGGGGCGACTGCGGGCAGGAGCGGCGACTTCAGGCGGGAGCGGTAACTGTGAGTGAGAGCGGTGACAGCAGGCAGGAGTGGCAACTATGGGTGGGAGCGGTGACTGCAGGTGGGAGCGGTGACTGCAGGTGGGAGCGGCGACTGCGTCTGGGCCCTAGCATAATGCCGTCCTATTTAACGACATTTTTGATGCCAGGTGCATGCTCAGAAGATATGCGTGTGAGCAAAGCGCATGCATGGAAGGCCGGGCGGTGTGTGCGCATGGGGAGAACCGGTGCTAAGAATATGTGAAACCCACCGCTGGACATGATCATTTTTCACATGACCATTGCAGCCTCCCCATGGTCCCGTGATCAAAATTCAGAGGCTGGGATCACATGATCCCCTCTTGCACCCTTTCTGACAAGCAAAGTCAATGAGGAAGCCAGGTTCATGCTGTGCAGGGAAGTTCCCTGAAGATGGGCTTCAGCATGACTTCGAAAGCTCAGAAGACAAAACCTCTAGTCATGGTAATGGACCCAGATTGGATGCTGTAAACTGAAAGCCACATGACCGTCTCTGATTCTTTGAAAGGCCATCAACCAATGGCCCTGTAATAAAGGTAAAGGTTCCCCTTGCACATATGTGCTAGTCGTTCCCAACTCTAGAGGGTGCTGGTCATCTCCGTCAAAGCCAAAAAGCCAGCTCTGTCCAAAGACATCTCCGTGGTCATGTGGCCGGCATGACTCAACGCCAAAGGCACACAGAACACGGTTACCTTCCCACCAAAGGTGGTCCCTATTTTTCTACTTGCATTTTTTTACGTGCTTTCGAACTGCTAGGTTGGCAGAAGCTGGGACAAGTACTGGGAGCTCACCCTGTTACGCAGTGCTAGGGATTCGAACCGCTGAACTGGCGACCTTTCGATCGACAAGCTCAGCGTCTTAGCCACTGAGTCACCGTGTCCCTTTGGCCCTGTAATAGATCCTGAAATATGGAATCGATGTATTCCAAGACATGGGGGAGTTTTTATGATTGGTTAGAAAAGAAATATAAATAAAGATAGAGAGAGGAAGCGGATAGGGAACAAATAAGAGAAAAGACAACAAAAAGAATAGAAACTCAGATGATGCCTAGGTAAATGGAAAAGGGGGAAGGGGAGGAGAGAAAAAGTGTTACTATAAAAGTGTACATGAATGATAAAACAGATGTAATTACTAAATAAAAAAAGAATTTGAAATGAAGATATATGTAAATAGAAAATCAGGGCTGCTCAAATACCTTTCTAGATTAAATTGAAAATGGATACAACAAAGGAGTGGGAAAGGAGAGAAGAATAAAGAGAGGGAAGGAGGGGAGAAGAGAGGAAAGGAGAGAGAGGGATAGAAGAGCGGGAGAAGGAGAGGAAGAAAAGGGAGGGGAAAGGATAGTAGGAGAGAGGGTTAGAAAGTGAGGAAGAAGAGAGGAGTGGGGGAAGGGGGGGAGAGGAGAGGACAAACGAAGAAAGTAGAAAGGGACAGAAGAAGGAAGAGGAAGGAAGAAGAAGAGGAAAAGTTGTGGTAAAACAAAGAAGAGGAAATGGTAAAAAAGCAGCCTCAAACAAATAAAAATGAAAGTTAAAGGATAAGATGATGATTAATGATGGATAAGAGACTGTACACTTAAATATGTCAATGAGAAATAAAAATAAAAAAATTAATAACAACAAAAAAAGATCCTGATTATTTGCTTATTTTGTCCCTTTCTATCAGCAGGAGCAAACAACATCCTTACTTGCAGCTGTTTCCATTGCCCAGACTTAAAAAAGAACCCACTGAAGCACATTTCCCTCTCACACGGATTTCCTGCAATTCAACAATAATATTTTTGCTACTTAAAATTCATGCCTACGTGAAGAAAATTATTTAGCAAACTGTAATTAACAAAAACAAGGATGGCATCCTTTTTTAAAAAAAAAATGCAGCACTCATAAATGCAACACTATAAATAAACTTTTCTCTCCAGTTGTGGGAATTAATTTGTGTTTAATTTCTAGAAATTGCCATTGGTTACTGTACATAGTTCTTGCAAGAAAAACCAGCTCTTGTAAAGTTGAGCTACTGTAATAACTGCTTATTAGAAATCCATTTCCTACTGAACTCTGCATTATGATTCTACGTTCTTTTGTGCTCTGAGTCAGTCCACGATGGATTTTATCAGATTTTTTTTTCAACCAAAGTAGCATCATTGCATTAGGGATGGAGCTGATAATAAAAAGGCAAGGAAGGGCCTAATGTTGTCAGGAGTTAAGCACTGCTAATTTTCTTGAATTATTCTGTGGAAAAGAGAGGCTTTAAGAGTTCTTTTGACTACGAGGCGTTCAAAAAGGTCTCTAACCTTTTCCTTTCAATATTTAGGGGAGTCATTTCCGATATCCTCTTCATTAGCACCAAGTGTTCTCACTGTGGAGCAATACCAGCCTGTAACTCCAGCGAAAAAGACAAATAAAAATGCTGAAAGAGTTCAGAAAAAGACATCTGGAGGAGGGAGAGAGAAAGAGAGAGATGGAGAGAGAAAGAGAGACACATACAGAGAGGGAGGGAGGGAGAGAGAGAGAGAGATGGAGAGAGAAAGAGAGACACATAAAGAGAGGGAGAGAGATTCAGAGAGAGAGAGAGAGAGAGACAGAGACAGAGAGAGAGACACAGAGAGAGAGAGAGAGAGAGAGAGAGAGAGACAGAGAGAGACAGAGAGAGACAGAGAGAGACGGGGGGGGGGCATGAATGACCACAGACTAGATAGTCTGCATTTAAACAAACTTCTCATTTGACATGAGAGCTAAGAGGATAAACCTATGACAAAACAAGGAGAAATTTCAGGGATGAGAAAGAGGATGTTATGCGATGACACCACGCTGAAGAAGAAGCATAAGATGATCGGTTGAGCCATTGGAATGTGGAATTACAATTTGTGGATGAAAATAATTCTATGATGAAGAAACTTCTGCCTGATACACCCCTTCTTTTGGTTCTTAAAGTGATAAAAATTAGATGGGCTATATGGGAAAATCTTAGCCCCCCAACTACAACACCATAGCAAAGGGAAAGAGAGAAGGGAGAGGGAGAGAAGAGAGAGAGGGAGAGGGGGAGAGAGTGGGTGGAGTGATACACACAGATAGATGATAGAGATACACAGATTAGATTAGCTAGATAGCAAATAGCTAAGATATAGATAGATAGATAGATAGATAGATAGATAGATAGATAGATAGATAGATAGATAGATAGATAGATAGATAGATAGATAGATGATAGATAGATAGATAGATAGATAGATAGATAGATAGATAGATAGATAGATAGATATGCATCTCTTGTAGTCAGTCCTTGAGCTATCGATAGTGTCTTGAGGAAATCAATTAGAAAGTGATGAAGCGAAGAGTTATATAACAAGAAATAAAAATTGGGTCATTCAAACAGCGGGAAGCATAAATCATATCCATCAGCGGAAGTCTTGTGCATTCCACTCACCAGCAGATGAAAGGAAGCCCAATTCTCACCCCCTAATCACAATTCAGGAATGAAACTTCACAGAAACACTTTATGCATCTCCGTCTGGGCTACAGATAGTATTAGCCTTGCTGGTTGCAAGTGAAACTGATTTGCCATCTCCCAGGCCAATGATATCCCAGTACACACTCTTGACCTACGAAGATGAGAAGGCTAAATCATACAATGAAAACAGTGGTGAAATCCAATTTTTTTTACTACCGGTTCTGTGGGCGTGGCTTGGTGGGCGTGGTATGCTTGGTGGGTGTGGCTGGGGAACGATACTGCAAAATCTCCATTCCTACTCCACTCTGGGGCCAGCCAGAGGTGGCATTTGCCAGTCCTCCAAACTACTTAAAATTTTTGCTACCGGTTCGCCAAACTACTCAAAATTTCCGCTACCAGTTCTCCGGAACCTGTCAGAACCTGCTGGATTTCACCCCTGAATGAACAGCTAAGGGACCTCGGCATTTTTAGGCTAACAAAGAAAAGGTTTGCGGGAGATCTGATAGTATTTTCCAATACAGGTAGTCCTCAACTTCTGACCACAATGGAGCCCAAAATTTCTGTTGCTAAATGAGATAGTTGTTCAATGACTTTTGCCCCGTTTTATAGCTTTTTTTTTTTTGCCACAATTGTTAAGTGCCGTTGTTAAGTCAGTAATGGGGTTGTTGGGTGAACCAATCTTTCCCATTGACTTTGCTTGTCAGAAAGGGTGCAAGAGGGAATCATGTGATCCCCGGGACGTGCAACTGTCATAAATATGAGTCTGTGCCCAAGCCTCTGAAATTTAATCACGTGACTATAAGGATGCTGCAATGGTTGCGTGGAAAATGGTCACGTCATATCAATCACCGTTGCGATTTTGAGCCATCACGAAATGAACCATTGTAAGTTGAGGACCACGTGTACTTGAAGGCAGTGGTGGGTTCCTCCCGGTTCAGCCCAGTTCAGCCGAGCCAGTAGCGGTGACGATATGACATCACCGAACCGGTTCTCTTTGTACAGGAACTGCCATCACCCCCCGCATTATTCTTACCTTTTATTTGGCCCCGCCCCCAATCTATTCACTGCCTCCCGAGTCCCAGCTGATCGGCTAGAAGAAAAAAAACCTGTTTAAACTCTGTTCAAAGGGCCGCCCTACAGCTGATCAGTGTTAAAAGGCAGTGTGGTGGTAGACCGATGCCTCCAAAAACGAATAAGTAGACCGGTGCCTCCAAAAACAAATGAGTAAACTGGTACAGCTCTGCAAGCAGTTAAGAGCCTGGTAGACCAGTACCTCTGCTAAATCCTAAAGAATTGTCAGATGACCATCAAACCACACCCACAAAATAAGCCACACCCACAGAACCGGTAGTAAAAAAATTTAGAACCCACCCCTGCTTGAAGGGCTGATACAGGGAAGAGGTATCAATTTATTCCCCAAAGCACCTGAGGGCAAGACAAGAAGCTCATCAAAGGAAGACCCAACCTAAGGAGAAATTTCCTGACAGTGAGAACAATTAATCGGCGGAATAGTTTGTCTCTTGAAGTTGTGGGCGCGCCATCGCTGAAAGTTTCAAGAAAAGCTTGAACAACTGTTTGGTCAGAATAGTATAAGCACTCCTGCCTTGGCTAGGGAGTTGGACTAGAAGACCTCTAAAGTTCCCTTCCAGCCCTATGATTCTATAATTCCATGACCTCTATATGAACAGTCTATATGCTATTGTTGTGGTCCGCCGGCAGCCTGTGGAGCTGGCAGCAGAATCGGACAGTGAGGAGGCTGGAGAGGAACATTGGCCAGTCCTGGAGTCTGGGGAAGGCTTAGATGAGGGCTCTGCGTTGGAGGCAGAGAGGGGGCCAGGGCCATCTGGGAATTACGTGCTGCCTCCAGAGCCTCCAGAGTCGGAAATCAGCAAGGCAGAGGAACAGGGGGAGCCTGTTCCCAGTGCATGCATGCACAGAGCTGCCAGATGAAAAGAACAGTTAGAACAAAAGGGACAACTTAGGAGTAAGGCTTGGAGATGATCGGCCCCTCTCATAAGACATAAAGGAGGAGCAAAGACATGTGAGCCCTTTGCAGGAAGCAACTGTTGTTCGTGCTGGCCAGTTTCAGGACTGCAGCTCTGTGTTGAATCTGTGTTCCGTGTGGCCTTGCAAAGTTAATTGCCAATTAGGTCTTGGCAGCGTGTCAAGGGAGATAAAGGTGGGTGTTTATCAGCCTTATCAGAAGAACTCTAGCAGACTTCTGCTGGACTCTTTACAACTATTTCGGACTCTCTGTGAATGAACAGATTCTGAATGAGCAGAATTCACAGCCATTGAAATAAAAAGAGGGTTTTTGGGATTCATTGTGTGCTTTTATTGTATCAGGAAGCCTAGATCAGAACAGCTATACGGCACAGAGTGGTGCGGTGGTCTAGAGGTGGAGCTCTCGCCTCACAATCAGGAGTCTGTGAGTTTGATTCTAGGTAGAGGCAGATATTTCTCTCTCTGGGCACACTGAGAATATATCTGCTGAAAAAAACAACAACTCTGCATTGGTGACAGCAAGGGCATCCGGCCATTAAAACACTCTGCTAGCTCTGTTCAGTTGCCCAGACTCCACTCCACAAGGCATTATGAGGTCATTCAATGATGATGATGATGATGATGATGATGGTGGTGATGGTGAGCTATACGGCAAGCGGCTGGCTACCTGACACCCTTTCTCCTGGATGTTCTCCTTCAGACTCCGACTGACTCATTTTCTAGCATTTTCTACTTTAACATCCATTCGGTGCAGTTATTAACATCCATTTGGAGTGTGAAGGACAAGCTGATTTTCAGATACAGCCTGGGGGCACTCTATCCAAGTCTGTCACTCACACTACCCAAATGACCCATTTCTTCTCTGCAAAATAACTCCTTCTCCCTTCCCTGAGCAACTGGGATGGACAGTGGTTTGCCACGAACAATTATGAGGAAGTGTGCCGATCTCCCTAAAGCAGGAATTGAACCAGGTTTCTGAACTCTCATCATGTATTCATGAATCTGTCAGCATCCGTCAATCGTAAACTGACCACAATGCAAACTATTGCTTCTACCATCTTCTAGTACTACTGCGATTGCTATTTCTTATTGTTATATTTATGCTGGGTAGCATCCCAGAAATGACTGTCTGTCTTCATAAAAGTTAGCTCCAGTGGGTTAACAGCATATAGGAAGTGTTGGTGCTGTAGACTAGGCAAGCCATTTCCACATTTTCGGTTTAACATTTTTATTGAGTTATAAGATAGACTAAGATACAAAATACGAAAGTACAGTACTTTTTGGAGTATAAGACACAATTTCCCCCTCTTAAAAGTGGGTGAAAATTTTGCTGTGTCTTATACACCAAATGTTGCCAACTTACTTTTGTATATTTTATACAAAGTCAGCTTATTGCCCCCACAAACTGGGTCCTCAATTGACCTACCTTAGAAAGGATGGAAGGCTGAGTCAACCTTGAGCCTGGTGGGATTCGAACTTACAGTAATTGCAGACAGCTGAATGTTAATAACAGGCTTTAGTCTGCTGAGCTCCCCAGGCTCCTAGAAAGGCTCCTAGAAAGCCTCCCCAGGCTCCTAGAAGGATGGATGGAAACCTATTAAGTGTAGTTTAATGAAAAGAAGGACCAGGGAAGACATGATACCAGTGTCCCAATATCTCAGGGTCTACCACAAAGAAGAGGGAGTCAAGCTATTCTTCAAAGCACCTGAAGGCAGGACAAGAAGCCATGGGTGGAAACTAATCAAGGAGAGAAGCAACTTAGAACTAAGGAGAAATTTCCTGACAGTTAAAACAATTAATCAGTGGCACAATTTGCATCCAGAAGTTGTAAATGCTCCAACACTGGATTTTTTTAAGAAGATGTTGGATAACCATTTGTCTGAAGTGGTGTAGGGTTTCCTGCCTGGGCAGGGGGTTGGACTAGAAGACCTCCAAGGTCCCTTCCAACTCTGTTATTCTATTCTAGATGGAAGGCGCTTTAATCTACTTCAATTAACAGTCTCTAAACCATCTAATGAGTTTTATACTCAAAAATTGACATGAGACTGGTTCTTGTTGATCTCACTCTAACACATTTTAGGTACTTCATTTCTAACCAATTCTATTTATAGATGTCACACACTGGCATTCTTTCCTTCTTGTGAGTGGTTTTGTGTTCATATAACATTATCTTCCACATCGATAAAGATTCAAGAGTCCATTATATAAACAGCTAGTTGCAAGCTCCCTCTTATGAAGATATGTACCTCTTTTTTGTGTTTTAAGAAGGCTGTTACAGAATCAAAAGGTTTCTATAGATATTTTCATACATTTGTGAACAATAGACTGTACATTGAAAGTGATTTGACGCCGGAGTTCTTGAATTTCATCTCCTTTATCTCAATAAAGATAAAGACAGCTTCATGAGGTTCAAATATCAATACCATTGGTTTACTCAAAGCAATGAGTTCTAACCTAGGCTTCCTGAGTCAGTAAAACACACGAGTAGTCCCCAAAACCTGTTTTATTTTAACAGCTGTGAATTCTGTTCATTCACAGATGAGTCCCAAAGAGTTGCAAAGAGTCCTTCGGGATAAGGCTGATAATCACCCACCTTTATCTCCCTTGACACGCTGCCAAAGACCTAATTGGCAAAAACACACGGAGTCCAGAATCAAACAGAGCTTCAGGCTTTAAACTGCACAGAATTAACAATGTTGCTTCCTGCAAAGGCCCACGTGCCTTTGCTCCTTTTTTTAAGTCTTATGGGAGGGGCTACTCATCTCCAAGCCCTACTCCCAAGTTGTCTCTTTTTCTTTTAACTCTTCTTGCCTTCTGGCAGCTCTGCGCATGCACGCACTGGGAACAGGCTCCTCCTGTTCCTCTGCCTCACTGAGGTCCAACTCTGGAGACTCTGGAGGCAGCATATACCTCCCAAATGGTCTTTTCTCTGCCTCCATTGCAGAGCCCTAGTCCGAGCCTTCCCCGGACTCCAGGACTGGTCCATGTTCCTCCCCAGCCTCCTCACTCTCCGACTCTGCTGCCAGCTCCGTAGGCTGCTGGTGGACCACAACACAATGTTTGAGTTAGCATAGTGACCTGAAGTATAGGAAAAGAGGAGGCAGAGCTGGGGAGGTGGAGTTAAACGAGTCATCAGCCTAGAATCATCACGTTCCCACAAAAAGTCTAAGTCCAACCTTCTTCAATTCCGTTGGCCCTTATCTGGTGCCATTTCAGTATTGAACTTTAGTGGATCAGATTCTTCTGTATGAGCTTGAGCAATAAACCTTCTCAACTGCAACTTAAGGTATGGTTCTTCTGATTCTTTGCGCCCGACAAACCATACTATATATTGAGACTATGGTAAGATACAGAACTCCAAACTTGTTCCAGTCTAACCTAACCCAATAGGTTAGAAAAACAAACCAAGCTATTTCAGACTCAGTAAAGACTTAAATCCAAGTCCATCATGTCATTGTTACAAATTCTTAAATCCATGAAGATTTCTTTTGAGACATATTTATTTATTTATTTATTTATTTATTTATTTATTTATTTATTTATTCATTCATTCATTCATTCATTCATTCATTCATTCATTCATTCATTCATTCATTCATTCATTCATTCAATTTCTATACCGCCCTTCTCCCGAAGGACTCAGGGCGGTGAACAGTTAAAATGACATACATATAGAATGTGAATATAAATAATTAAGCCAGTTTGGCTCAACAGTTAAGAATCTTCAGCATAAAGATTTAAAAAATTAGAAAAGATTTATGCCAGACCGGCTTGGTGAAAAAGAAAGGTCTTAACTGCACAATGGAAAGTACGAAGATCTGGGATCATTCGTATCCCTGGGGGTAACCTGTTCCAAAGGGTAGGTGCCCCAACAGAAAAGGCTCTTTCTCTGGGAACCACTAGTCGGCATTGCTTTAGTGATGGCACCCTGAGAAGGCCTACCCTGTGGGAGCGTACTGGTTGGTGGGAGGTTATCGGTTGCAGAAGGTGGTCTCGTAGATACCCAGGTCCTAAGCCATGGAGGAGTTTGAAGGTAAGAACCAACACCTTGAAGCGCACCCGGAAGACCACCGGAAGCCAGTGCAGCTCGCGTAGGAGTGGTGTCACATGTGAGCGCCATGTCACTCCCAATATCACCCGCGCAGCTGCATTCTGGACCAGTTGGAGCCTCCGTGTGCACTTCAAGGGGAACCCCATGTAGAGAGCATTACAGTAGTCCAGACGGGAAGTGATGA
Organism: Coluber constrictor foxii; assembly: GCA_038048745.1. Classification (NCBI taxonomy): domain Eukaryota; kingdom Metazoa; phylum Chordata; class Lepidosauria; order Squamata; family Colubridae; genus Coluber; species Coluber constrictor. Next base: position 3,795,956 of record CM075967.1, on the reverse strand, counting down.
GGGCATGAGTGACTGTGCGTAAGGAGTCCCGATCTAGAAAGGGCCGCAACTGGCGAATCAGGCGAACCCGATAAAAAGCACCCCTGGCCACGGCTGTCATATGCTCTTCTAAAGACAACCGTGTGTCCAGGAGGACACCTAAGTTGCGAGCCCTCTCTGTGGGGGCTAATGACTCGCCACCAATAGTCAGCGATGGTATCAGCTGGCTATATCGGGACGCCGGCATCCACAGCCATTCAGTCTTGGAAGGGTTGAGTCGGAGCCTGTTCTTCCCCATCCAGATCCGCACTGCTTCGAGGCACTGGGACATCACTGCAAGGGCATCATTGGGGTGGTCTGGGGTGGAGATGTAAAGCTGAGTATCATCAGCATAAAGATGGCATTGCACTCCCAAACCACGGATGAGCTCACCCAACGGCTTCACATAAATGTTGAACAAAAGAGGTGAGAGGACCGACCCCTGTGGCACCCCACAAATAAGGTGTCTTGAAGTCGACCTCTGCCCTCCTGCCAACACAGACTGTGACCGGTCAGAGAGATAAGAAGAGAACCACCGTAGAACAGTGCCTCCCACTCCTAGCCCTTCCAGCCAGCGCAGCAAGATACCATGGTCAATGGTGTCAGAAGCCGCTGAGAGATCTAATAAAACCAGGATAGAGGAACAACCCCTATCTCGAGCTCTCCAGAGATCATCAACCAATGCGACCAATGCCGTTTCAGTGCTGAATTCATATGAATGAATGAATGAATGAATGAATGAATGAATGAATGAATGAATGAATGAATGAATGAATGCCACTTTGTTTTGCTACCTTCCGGCTTGGAGTTTTGTTTTTGTTTTTGTTTGTATTATTAGTATTAGTATTAGTATTAGTATTAGTATTAGTATTAGTATTAGTATTAGTATTAGTATTAGTATTAGTTAATCTGTAGTGAGATTCACAGCCTTTGAGGCTGGTTAATAGCTCAGCAGCTCAAGTCCTAACTAAGGACCTAAGAACTGTTAAGGTATTTGTTGTTGTTGTTGTTGTTGTTGTTGTTATTAGGCATAAGAAAAATCAATAACAAATTAATAATCCCACCAGCCAGGTGGACACTATCAGTTCCACCTTTGTCTATTCTGTTCTATAACTGGATTAAGGAAGATTTTTCCTTGAGCTATCAAAATTCATCAGGCTTTGCCTTGCGTTCACCTCATTCCACCAGTTTCAAAACTGTACTTGGTAGATGTGAGAGTGACATATTGTCTCTAAAAAGCATCAAAATACACCTCTGGTTCTACCTGCAGGACAGGTGCTTCTTCAAAACACAAGAGGGTGGACTAAGAAAAGGAAGAGGAGTGTAAATTGGAATCATTTTCCTACAAGCACAGCCTGCCACTCCGTTAACCAGCGGCTTCTGTGTCTAATCCATCATATGCGATGCAGATCTCTTATCCAAGAAAAGTTGTCGATGAGAATATAATTTAGAGTTAATTAGACAAATATTGTACATTAAACAGCCATTGATTGCTAAAGCAGAGGGAAAAACAAGGCACGCTGCTCTGCTCCGCAATAGGCAATGGACATGCCATATTATATCGCGAATGAGGCTGGCAAATTTCTTTCCCTGTTTCTAATCATCAGCTGGTAATTAGCATCCAATAACTTGCAACTTTGGTTTATCATTATAGATTTAAGAAGGCAGTAATTGTACTGTATGCTAATTAAATACCAATTGATTATTTAAGGCCTGTATAGTGCTAACAACTGTGTAACAGATATACAGAGTTGTTAAACTGTAATAGCTGCCAAATAGTTTCTCTCCCACACCCCACCCCTCACCCCCTACCTTCCTTTAACGCAATGTACCCTCTCTTTTGGCAGACAGACCCTCTAAATCTGCCGCTGGCTCCAGTTCATTCAATCAATGCTTGGCCCATATTGAGCCTGTTTATAATATTGACCATTTAACACACTGTAAATTGACGATTTCTTCTTCGGCCTGTAGCAGGTTACATATTATGACGGCGTTAGCCACTTTGCTACTGTTCTGGGGCAACAGCTTGCAAGATTTTTAGGTCTGGATAGCCTCGAACTACTCCGTCTACGTTCCGACCTATGCTTAGTTCATAAGATTATTTACCAAATTGTCCTACCTGTAAATGAGTACTTTAACTACAGCCGTAATAACACAAGGGCTATCAATAGATTCAAACTCAATGTCATTCGCTCTAATCTTGATTGTAGGAAATATGACTTCTGCAATAGAGTAGTAAATGTCTGGAACACTCTACCTGATCCTGTTGTTAGTCTCTCTAACTCCCATACCTTTTACCTTAAACTGTCTACTGTGAACCTTTCATGTTTCTTAAGAGGTCCCTAAGGGGGGGGGGGGCGTGCATAAGCGCACCAGTGTGCTTACCGTCCCTGTCCTACTGTCCCCATTTATATGTAATCATTCTATGTGTTTATGGCTATGTTTTGCCTATTTATATCCTTTTATTTGTGCCAATTTTTTTCATGTGTCCATGTCTATGTCTATACTGTTACTTGTTTCCTTGTACTTGTTGACAAAATAAATAAAATCAGGTCTCAAGACAAGAATTGGGAAACAAGTAGATTGACTTGCAATAAGGGAGCAGGAAACCAAGAGTTGACGGCCACACTAGCTGGCCTTGGCTGATCTTTTAAGCTAAGCAGAGATTGATTTGGTTAATATCTGGATGGGAGCCCACCAGAAGACCTACAGGGGTGGAACCTAGATTAGGAAATAAAAAACCATTCCAAAGGAAGACAAGGGCAATCGACCTCAATGTTGTTGCCAAGATAATATCTGGACTGGGACGCCCTGCGCATGGTCACCCATGCCCTCGTCACCTCCCATCTGGACTACTGTAATGCTCTCTACATGGGGCTCCCCTTGAAGAGCACTCAGAGGCTCCAACTGGTCCAAAATGTGGCTGCGCGGGTGATTATGGGCGCAACTCGTTGCGCCCATGTAACACCTCTCCTGCGCGAGCTACACTGGCTCCCAGTGGTCTTCCGGGTGCGATTCAAGGTGTTGGTTACCACCTTTAAAGCGCTCCATGGTTTAGGACCTGGGTATCTACGAGACCGCCTTCTGCCACCGATAGCCTCCCACTGGCCAGTTCGCTCTCCCGGAGAGGGACTCCTCAGGGTGCTGTCAGTCAAATTATGTTGACTGGTGACCCCCAGGGGGAGGGCCTTCTCTGTGAGGGCTTCAGCCCTTTGGAATAAATTGCCCCCGGAGATATGTAAGATCCCCGACCTTCGTACCTTTTGCCGTGCCCTCAAGACCCTGCTGTTCCAACAGGCGGGGGTGACCATTTAAATGAATTTTAATTAGGTATTTTAATTCTGGGTTTTTAATTTAATTGGGCCAAATTGTTTAACAATTTTAAATTTATGGTTTGTGTGTTTGGTGTTTTTACACTGGCTGTGCACCACCCTGAATCCTGCAAGAGAAGGGCGGTATAGAAATATAATTAAAAATAATAAATAAATAAATAAATAAATAAAAATTGACTCAATAAACAAACATACAAACAAACAAACAAACAAATAGTGTTCCAAGTAATGCACCCATAGAAAGCAGAACTCCAAGGCAGCAAATTCCTCAAAGAAGAATTTATTGGATACATCATATGAAAGCCGACTCTGAAAGTTCCCCTGGCTTTCCGCTAATTAAACAGTAAAAGTATTCCCTTTCCCCTGAGTCACTGGTCATGCTGTCCAATCAAAGTGTTGGCTGGTTGCTTGGTTACTTCACTCCTCCTCTGGCCAGCCACCTGTGAGAATGTCCTTGGTTCCCACAGGAAAACGTTATTGTTTTGGCTACAAAACCCCATCTAGCTATTTCCCCCTCTCCCTCTCTTGTGTGGCAACACTGAAGCCTCCAAGATGCCCTCAGCCAGGTTCACTTCAGGGTTGACAAAGTGGTTTACCGCTAAATAATAAACAAAGGGAATCGATAAATGTCAAAAGATGTTAGGGAAGACAACGGAAGCTTGTCAAGTTCATAACAATAAATGCCTCCTTGAGTCAGGTTTCCAACTCTGTTTCAAATATGCAACGGTAATCAGCTCCAGGTGGAATGAAATCCTTCTTACCTTACGAAGTTTAACGCATCCACCACAGAAAATCGTCATATTTTTCAGGCAGGGGTGGGCTTCAGATCCTTTAGCAATGGGTTTGCTGCCCTCTTGTTGGGTGGGCGTGGCCTAGTCGGCCGCCTGCACCACAGTGGGGAAAGGGCATTTTTCGCCCTCCCCAGGATCCAGAGGCTTTCCTCGAGCATCCAGGAGGGCGAAAACAGCTTCCCCTGGGCTCTAGAGGCCCTTCATAGGCCGGAAACAGGCCCATTTCCAGACTTCCAGAATCGCCGGTAGGCCCATTTTTTTCCCTCCCAGACCTTCCGCATGGCCCCTGCACTTACCTGGAGTGATGAATGGGCTGTGTGGAGACTCCTGGGAGGGGCAGGGTGGGAGGGGCGGGGTTGGTGTAACCAGCCAGGGGTGGTATTTGGGGGTTTGCCGAACCCTGACGATCCTTGGCTAGAGGATTACCCAAACTCTGCCGAAACCCCAGGAGCTCAGCCATGTTTTCAGGGCAGAAAAACCATCTTTGGAATGGAATTGACTCCCTATCCCAAGTAATCCAACTATTGGCCAACAGAATGGGCCAAGAATTCAATCGGTGTCCTCAATCTTAGCTCAAGCCAGCATAAATTTGCATCGATACTATATACCGTTGTCTTTCTGAATCACTCACCTGGCTGAGAATTCATATTTATTTGGTCTGGACTGAGTGTCAGTGGCCCTTTTCTTCATCTGATCCAACCTTGTCGACTTTTAAGATGCGTGAACTTTAACTCACAGAATTCCCCGGCTGGCTGGGGAACTCTGGGAGTTGAAATCCACATGTCTTAAAGTTGCCAAGGTCGGGAAACCCTGATCTGATCCAACTTTTTGGTTGTTAGAATTAGAATCCACCATTCGGTGTCACCATCGGATAGCGTTGCCTAGCCAACTCCAAATAAAGTTTATTGTTTACCTTTGTCAGATTTTATACATCATCCAACAATGATCAGGATGGCACAGAAAAGTGAACATTTGCCTCGAATGTGTTATGCGAAAGAGAAAGATCAGGAACAGATGGTTTAATTGCCAAAAACACCGGCATTCTCTTAATAATTATCATCACAGCCCTGCAAGGTAGGTTTATTTATCCCACGCTGCAGATGGTCACACTGAGATTGGCACGTAAGGATCTACCCGTGGCTACTTAATCCATTCATTAATGTTGAGTTCACAGTTCCCTTTTATATTATACCTGCTCCAGGATAATAGTCGCCTGCAAGTGATCCCGCGAACAGACACACAAACAACCCTAAATGAGTCTACAAACTTCCTTAAAGCATCTACCTGCTTGCTGTAGCCGGAAACAGAGACACATCAAGAGAAGCCAGCCAAGGGAGATGTCACATCAAATCAAGGATTCTCAGGGTAGATGAAACTTGTTTTAGAAACGGAGCAGAACTGCATTTAAGGCCTCTGGAGGATCTCAATTGGGAGCCTGTCATATGGTGTCAGGATAAGTTTTCAGGCAGGCTCTGGGGCTTAAGACTTTAGTGTTTAGGCTGTGTTTCAACATTGGTGGCAGCCCTGTCTACAGGAACTGAAATGTGCTGAAATATGAGATAAAAAGTCTCATTTCATTCCTCTCTCTGCTTTTCGGACGAAGCTTTGCGCGATTTCCTTTGATCTACTCAACGATTTAGTTTAGGGGCTGGATGTCGCTGTTTTGATTTTACTTGTTTGTATTTTGAACTGGGGAAAGAGAGGAGGCACGGGGGTAGCAGAAAAACTGTACAAGAGCTCACACTAGGACACAACTAGCAGAGGCAACAACACCTTTTTTACAACCCTTGTGATCCCTTTAAGTCGGGGTAGAGTCTGGGCAACTGGATGGAACTGAGAGTTTACTGGCCGGATGCCCTTCCTGATGCCACATAGGGTTCACAGCAGATTTTTTTTTTCTTTGCACCCTAAGAGAGAAACAACTGCTGCTACCTAGGATTTATTTCTCAAACCTTTCGGGTGGGAAGCGAAAACCACTAAGCCGCCACACCACACAACTAGCAGAGTCAATAATGCAGCAATAACATTGCTGTTATTAATTCCCTATTTCTGTCAGAAAATACCAGCTTAAGATCTGCGAGAAGCTAGGCTAGTTTCTTCTACTGTACCACTTCAGCTGCAGACTCTGAGCTAAGCTACACATTCTACAAGAGTCAGGGCTGGGCTTCAAAAATTTTAGCAAGAGGTTCTCTGCCTGGTTACTGGGGGGGGGGGGGCGTGGACATGGTGGGCATGGCCTAAGCAGCCTCCTGTATCACAGTGGGGGGTGTTTTTGCCCTCCCCGGACTTCGGAGGCTTTCCTCAAGCCTCCGGGAGGATGAAAACAGCCTCCCCAGGCTCTGGAGGCTCTCTGGAGGCTGAAAATGGCCCATTTCTGGCCTTCCAAAACTTCTGGTAGGCCTGTTTTTCACCCTCCCCAAGCCTCCATGTGCATTCTGCACTTACCTGCATCCCAAACAGGCTGTGTGGGGACTCCTGGGAGGGGAGGGGAGAGGAGAGGTGGGTGGGGCCAGCCAGGAATGCTATTTGGGGGTTCTCCAAACTGCACAGAATCTTAGCTAGAGGTTCTCCTGAAGCCCTGCAATCCCCCAGCAGCCCACCTTTGACACAAGTACCAAAATAGGCTCTAGAATGAGATTGGGTATATGATTATTCTTCACGACGCCGAAGCACTCATGTTGTATGATTACTATTTCATTGTAAGAAAATATGCTTTAATCCAGGAGTGAATTGCTCCCGGTTCGGACCACCTGATCCGATAACGATGGCAGCAGGTGGTTCGGAGAACCGGTAGCAAAAATCCCTGCCCCCTACATGCCCAGCTGAGCCGCACAATCATCAGAGGCCTTTTTTTTTTAATTTTTAAAAGCATTTTTTCTACAACCTCTTCAGCTGAAAAAATGCTTTTAAAAGTAAAAAAAAAAAAGACTCTGATGACCGTGCGGCTCAGCAGGGATCATCAAGGGCTTTTAAAAGAAAAAAATCCTTTTTTTCTTTTAAATGCCTCTGACGATCCGAGCTGAGTTGCCTGATCGGCAGAGACTTTTTTTTTCTTTTAAATGCCTCTAACGTTTAGGAAACTCAGCTTGGATCGTCAGAGGCATTTAAAAGAAAAAAAGCTTCTGCCGATCAGGCAACTCAGCTTGGATCGTCAGAGGCATTTAAAAGAAAAAAAGCTTCTGCCGATCAGGCAACTCAGCTTGGATCGTCAGAGGCATTTAAAAGAAAAAAAGTCTCTGCCGATCAGGCAACTCAACTGGGATCGTCAGAGCCTTTTGAAAGTGTTTTTTTTACAACCTCTTCGGTTGTAGAAAAAATGGTTTTAAAAGTAAAAAGAAAAAATTGGCCACGCCCATTGAGTCACATTACCTCCCCCCCACCAAGCCACACCCACAGAACCGGTAGTAACAAATTTTAGATTTCACCCCTGTTTTAATCATTTGAGTGTTGTACAGGAGTATCTACAGAGCCCGATAAAAAAAGAGTCAGTGTTGTAATCACAACAGTGTTGTCAAGGCACATAGAAAACAGACAGAGCTTTGATTGTAGCTCCCAGCTGCAGTCTTGATTTTTTTGGTGTGTTTTTGACCATACCCCACAGACACTCCTGTGCAGCATTTTATCTGAACATTGCAACTGAGTCTTCTGAACTATGGCTTTGGTTTTGGTATGTTTTTTTTTTTTTAAAAAAAAAGCAAAGCAAAGCTATAGGGGAAAAAAGAGGAATTGACAAGACTTTTTCCTTCTCCTTGACCTTATGTCAGAATTGTGATGTTTGTTCTTTGGCATAACAGCCTCAAGAACAACTGCCCAGAATAAAACAAAATAAAAAGAAGATTCATACATAAGATAGGGAATCTCATTTCAACCTCGTGGATAAATAGATGACATGAACTCCAGCAGTTGGGAATGAAATTGGACTACTGTAAGTTGAACATTAACCCAAGCAAAAGAATCAGTGGCGCAACTTGGAAAGGGATGTCATGATCCCTTCAGCTCCTTTTATCCCAGAATCAATACTCAAAGCCTTCTCAAGACATCCCATTTTCTCTGTCATTTGAAACGGAGAGTTTAATGGAGCAGAAATCCATTGATCATTAAAACAGTCATTCAAATATATGCAGCTTCTCCAAGAGAGTCCATCAACAATTCAAGGTATGGATAAGACTGGGAAACTGAAGCACAGAGCCAGAGATTTGCACAAGAAGAAGTCTTTGGCAGACATAAGGTAGAGATAAAAGTTCCCCTCACACATATGTGCTAGTCGTTTCCAACTCTAGGGGGCGTTTCAAAGCCGAAGAGCCAGCGCTGTCCGAAGACGTCCCTGTGGTCATGTGGCCGGCATGACTAAATGCCAAAGGCGCACAGAACGCTGTTCCCTTCTCACCAAAGGTGGTCCCTATTTTTCTACCTGCATTTTTTTACGTGCTTTCGAACTGCTAGGTTGGCAGAAGCAGAGACAAGTCACAGGAGCTCACCCCGTTACGCGGCACTAGGGATTCGAACTGCTGAACTGCCAACTTTTTCAGAGGTCTCCTCCAAACCGTTGGTCACATTTCTTTATAGGAAGGGGTGAAATCCGCGGTCCTTAGCGCTCACTGGGCTTGGTTGTGTATTTTCAAGCGTTTCATTACCCAAATTAGATAACATCATCTAGATGATGTTGCCTAGTTTGGGTAATGAAACATTTGCAAGAAAATGACCAAGCTGAGTGAGCACCAAGGACCCCGACAGTCCTCCTCTTCCTCCTTCTCCCACACCTCCCTCCTTTCTAGCATTGAAGATGCTTGTTTGGTAAATAATGAAGATGCTAGTTTGATAATGAATTGCCTGCAAAAAAACCTACCAAGATTAGAGAGTACCAAGGACCTCACAGTTCAACCCTGAGCTACAAATATTTTACTTTGCTGGAAGAGGGGAAACCTCCAACCATTTCCTTGGGGCAGTGATGGCTAACCTTTTTTGCCATGGCGTGCCAAAAGTGGGGGGAGCTCAGGGGGTTTGCGTGCATGTGTGCCCACACCCATAATTCAATACATCCTGCCCTCCCCCTGCACATATGTGTGTGACACCACCCCCCCACGCTCCACCGCTTTTGGCACAGTGGGTCTGGTAGCCCTGTTTTTCGCCCTCCCCAGGCTCCAGGGGCTTTTCAGAGGCCTGGGAAGGGTGAAAACTGCCCCACCCCCGAAGGCCCTCAGGAGACTGGAAACAGCCCATTTCCTGACTTCCGTTGGGCCCAGAAGGGCTGAAAATCAGGTGGCCGGCACACACATACGTGCTGGAGCTGAGCTAGGGCAACACTTGCGTGCCCACAGATATGGTTCCACATGCCACCTGCCATAGGTTCGTCATCACAGCCTTAGGGCAAGATTTAGCAGCAACAGCAGTCTTACAACTGAAGAAAACCTTAGCACAGACTCCTTTCTGATGTCTTTGAAGGTTGAAAGGCAGCATGGAAGCCTCATGCAAGTGCAACTTGCTGTGGAAAAAAATGACTGAAGCATAAGACATACAACATTCATGCACGCAGCCTAATATTGTGTTCGGCACAATAGGAAATAATACATTGCAACATCAAAAAGTCACACAATAACTCACTACAATCCAATTTAAAAATCACAAAAGATCCACAGTCTGCCACGAACCATTTCAGTTAAACTCTCTTCTCCTTTTAAAGAATTTTAAAGAATGCAAATTTTTCTTTCAATAGAGTGAATAAGAATTGTTAAGGGGAGAAGAAGCAAAAAAAAAAAAAAAACCCTTAAGAACACTGATACTAATTTCAAGCTATGTCTGCCAGGGTACAATCCAATATTCTAAGCAAATGAGAAAAGATGGAATTAATTGAGTTCCTAATATTGTAATGAGAACTTGCTTAATGTCAGTGTTTCTCTTAAGTGTATTCTCTCTAATTTTTTTTTTAATCTTCCTGTTCTTCCTGAATGTTGACTGTTTCAAAAAAAAATTCACCTGTCTCTATATTATGTCCTTCTCTTATTTATTTTGCATGGGTAATTCTTGTCTTACAATTCATCTAGCAACCACACGAAGTCAAAATGGCGCTGAAAAAGTGACTTATTGATGAGTCCTCACACTTACGACCTTTGTGGTCACCTAATCAGAATTCAGAATTCTGAATTGTAGTCCTTGACTTACAACAGTTCATTTAGTGACTGGTTGAAGTTAGAACGGCACTAAAAATGTGACCATTTTTCACACTTACAATCTTTGTGGCATCCCTACGGTCATATGATCAAAATTCAGACACTTTGAAAAGGACTCCTATTTATGACGGTTGCAGAGTTCTGACAAGCAAAGTCACCAGAAGGGCCTGGTGGCTCAGCAGACTAAAGCATTGTGATTAACACCAGTTGTCCGCAATTACTTTAAGTTCGAATCTCCCCAGGCTCAAGGTTGACTCAGCCTTCCATCCTTTCTAAGATAGGTGAAATGAGGACACAGTTTGTGGGGACAATAAGCTGACTTTGTATAAATATAGAAAAGTATGAAGGCTATTTTCTTAACGCATTGTAAGCCGCCCTGAGTTTCTGGAGAACGGCGGCATATAAATCTAATTAAAAAAAAGAAGAAGTCAATGAGAAAGCCAGATTCACTTAACAACCAGGTGACAGGCTTAACACCCGCAGTGATTCACTTAACAACAGGGCCAAGAAAGGTTGCAAAATGAGGCCCAACTCAACAATTGTCTCGCCTAGCAACGGAGAATTTGGGCTCTGTTGTGGTCGTAAGTCGAGAACTACCTGAAGCTGAGGAGTAGTGAGTCGGTTTAGCCTCCAATGATTTACGAGAAAGTCTGGATCTTCAGTATTTATCCTATTAATTTCCTTTTTTATCTCAAGAATCACTTGATATTTATCCTAAGATCAATGATGTTATGCCGTTCTCGTGGTTTAAGAGCTTATGCTGTAAGAATGGGGGTGTTAAAAGCAGGTGACAATATTTCTGACCTTAAATGTTAATCCAGTTGTAATACTTCGCAAGTCGTCTGTCAACCCTGAAGTTGGCTGAATTGTGGCCATTTTCTTTTGTTAGTTTTCTCTAGGGAGGATTTTCTACTCACTGCTGCAGGGCTGACACAGCCTGGAGGGAAGAGGACAGGGAGGGGGGGGAGTGTAGAGATAGCTGGGGTGTTTTTAACCTAAATAAAATTATTTCCCCTGAGAATCAAGGACGTTGGTGTAGGTCAGTAGTGGGATGCAAATCCCGGGACTACCGGTTCGCTATCGGTAGCACGCGA